>CM036759.1:43483589-43833589 GCA_020796225.1 Arion vulgaris
GAGACCATATAAGAAATGGAGGAAATTAGAAGAGCAGTCGGAACAACACCTGCTATTAGATTTATTGAAAAACAGAGACTCAAATGTTTTGGCCGCTTGGTCAGAATGAACCCGAATACACCAGTTGCAGAGCGTACAACCTGAAAATGGAATCATCAAGAGGAAGGGCAGACCAAGAAAAAGATGGGTTGATGGAGTTACAGACATCTGAAAACTCCACAATACCACAACATATTAAGCGACCGAGCGTGCATTATCTCGGGAAAACCCATCATCAGTTAAACCTGCTACGCATAGCGGCAAAAAAGCAGAGAAGGACAAAAAAAGAATGATGAAACTATTATATTTGGAAATGTGTTTTAATTTGCGTCCGGTTTCGTATGCTCGTCTAAACAATCTTCTTTTCCGCTGCATTCATTCTTTATGACCAATTTTAATCACTCTTTGTGATATGTTTGATATTTGCCAAGAACGTGTATACGTTGCACATTGGTTTAGTAGGCCCCTAAACGCATAGACTTCTACACGCTTAGGACACATGCATCCGATTTAAGCCAAGTCTAAACCATGCGATAGGTTGCCTCTATGAAGCTGCATGTTAGTTGGAATTCCTCTAGAGTTTCCCATAGCTTGCTCAGTAACCTTTGTTCATAAAGCTATGTTTTGTTTCGTTGGTGTATATATGCTGTTCATGACTGCAGGATGTGATCTGGAGTCTGTGTTTCTGTTTGAGATAATGAGTCTACTGTTTTTTTTTTTTGGTTCTTTAAATTGTGGCTGAGCTGGAAGATGTAATTTAGATTTGCATTTGCCCGTGTGCTACAGGGCTCGCAAGGAATAAATAACACTTCGCCCTACAAGGCATGTCGTAAGAAGTGACTGACGCGCTTGGGGAGCAAAGAATAATAACACTTCGACCTACAAGGCATGTCGTAGAAGTGACTGATGTCGGGGACTAGGGAGCTACCTAGTAAATAACAAGCGTCGCAGAAATCGGTACTGACCTACTTGTAGGAGTATAATTAGTACAACGTATAATCTCTCTTAGGCTCAGATCACATACAAAATACAAAACGTGGTTTAACAAGTGGTTTATTTTCATCTTTAATCATACATTTTTCATTACTTATTTAATACGGTATATCCCTGTCTTTGTTCAATCGTCCATTTACTTAGTATTACCGCAGCATCCCCCACGGTTGTCTCCAGATCTGAGCCGGTCCGGTCTGACCACCTCAGATTTGTAGATTTTCGTACATTGCACAACATACAATCGCTCTTAGTCTCAGATCACATACAGATTACAAAGAGTTGTTTTAACAAGTGGACGATATGAAGCTTTCGTAGCAGAAGTATGCGATGGTGCACTATTTCTCAGTATTACCAACTTTGTAAGAATGAAACATCACACAAACACGCAATTCTGCAACGTTGCTGGTGCGCATACTGAACAAAACGAAACAACATGAAAAACAAAGCAAAGAATGTTACAATTTACCTTGTCTGTTGTATAACAACTGTTCTTTTGCAGAGTGAGTGCGTGTCGATGAAGTTTATAGCTGGCCTCTAGCATTTACTACTTGTCTGCTCTTAATTACATTAATTTTTTGTGTATAAACGTATTTTTCTAATGCTCAAGTTCTTTCTGTCTCGTTGTTAATATATACATATATTATAGTTATATACGTTGATTATATATATATATATATGTATATACATAACAAGAACGAAAATCCAGTCTTTCGAAACTAAATGCTACAGAAAGATCCTACGAATACCATGGACAGAAAAAAAAAGAACACTGATGTCCTGAAAGAACTAAATGTTGAAGAGAATTGGCTGATAAACAACATACTATACAGAAAAATTAGATACTTTGGTCACATATTTTCTGGATGACCTGGAGAGAACAATATTGAAGGGTAGGGTCCCAGGACGCAGAGGAAAACCAACAAGAAGTTGGCTACAAGATATAACGTCTTCTTCCAACGCTTCATATCGACCAATTGTTAACCACTTTGTGTGATTTGTATGTGATCTGAGCCTAAGAGCAATTCTACATTGTGCTAGTTATGCGCCTTACAAGTAGGCCAGCACATCTTATTTCTGCGATGTTTTTATTTGCTAGGGTAGCTTCCCTAGGTCCTACATCAGTCGCCTCTTACGACATGCCTTGTAGGTTGCAGTGATACTATTCTTTGCTTCCCTTGCGGGCCCCGGCACCACACTTTCGACAAGATATTAAAGAAACCATGAATATGACCAGCGGCGAAATGGGTGAACTGGCTGGAGAGAGAGAGAGAGAGAGAGAGTGAATTTCAGATGCGCTGCAAAGAGAGCAACGTCCTATAAAGGATACGCACCTTGATGATGATGAATATATATATATATATATATATATATATATATCATCATCAGGTCCTGTGTCGGCTGGCGTAGGCGATTATCGACCTCCACAAATCTCTGTCTTTGGTGTTTGCTATCAACTCAGATGTTGACGTTTTACCGTGCAATGATGTCAGGGAATCTGATCAAATATCTTACGAGGAATGGGGGTATATTCTTCTTCTTCTTGGCGTTCGGTTTCGAATGCGTCTCTAAGCCATGAGATTGGTTACCTCTATGAAATTGCATGTCAATTGGAGTTCCTCTTGAGTTCCTATATATTGCTCTGTAAGTTTCGTTCATGATGCCATGTTTCGTTTCGTTGGTGTATATACAATGAGCATGACTGCAGGATGTGCTCTGGAGTCTGTGTTTCAGTCTGGCATGCACAATGTGCAGTCTGGACAGGCCTTATTCTGTATATGTTATGGTCAAGCCGTAAGTGTCCTGTTCTGAGCATGAGTCGAAAGATTGTTGTGTGCTGTTTTTTATTTAGTCTGCAGATGAGATCTTGTCGGTGTTTGCTATGGGTTTGTTGGCTCCACAAGTCTTTGCATTTTCGTTTGATATGTGTCTTGATTGATGGTAGTGACACTGAGGAATGGGGACCAGATGATTGTGAATCTGGATTCAAGGAAACATCTCATCTCTCTGTTAGAACTTCTGAACTTATGAACTGGTTACAAAGAATAAAGAAGCATGAGTTTCAATAAGGCGTGGTTTACAGTAAAGTTAAATGTAATATCATAGCATATACTGTATAACATTGCTAGAAGTGGAAGATAACAATTCTCTGTTTATATTAACTTCTTCTTCTTCTTCTGCGTTCGCCTGCGGTGAATTCGGGCGCTAGCCATAACGTCTGGTAAGGCGCTTCTGACTGATTTTTTCGTGAAAGCCTGCTTTACCATTTGATTGGTGTCCCTCGCCATGCAGGCGGGCGTTCATCGATTTCTTCTTTCTCTAAACTTGTCTTCGGGGGAATCTGTGGCGTATATGTTTGGTGCTCATCTCTCGTCCCAAAGGTACTCGTTTCGCTCCCTCGTGGAGCTATCTGGATATTTTTCCAGAGATCCCTAATCTCAGTGTAGGTGAGATGGAATTCCTAGTCCAATCGGTGAGGGACGATAAAAAGTAGGTTACTGGGTTCGCTCTCCGTCAGCCTTTGACTGTTCCCAGCCGATCTATAAGACAGCAGGCTGCTATTTTCTTTTAGGGTAGCAAACTTTAGACGACCTGCCCTCCCGGGTTGTTGAGCGTCATCTGCCCAGGTTACTGGTCTTTTTTTTGACTTCTTGGTTTGCCTGCCGTTCAGTTTTGTGTACGGTTTGCTCCGCTCCGCCGAACTGTGATTGTCCCCGATCTAACTACAAGGCAGTAGTGGCTACATAGTCTGATGCTACAGAGGCTGATGGTACCAATAAGAAAGAGAAAATTGAGGTATTTTGGACAGATAAAAAGACACGAAGGGCTGAGAAGACCATCATGGAAGGAAGCATACCGGCAAAGAGAAGAAGAGGAAGACTTCGGAGAAGATGGATTCAGGACGTAACTGATAGTTTGAACATGACGGCTGCAGAGGCGGAGCATCTGGCATTTAAGAAAGAGAGAAATTCCGGAAGACTGTTAGGGTGGCAAAGTTCTTCTTCTTTTTCAAACGCTCCCTATCAACCACTTGTCCACCACTCTGTGTGATTTGTATGTGATCTGAGCCTAAGAGCGATTATACGTTGTGCCAGTTATACGCCTACAAGTAGGCCAGCACATCTAATTTCTGCGACGCTTTTTATTTACTAGGGTAGTATCCCTAGGGCCTACATCAGTCGCCTCTTACGTCATGCAGTGTAGGTTGCAGTGGTACTATTCTTTGCTTCCTTTGCGGTAAAACCACACGGACGGTCAAAGTTCTGCTCAGGACAAGCTATGTGATGATGATGAATAACAGAAACTATTAAAGTTTACTACAGTAGTTATACCCCTGGCTAAAACGACAAACCATAATTTTTCTACTAAAAGGTGACTCATATTAACTTACTATTAGCATAGTATTGGATTAATAAATATTTATACTTACCAAGTTATCTTTATTAAATCATGACTCACGTGACTGCTTTATCACAGTTTCATGACCCCAGGATCGACTAGAATGATTATTTTACTACTGCACGTGTGTGTTTCGTTAACCAGGTTTGTCGTTTGTGTGGTGGTGGTGGAGGAGGAGAAGACTGGACGAAGTAACAGCTCACTCATATGTTAAAGCTATTTTAGATGTGATCTGTTATATCAACTCACGTAGTGTACCTTTACTATTATGATCTTGATGTTGGAGAGCTTTGGATTTTGATTATGTACCGTTTATGTTATTGCTTTGTCTCGTCGTTAAGTCTTTGCTTACATTATATATTTTTTTATATCGTAAGGGAGTTTTTGTTTACTTTATTCTCCGTATACTTTTTTCAGTTTTAATCAATTGCATCTTTTTCTTTACTTCTTCTATGTGCTTGTTTTATGTCGACTTTTGTAAGGAAATGCGAGTTGTTACTGTTTTTTTAAATGTAAAGTTGGGGAGAATATTTCTAGAATGCTTTTTTACATAACCAAGAAGCTCCAAAGTTTTCGACATGGTGTGCTATACTGTGAGTTGTGTATAGTACCATGAGGTGTTGTGGACAGTGCCGTGATTTGCTCAGTAAAGTACCGCGAGTTGCTGAGCCCAGTACCGTGATTTGCTGAGCCCAGTACCGTAGGTTGTTTGGTCAAGTAGGGTGAGTTGTTGGGTACACGGCCTTGAGTTGTTGGCTACAATGCCTTGAGTTGTTGGCTACAATGCCTTGAGTTGTTGGCTACAATGCCTTGAGTTGTTGGCTACAATGCCTTGAGTTGTTGGCTACAATGCCTTGAGTTAGAGTACAATGCCTTGAGTTGTTGGCTACAATGCCTTGAGTTAGAGTACAATGCCTTGAGTTGTTGGCTACAATGCCTTGGGTTGTTGGCTACAATGCCTTGAGTTGTTGGCTACAATGCCTTGAGTTAGAGTACAATGCCTTGAGTTGTTGGCTACAATGCCTTGAGTTGTTGGCTACAATGCCTTGAGTTGTTGGCTACAATGCCTTGAGTTAGAGTACAATGCCTTGAGTTGTTGGCTACAATGCCTTGAGTTAGAGTACAATGCCTTGAGTTGTTGGCTACAATGCCTTGAGTTAGAGTACAATGCCTTGAGATGTTGGATACAATGCCTTGAGTTGTTGGCTACAATGCCTTGAGTTAGAGTACAATGCCTTGAGTTGTTGGCTACAATGCCTTGAGTTGTTGGCTACAATGCCTTGAGTTAGAGTACAATGACTTGAGTTGTTGGCTACAATGCCTTGAGTTGTTGGCTACAATACCTTGAGTTAGAGTACAATGCCTTGAGATGTTGGATACAATGCCTTGAGTTGTAGGCTACAATGCCTTGAGTTAGAGTACAATGCCTTGAGTTGTTGGCTACAATGCCTTGAGTTGTTGGCTACAATACCTTGAGTTAGAGTACAATGCCTTGAGTTGTTGGCTACAATGCCTTGAGTTGTCTGCTACAATACCTTGAGTTAGAGTACAATGCCTTGAGTTGTTGGCTACAATGCCTTGAGTTGTTGGCTACAATACCTTGAGTTAGAGTACAATGCCTTGAGTTGTTGACTACAATGCCTTGAGTTGTTGGCTACAATGCCTTGAGTTGTTGGATACAATACCTTGAGTTGTTGGGTAGAATGCCGTGAATTGTTGGGTAGAATGCCTTGAGGTGTTGGGTAGAATGCCTTGAGTTGTTGGGTAGAATGCCTTGAGTTGTTGAGTAGAATGCCTTGAGTTGTTGAGTAGAATGCCTTGAGTTGTTGGGTAAAATGCATTGAGTTGTTGGGTAGAATGCCGTGAATTGTTGGGTAGAATGCCTTGAGTTGTTGGGTAGAATGCCTTGAGTTGTTGGGTAGAATGCCTTGAGTTGTTGGGTAGAATGCCTTGAGTTTTTGGGTAGAATGCTGTGAATTATTGGGTAGAATGCCTTGAATTGTTGGGTAGAATGCCTTGAGTTGTTGGGTAGAATGCCTTGAGTTTTTTGGGTAGAATGCTGTGAATTATTGGGTAGAATGCCTTGAATTGTTGGGTAGAATGCCTTGAGTTGTTGGGTAGAATGCCTTGAGTTTTTGGGTAGGATGCTGTGAATTATTGGGTAGAATGCCTTGAGTTGTTGGGTAGAATGCCGTGAGTTGTTGGGTAGAATGCCTTGAGTTGTTGGCTACAATGCCGTGAGTTGTTGGATGCAATGCCGTGAGTTGTTGGATACAATGCCGTGAGTTGTTGGCTACAATGCCGTGAGTTGTTGGATACAATGTCGTGAGTTGTTGGGTAGAATGCCGTGAGTTGTTGGATACAATGTCGTGAGTTGTTGGGTAGAATGCCGTGAGTTGTTGGCTACAATGCCGTGAGTTGTTGGATACAATGCCGTGAGTTGTTGGCTACAATGCCGTGAGTTGTTGGATACAATGTCGTGAGTTGTTGGGTAGAATGCCGTGAGTTGTTGGATACAATGTCGTGAGTTGTTGGGTAGAATGCCTTGAGTTGTTGAATACAATGTCGTGAGTTGTTGGGTAGAATGCCTTAAGTTGTTGGCTACAATGCCTTGAGTTGTTGGCTACAATACCTTGAGTTAGAGTACAATGCCTTGAGTTGTTGGCTACAATGCCTTGAGTTGTTGGCTACAATACCTTGAGTTAGAGTACAATGCCTTGAGTTGTTGGCTACAATGCCTTGAGTTGTTGGCTACAATGCCTTGAGTTGTTGGATACAATACCTTGAGTTGTTGGGTAGAATGCCGTGAATTGTTGGGTAGAATGCCTTGAGGTGTTGGGTAGAATGCCTTGAGTTGTTGGGTAGAATGCCTTGAGTTGTTGAGTAGAATGCCTTGAGTTGTTGGGTAAAATGCCTTGAGTTGTTGGGTAGAATGCCGTGAATTGTTGGGTAGAATGCCTTGAGTTGTTGGGTAGAATGCCTTGAGTTGTTGAGTAGAATGCCTTGAGTTGTTGAGTAGAATGCCTTGAGTTGTTGGGTAAAATGCATTGAGTTGTTGGGTAGAATGCCGTGAATTGTTGGGTAGAATGCCTTGAGTTGTTGGGTAGAATGCCTTGAGTTGTTGGGTAGAATGCCTTGAGTTGTTGGGTAGAATGCCTTGAGTTTTTGGGTAGAATGCTGTGAATTATTGGGTAGAATGCCTTGAATTGTTGGGTAGAATGCCTTGAGTTGTTGGGTAGAATGCCTTGAGTTTTTGGGTAGAATGCTGTGAATTATTGGGTAGAATGCCTTGAATTGTTGGGTAGAATGCCTTGAGTTGTTGGGTAGAATGCCTTGAGTTTTTTGGGTAGAATGCTGTGAATTATTGGGTAGAATGCCTTGAGTTGTTGGGTAGAATGCCGTGAGTTGTTGGGTAGAATGCCTTGAGTTGTTGGCTACAATGCCGTGAGTTGTTGGATGCAATGCCGTGAGTTGTTGGATACAATGCCGTGAGTTGTTGGCTACAATGCCGTGAGTTGTTGGATACAATGTCGTGAGTTGTTGGGTAGAATGCCGTGAGTTGTTGGATACAATGTCGTGAGTTGTTGGGTAGAATGCCGTGAGTTGTTGGCTACAATGCCGTGAGTTGTTGGATACAATGCCGTGAGTTGTTGGCTACAATGCCGTGAGTTTTTGGATACAATGTCGTGAGTTGTTGGGTAGAATGCCGTGAGTTGTTGGATACAATGTCGTGAGTTGTTGGGTAGAATGCCTTGAGTTGTTGAATACAATGTCGTGAGTTGTTGGGTAGAATGCCTTGAGTTGTTGGCTACAATGCCGTGAGTTGTTGGATACAATGCCTTGAGTTGTTGGCTACAATGCCGTGAGTTGTTGAATACAATGTCGTGAGTTGTTGGGTAGAATGCCGTGAGTTGTTGGCTACAATGCCGTGAGTTGTTGGATACAATGCCTTGAGTTGTTGGCTACAATGCCGTGAGTTGTTGAATACAATGCCTTGAGTTGTTGGCTACAATGCCGTGAGTTGTTGAATACAATGTCGTGAGTTGTTGGGTAGAATGCCGTGAGTTGTTGGGTACAATGTCGTGAGTTGTTGGGTAGAATGTCTTGAGTTGTTGGCTACAAGCAGAACGGTTATCTCTGAAAAAGATGTTCGAGATTAGTGGATCACCACCACAGTGGATCAGGACAGGTCGCATCAACAGACATATCTTCTTTTTCATGACTGGACTACATCTGGCAGCCATATTGATACTATTCCCGCATCTGTATTCTGACAGTGAGAGTCTGTAGTGTAAGCGGAGTATGTAGTGTAAGCGGAGTATGTAGTGTAAGCGGAGTCTGTAGTGTAAGCGGAGTATGTAGTGTAAGCGGAGTCTGTAGTGTAAGCGGAGTATGTAGTGTAAGCGGAGTCTGTAGTGTAAGCGGAGTATGTAGTGTAAGCGGTAGTAAGCTGGATCACAACTAAAACCTGGACATGCTGAAGTGCCGGGTAACGAGCGTGCTGACTTTCTTGCAAACAATGCCCCGACTCAAGCGGGCAGAAGTATGAACAGAGCCGGTGTCATCAATGCGGTACGCTCTCAATTATGTGACATGGGCAAGTCTCAGACACTGGAACGAGTTCGAGAATTAGATATTATGTTTGGGCATGCCAGACAGTGTCGTCTTCGTGGTAGAGAGAAGATATAGTAATCAACTTCTTATGGGTAAGTGGTGAGCAAATGGACGTTGAGATGGCTGCTGCTTGCGGAGGATAGAGCACGAATGGGAATGCCCAATGTGCCATGACGTCAATCGCATAACATAACATAACATAACATAACATAACATAGCATAACATAACATAACATAATAACTCAAGCGTACCTGGTTTAAACTCCGCGGCGGGCAAGTTTGGAAGCACATTAGTTCCCTTGGAGCTTTACAAACGGTAAAAATAGACCTCACCGTTCATAAAGCAATTGCAAACTACTGAACGTATAAGTGGTGTCTAGATAATCGACAACTCGTTTATTCGGTCACGATTTTCATTTTCATTCTGCTACATTGTACATTTTAACAAACTGTGTCTTATTTGAGACTGTCGTGTAAAAACGAAGATACAGGGTGTTTAAGATAATTGCAGCCCCATTGACAAATCGAAAGTTGCCAGATAACCTATCGCATTGTGTTTATTTACTATTTAAACCGGTTCTGACTAGCTCGTCCTACGTCACATTTGTTCATCGCCCCTTCCCGCACTACAATTACACACCATCACACAATCTTGACCTATACTACGTCATAACTGAACCTTCTCATTTCCATACATATATGCCAGATTAGCTCCATTCATAGGCTGCTTTTAAGTTGAACACCCTGTATATATGAAACTAATTGAAACTAACTTTTAAAGTCAATTCTTCTTCGAACGTTCCATATCGAGCACTTATTAACCACTCTTTGTGATTTGTATGTGATCTGAGCCTAAGAGCGATTGTACGTTGTTGTGCCACCAGTTATGCGCCGACAAGTAGGCCAGCCCATCCGATTTCTGCGACGCTTTTTATTTACTAGTGTAGCTTCCCTAGACCCCTACCTTAATCGACTCTTACGACATGCTTGGTAGGTCGCAGTGTAACTATTCTTTGCTCCCTTTGTGAGCCCCGACAACACATGAGGCGTCAAAATGAGTAAATAAACTGTTGACAACTAAGTTTCAGTTTAGCAATACATTTCTAACCAGAAGTACGTACACAGTCGTTGTCATATAACAGAAAAGTTGTGATTTATATGTAAAAGATAGAGTAAACAAGATTTATGCCAGCTTTACAGTTACACACCAAAAAAAAACAAGTAGAAAAAAAAGAAAAGAAAAAAAAAAAAAAGGAAGACAAAAAAACAAGGAGAAGAAAAAAAAGAAGAAAAAATAACAAGAAACACAAAACAAGAAGAAACAAAAAAACAAGCAGAAGAAATAAAAAAAACAGGAAGAAAAAAAAACAAGAAGAAGGAAAAAAAACAAGAAGAAGAAATAAAAAACAGGAAGAAAAAAAACAAGAAAAAAAACAAGAAGAAAAAAATAGGAAGAAAAAAAAACTAGAAGAAGCAATAAAAAACAAGAAGAAATAAAAAACAGGAAGAAAAAAAAACAAGAAGAAGGAAAAAAAACAAGAAGAAGAAATAAAAAACAGGAAGAAATAAAAACAAGAAGAAGAAACAAAAACAGGAAAAAAACAAAACATGAAGAAAAAAGAACGAAATGAAAAAACAAAAGAAGAAGAAAAAAAAACAGGAAGAAGAAATAAAAAACAGGAAGAAAAAAAAACAAGAAGAAATAAAAACAGGAAAAAAGAAAAAAAACACAAAAAACAATAAGAGGGAAAAAAGGAAAAAAAACAAGAAGTATAAAAATCAAGAAGAAAAAAAAGAAGAAGGATAAAAAACACAAAAAAGAAAAAAAAACAAGAAGAAGGAATAAAAACAAGAAGAAGAAGAAGAAAAAAAATCCCACTAGATTCTATTTATTGAAGAGCTTTTGTCAGGATCAAGAAACATATAACAGAAACATCAAAGAGAAACTTCACATATCTTAAAATCAGAACTTCAAAGAAATGTGTTGGAGTATTTGTTGGCAATGATTGGCATATTTCATCTTCTCAGAGTGTTATATTTCACAACTATGTTTTGTTTAATTGAACATGGTTATTGAAAGTTTATTTGTGCCCGCCTGCCCAGCGTGTTCGTAGCGCATTGGACGACGGATGACAAGCCCCATGTGAGTGCGGATCAATTCCGTGGGCTGACAGAAAAGCCACAGATTCTCCAGATTTACGGTGTTTGTGGCACCGAACCGAAGGGTTATGATGTTCTTGGCACCGAGCCGAAGAGCTGAAAGCTCAAGTGCTTCTGGATCGAAAATAAAAAGCTTATTTGTTAATAAATTATTCCCAGAAACAGGAGATGAAAGAGAAAGCAGCTGTCATCAAAAATATTGTACACAGCGTTGTATGGGTGTGTGTAGTGGTAGAGTCCTCACAGTGATTGATTGTAACATTAATTACGACTCGGATAGGATATCTAATCTGACAATAGCAACATTGTACTCTTCCACATATCATGAATGTTCTCCTTGACTTCTGCTCTGGCATCAGGTTTGAAATGTTTACTCCTAATTGAGCATCTAGTACAACAGTGGTCACAGTTGATGTAAACTTATCTGGTATCTTCCTAGACTAAAAGTTAATTGCATATCCTTTACAGGACTTTGCGAATCAACCCCAGCTTTCTTAACGCTGTTTGTGATTTTTCTAGGCATTATTACGATGGGTAGTTTGCCATTGCTTTCTGAACGAGTGGTGCCATCGTCCTTTTGTAAAAATCTACGCGAAACAATTTGCAACCAAACTGTTCGCAGCGTGATTCTAACTCAGAACGTCGGGGTTAATAGACCGAGTCACTATCTCCTATGCCACAGATAAAAATAAAATTCCTATACAATTTTTCATCATTTCGGTGGCCCTCTTGGTGTTTGGAAATTCGTATACTGACGCTGAGATTTTTTTAAAAATATAAGAAAGAGATTGGAGCAAACATTGTTGTTCACTGAAGTGCAATGATGATTTTCCTGTCAATCAATCAATCAAACAATAAATCAATCAAAAGCGTACAAATTACACTTATGGAAAGATGAAAACGGTTTGACTGTTATGAAAATGAATTCGGAAATTTACTTGTATGTCTGAGGAATAAATAAGTAAAGAAACACACAGAACACTTTGAAGACACAAGATGTAAGACAATATGCATGAAGTATCTTTGACGTGGAACACTGCGCCGAGGACTGCAAAAGATGTCATCATGAAGAGGCCTCGTAGACGACCCTACTTATCTGCTATCTGCGCCGAGGACTCTAAAAGATGGAAGCAGGAAAATTCCTCGTAGACGATTCTACTTATCTGCGCCGAGGACTCCAAAAGACGGAAGCAGGAAAATTCCTCGTAGACTATTCTACTTATCAGCATTCCTTGCGAAGTAAATATTGTGCACTGTCGAGGCCATATGTCATTCATTAACTCTAAACTCTATCATGTAGGTTTACCTACTTCTTCATCAATCAATCAATCTGTCCAGGACAACTGACACATATATTTCTATTGTACGTACCATCCTGTACTTTATGATGTCAATTTTGGTTTAATGTTAACACTGTGACTGTTAGTCATCGTCATATATCATTAGCCTAATTATGTTGTTGTCCTTGAGACTTGAACTTTGTAATGCCAACTAACTAATTACTTTCTTTCTTTCTTTTGTCCTTCTCTGCTGTTGAGCTGCTCTATGCGTAGCAGGTTTAACTGATGCTCGGTTTCCGAGATAATGCACGCTCGGTCGCTTGATATACTGTGGTATTGTGGAGTTTTAAGATGTCTGTAACTCCATCAACCCATCTTTTCTTGGTCTGCCCCTTCCTCTTGATGACTCCATTTTCAGGTTGTACGCTCTTGCAACTGGTGTTCATTCTCACCAAGTGGCCAAACCGTTTGAGTCTCTGTTTTTCAATGAATCTAATAGCAGGTGTTGTTCCGACTGTTCTAATTTCCTCATTTTTTATATGGTCCCTTCTTTTAACTAACTACAGACAACGAAAATGATCATGCGAGATTGCGAGAATTGGAGGAAAGAGATATTTAAAAAAGATAGAGACATTGGGTACTTTTCCTGTAGCCACATTATTTCAAGTGTCTACTCTTGTATTCAGAATATTTCGTTACGGAATCCATGCGAAAGAGTTTTATTTTCATTGCACGCTCTGTCAATTCTTACTTACCGAAACCGCTTACGGAATCCTCATTTACTTATCTCGGAACAATTTTCCCACGGTTCCCAAAATCTACCTGAGTTTCTATCACTGATTGGTGGGTAATGATTCCAAAAGGCGGAGCGAACGTCACTGATTAGTCCCACCCCCTATGTATTCTATATAACTGATGCTCGTCTAAGCATCTTAACTTATCCTTTGCTGAAAATGGCGGGAACTTGAGATGAGTCACGTTGGTATAAGATATCTGTACTTTCTCTTAGTTTCTTTTTCTTCGTTTTTCTGTCAGAACTTCTGTCTCTACACTTCACCGACTTTTTATTTGTTGTCCGTTGTTATCTTTAGCTGATTTGAGTCACGATTACAGGTTATACAGCAGAATGTATGAAGAAAATAAATCCACCAGAAAAATGGAAGGTGGAGAAAAAAATGGATTGCTACATAAAAACACACTAAATAAACAAATGAGCATTGTTTTATGTTTGTTGTCCGATTAACGAGAGAGGGTACATTTTCGAAATATGATATCGTGTTTATTTTTCTATAGAGCATGTTGTATCAGCTGATATAACTGATAACTGAGACGCGAGTAAGCGTATAACTTAGCTAAATGTAGATGTAAGTGTTAACATATGTTGTTGATGTCAGTCGCAATACACTAACGATAATTTGGTCATGACCTCAGTAAGGGAAAGCAAAAACATAACAATGGGTTATCGTTCGACAATAACCCAACTGATCCATTAAACGCCTCGCACGAAATAAATCATCATCAAGTAGCCTGTCCTGAGCAGAACTTTTCCACCCCAACAGTCCTCTGGAATTTCTCTCTCTCAAAGGCCAGATGTCCTGCCTCTGCAGCCGTCATGTTCAAACCACCAGTTACATCCTGAATCCATTTTCTCAGTGGTTTTCCTCTTCTTCTCTTTGCCTGTATGCCTACTTCTATGATAGTCTTCTCCAGTCCTTCGTATCTTTCTGTATGTCCAAAATACTTCAATTTTTTTTCTCATTCTTATTTGTAGCATCATACATTTTTCTTTGATTTTGAGTTCTTTCTGGATAGATCTATTTGTTCTCTTCTCTGTCTAAGATAACTCTGTCAGTAAAACTTTAATCGAATATCCTAGCGCAAACTACGATACTATCTAAATCAGGGATATAGTTTATCTGTCCCTGTGTATCCTCATGCAAATTGCAAAGATCTCTCAATTTAGGGATAATTTAACTATATATTGGAGTATCCTCCCGAAACTAGGACGATCTGTCAACTCAAGGATAGAGTTTAACGATATCCTAGGGTACCCCCATACAAACTACAATCTCTCAACTCATGTATAGAGTTTAACGATATCCTCGAGTATCCCAATACAAACTACAATCTCTCAACTCATGGATATAGTTTAACGATATCCTCGGAAATCTTCAAACAAATCTGAAGTTGGATACAGTTTAACTATGCAATAATTTTATGTGAAACTACTTTTCTACGGCAGGTTATAGACTTCTGAAACGTATGTTCATTCCGAGACGCGCTCCAGGAGTTTGTTCAGTGAAGTGGAGAAGAGGTTCATTGCTGGGTAACATTGCTGGAAGAAAGACTAGGAAAAGACACTAATAAAAGGCCACACCTGCGAGTAGGGAAAACACTCTAATGTGATTATTCCGCACCGGCAATTATTGAGTTGCCTCCCCTGCTGCGCAAGCTTATACCGGGTTTTCTATAGCGCAGAAAATGATCCGCACTGGTCCCGACCCCCTGGTTGAAATCTGCGAAAACATAAACAGTCTAGTCTGCGTTTTGTTCCAGTAGATTGGCACCGGCACCAAGATAGAGAATTTTGCTCTTTTATCCAGATTACTCTTATGTTCTTGTCTAATTCTCTCCCTTTGGTTGATATTCCAAATTACATCCCACGTACTTGATAGCCGCTAAAAAAAATATGAAGTTTGCAATATTTTCAGTTATTTTTTGTTTGTGAGTTAATAACAGTATGTACACAAGATACTATACTAACATTGTTACTATCGTTATCTTTAGTATCTACCGTTCATTGGCATGGGAACCTCTGAAGTAGGAGTAATGCTCGCGTGAATGGTGAGGGATGATAAGGAAAGTAAGCTTTCACACAAAAAGGAGTCATATTAAGTACAATGACTGCACGTGAATTCATTAAATTGGTTATTGGTTATTGGTTACTAAATTGACGTCATTGCACTCCGGGCAGACTCATAGGTGCTCAGTCTCCCCAACATATATCGAAGAGTATGCATACTGATGGTTCATGTGGCTCGCTGATTAAACACTCTCACTCTGCCTCTCAGACATCCAGTTCGAATTGAACAACTGGTAACTCCAAACTGCTTAAATCGCTTGATCGATTCAACATCGATTTTAGTGTCCTCATCCAACAGAGAGTCGCGAAGAGACCGAAGAATATCCCCTTATCCATCTTCAACTCCCCAACAATCGATGCTGTTGATGCAAGCCTGCCCGCTCTCTCATTACCGTAAACACCTGCATGCCCAGGACAGTATATCCACGTAAGCCGCTGGAGGTTAGAAACTTCTATAGACGACATCTACTCATACCGAAACCTGCTATTCTGGATCTTGTGAAGCATCGACTGAGAGTCAGATACAACAACTGCCCCAGTAAATGAAGTCCCAGAAATCCAATGGAGGGCAGCAGTAACGGCTTCAACCTCCATCCTCATACTAGAAGTAGTTGTCCTGTACGCCCCACTTCGCTCTGCAACAACCCTACCATGCGCATTAGCCAAGAAACCCCAGCCGGATTTCTCACCACGTTGAACCGACCCATCGGTATATACAACAACATCATCAAAATTCATTAAAAGAAAACACATGTCGTTACTGTCTGTAATACCTCTGTACTGTCTGTAATGTTAGGGCAGTGTGGGACAGGGGTGGAGAATTTAATATCACATGACTAATACAGTCGTCGCGAAACTGTTCAGGGTGTGAATTTATTTTTATGCCCCCGACCGAAAAATAATTATTGACCTTACCGTGAATTGAACCCGGGTTTCCTGTATGGGAGCAGCGTTCTAATCAATTCGAGAAGACGCTCGTATGAATTCGTAACAGGCGAAAAAAAGGTGACTTATTAAGTGTAATATATATCCTATATTAATGTATGGCTCGGAAACATGGACAATGAACAAGCAGTTAGAAGACAGAATTGATGCATTTGAGATGTGGATATATAGAAGAATAGGCAGAGTTTCATGGACAGAAAAACAGACAAATAAACAAGTTTTAGGAAAACTAGGCATGAAGAAACAATTATTAAGAGAAATAAATTTCAGACAAGTAAAGTATTTTGGGCACATAAAAGACATGACACCATGATAAAATCTTTACTAGAGGGAAAGTTGAGGGGGAAGAGCAAGAGGAAGACCGAGAGATAAGTGGGAGGAAAACTTTAAGAAATGGACAGGTTACAGTCTGGCAGTGTGCAACACCAAGGCGAAAGACAGAGGATGCTGGAGATTCATTGCAGCCAACTTTCAATGTGGAGACGGCACCTGATGATGATGATTAAGTGCAATGACTACATGATTAGTGATGTTATGTTATGTTATTCGATCGACGTCATGGTACATTGGGCACTCCCTTTCGTACGCTGTCCTCCGATGCAGCAGCCATCCCAAAGTTCATTTACTCCCCGTACCCATGAGAAGTTGATTACTATATCTTCTCTCTCTACCACGAAGACGACACTATCTGGCATGTCAAAACTTAACGCCTAATTCTCGAACTCGGTTCAGTGTCTGAGACTTGCCCATGTTACATAATTGAGAGCGTACCGCATCGATCTTCTTCTTTTTGTTCGTTCTTTACGACCAATTTTAATCATTCTTTGTGATATGTTTGATCTTTGCCAAGAACGTGTATACGTTGCACATTGGTTTGTAGGCCCATAAACGCATAGACTTCTACACGTTTAGGACAAGTGCATCCGATTTCTGCCAAACTTCCTTAGTCGCCTCTTACGACATTCGTTTCAGGTAACAGTGGTTCTATTCTTTACACCCCAAATTTGGGCCCCGGTAACCACTCGGGCGTACCGCATTGATAATATCGGCTCTGTCCATACTTCTGCCAGCTTGAGTCGGGGCATTGTTTGCAAGAAAGTCAGCACGCTCGTTACCCTGCACTCCAGAAGATTAGTAATAAGGGCATATGTCATGTGCTTCCAGTGTTTCTTGTCGTCACCATCATCAAGCTTACTCATTACGCATCTGTTTGTACACAATTTGGATTAGGTTGGACTACAGTTTGGACTACACCTTGGACTACACTTTGGACTACACTTTGGACTACACTTTGGACTACACTTTGGACTACACTTTGGACTACACTTTGGACTACACTTTGGACTACACTTTGGACTACACTTTGGACTACACTTTGTCCGAAATTTGGATTTGCCTGATCTACAATTCGTACGGGCCATAACGGGGGCGTAATGTATTCACATTCATGGCGCAAACTTATCTTCCTCATCAGGTGCTGTAACGGTTGGCGTAGGCAATCATGAATCTCCACAAATCTTTTCTCTGGTGTAGCTATCATCTCAGATGTTGACGCTTTTCCGTGCCATGAAGTCAGGTTATCCAAAATTTTCTCTCTCTGTCTCCTCTTGTCTCTTCTCCCTTCAAATTTACCGACTGTTACAGTGTGTTCTAAACTTCCCTTCCTCATCACATGTTCGAAAAATGATGAGTGCCTCTTTCTTATATTGATGATAAGCTTTCTCTGTGTAGTGACCTCATTCAACACCTCCACATTAGTCATTTTAACAGTCCATGGAATTCTCATAATTCTTCCGTAATACCACATCTCTATGGTCCTCAGAGTTTTCGACCTGTTTGTTTATTGTCCATGACTCGCGTCCGTATGTCAATGAACAAACTCCGCAGATCACAAAGCGTGGCTAACTTTGATGATAAGAACAAACGCAAGCGAACAAGTAGCATTGGTGTATATGTGTATATATACTTAATTTACAGGTATACTCACAGGTATACTAAAGCGAAGTAAGGCTTCTTTAAATAGAAGTAACTTTTTCTTCTTATTCTTGCGTTTGCCCATTATTAATTTAGGCATAGTCAGGGTAGCCTGGTATGATGCTTTTTACAGTTGTTTTTGCGTGAAGGCCTGCTTTACTTATTGTCAGTGTGTGTGGGGGTCTCGGTGGCTAAGTGGTTAAGCCCTCTGCCTTGTGAGTCGAGGGTCGTGGGTTCGAGTCCGGACCGCGCCATTCTGTTCACGAGTGCAATTTTTTCCAGAGACCCTAGGATTGTTGCTGAAGCTACGGAGTTCGTGCTTTGTGCAATACTCTCGGCAGGTGGAGTGCCATTTCTGCGGAGAGGGACTGAGCCGTATGGGGTAAAACCCGGTGAAGTCAATCCTTCGGCTTTTAAACCCTTTTTTTTATTGTCTGTGTTCCCCGCCATACAGACATGTCATCTCTAAGTTCAGAGGTAATAGAGGTAACAAGTATTATTACTGTAAATGTGCGCGTACCAGCACTCTATATTATATTTGTTTATGTAAGCACAAGCAAAATTAGGGGGCAGGGTCTCAGAACGCAGATGCAGACCAAGAAGTAGAAGGCTACAAAATATTAAAGAAACCATGAAGATGACCATCGACGAAGTGGGTGAACTGGCTAGAGACAGATTGAATTTCAGATGCGCTTCAAAGAGAGCAATGTCCAATAGAAGACACGCACCTTGATGATGATGATAATGTAAACACAAAAATATACTAACAATACTATAAGTGTTATTGATTTATTGACTGACTGATTGATTGAACCAGCATCACTACACTGTAACGAATAACCATGTGTACGTAGATCGCAATCTTAAATAGAAAGATCTCAACGACAATGCACGAACTCAATAGTACCGATGACGACCCCCGATGTAATTTTAGAGATTGTAAAACTTTTTGGGAAGAAATATTATTTTAACATTTTATTAATGAATCTTGCCCGTACAGTGACTTTCTAGCCTATTGATATCCCTTTTCTACTACTAATAGTTGTTTTATGTTCTCAACTTGAGCACAGGACCTTCGTTGTACAGTCCGTCTCCGATAGAACTAGGAACTCGATCTCACCTGCACTGAGATCGAGGATCTCTGGAAAAATATAATGATTGTTCCATACAGGAAACGAACTGTTATCTCTTTGGAACTACAGGCGAGTATCTTTCTCCCAACGCTACAGAGACTTCACAGTGGTACTGAGGGCAGTGTTACTGAGACCAGTGTTACTGAGGGCAGTATTACTGAGGCCAGTATTACTGATGCCAGTGTTACTGAGGCCAGTATTACTGAGGCCAGTGTTACTGAGGGCAGTATTACTGAGGCCAGTGTTACTGAGGGCAGTGTTACTGAGGCCAGTGTTACTGCGGCCAGTGTTACTGAGGCCAGTGTTACTGCGACCAGTATTACTGCGGCCAGTGTGTTACTGAGGCCAGTATTACTGAGGCCAGTGTTACCGAGGCCAGTGTTACTGAGGCCAGTATTACTGAGGCCAGTGTTACTGAGGCCAGTGTTACCGAGGCCAGTGTTACCAAGGCCAGTGTTACCGAGGCCAGTGTTACGGAGGCCAGTGTTACCGAGGCCAGTGTTACTGAAGTCAGTGTTACTGAGGAACTAATGTATGACCTCTTGAGTTGTTAACTTGAGCACTAAAAAGAGTGTTAACTCATTCGTCCTTTTGAGCCGATCTACTGGCTAACAGTATTTGTTAAGAGGACGCAAAGCCAGTATACGGGCTAATTTGGTATACATTGCAAAGTAAATGTATCCGAAGGTAAAGACAATTACGGAGCAAAAGAGTTAAATGTCAACGTTAGTATTATATTTCTGTACTTTGAAATAAAAAAGGGGGATCTAAAGCGATGGATTGACTTCATTGCACCGGGTTTCTCCTGCCCAACGTGTTCGTATCGCGTTGGACGACGGGTGGCAAGCCCCTATGAGTGATGTTCAATTCCGCGGACTGGCAGAAAAGCCACAAGTTCTCCAGATTTACGGTGTTCGTGGCACCGAATCGAAGGGTAACGATGTCCATGGCCCCGAGCCGAGAAGCTGAAAATCTCAAGTGCTTCTGGATCGGAAAAAAATAACCCCTTCCCTTTCAGTAAAAATAGCAAGCGACGTGCCGAGAGTGTTGCACAAAGCACGAATCCAGTTGCTCCAGCAACAATCTTAGGGTTCTACGTGAAAATAATGCATATGTGAACTAAACGACGTGATCCTGATTAAAACCCCCAACCTACAGGACGCAGTGAAAACGTTTAACCACTTCACCACACAAACTCTGAGATAGTTTTTTTCTAATTCATTTTTCATCTTTGTATATACATAAAAATGTGAGAGTTTGGAAATCAACTCTGGAAGCAAAGTTTCAAAATGTCATTCACGCATCGCCCAGCGTGGAAACCTCATGGTTCATCATCCTTCTTGTGAGAATGTGATGTTGTTGAGAGCGATTCAAGCATGGTAATGATGTTGCTGATGACGATGAGTTAACGGCTCTGGGGAGAAAGTGTTGTGCATGGTATGTACGTTATCGGGAATGTTTACGGAAACGTGATCAGGCGTGAAGGTAATGTAGGATTCCCATATCTGCCTGCGTCAGACGTAACTCTGGGTCTGACCATGCTATGGCTAGATTAGTTATGTGATTTTTCTTGCCATATTTGAAAGAAAAGAAACAACAAAAATATACTGACATGAAATCTGACTGTAATTCAATTAATCTTGACATTCCTGAAAACTTCCCATGGCTCCGGTTACAGAAACTATGAAGTTGATGTGAGAACATAAACAATAAACAAATGCACACGTTAAGTACATAGCGATTAGCAGAACTAACATCCACACCAAGGATGAAGCAAAGCAATAAGCTTAAGATAAACAAACAAGTGTGGACTTTGGGAGTACAAGAAGATAACAGTTCCATTCATTAAGCGACTGTTGAGCATTTTTTTTTAAGCAGTCACATCACGATAAAGACATGTTGGTCGAAGCGTTGATTCACTGTAAATTATTCTTTAAAAAATGCTGATAGTGCTTTTATGTTTAATTCTTCAAATTTCTTTCTTCTTCGTTTACTTAGTTCTCCTTTTCTTTGTCTTCCTTCTTCTTCATCTTTTTCTTCTTCTTCAACGCAGAATGGACATCTGTTATGTCCTGTCGTAATTCCCAGCAATGCTACAATATCTTCCAGCCATACACATCCTTTTCCTATCCGAAATGTGTAATTTTCTAATGACATCTCTAGGATTGTTTTTGGAGCTACGGAGTTCGTTCTTTGTGCAAAACTCTCGCCGATGACGTGTCACTTCTTCCGAAAGGGACGGAGCCATATGGGGTAAAACCCAGTGCTATGAAGACAATCCTTCGCCTTTAGATTCTTTTATCGCCCGAGTGGTTATGGGGCTCAAATTTGGGGTGTAAAGAATAGAACCACTGTTACCTGCCACGCATGTCGTAAGAGGCAAGTAGGGAAGTTTGGATGAAACTGGATGCAGGTGTCCTAAACGTGTAGAAGTCTATGCGTTTAGGGGCCTACCAAACCAATGTGCAACCTATACACGTTCTTGGCAAAGATCAAACATATCACAAAGAGTGATTAAAATTGGTCGTAAAGAACTAAAGCAAAGAAGAAGAAGAAGAAAATTGTGACCTCCCACGCCCATTCACGTCACATGTGGACATGATAAGATATGACTTTTTATTTCAAGACCTAACGAGGAGTCTGAAAGCGAGGAGTTGACTTAACTGCACCGGATTTTCCTGTATTGCTCCACATCTCTCCGCAGAAATGGCACACAACCTTCTCGGAGTATTGCACAAAGCACAAACTCCGTAGCTTTGGCAACAATCCTATGGATATCAGGAAAAATATGCCCCGTAGGACCAAACTCACGACCTTTACAACGCAAAAACGCCCGAGTGGTTACCGGGGCCCAAATTTGGGGTGTAAAGAATAGAACCACTGTTACCTGCAATGCATGTCGTAAGAGGCGACTAAGGTGGTTTTAGCTGAAATCGGATGCATATGTCCTAAACATGTAGAAGTCTATGCGTTTAGGGGCCAACCAATGTGCAACGTATACACGTTCTTGGCAAAGATAAAACATATCACAAAGAGTGATTAAAATTGGTTGCAAAGAACGAACGCAAAGAAGAAGAAGACAACGCAAAAGAACCACAAAAAAACCATAGTATTTCCTGAGTCTTTTCATTTTTTTTCGTAGACATCAATTTTCAAAGATATTCAACTTACTTTCTATGTCCTTAGTCATTTTCAAAACCTGGCTGGCATTAGAACTGATACAACATTGGACTTGTTTTTAGTCATTATCCAAATCGTTCTGGCGTATATTAGAACTGATACAACATTGCAATTTTCCTTAGTCATTATCCAAATTGTTCCTGCAAATATTAGAATTGATACAACATTGGAATTGTTTTTAGTCATTATCCAAATCATGCTGGCAAATATTAGAACTGATACAACATTGCAATTAAAAATTCTTAATTTAGTCTTAAAAATAAATAACTTGGAATTCCATATGTTGTTTAGAATTGTAAAAACTGATTGTGTGTGGACAATTCGTAAGATAATTTCTTTTTAGCATCTCCGAGCAGTTAAAATTGCTATTTAAATATGCATCTTTTTATTTGGAATTCCATCATCATATCTGCTTTACTTCTCATAGGTGTTTCCATTATATGTGTCTATCTCTCTCTCTCTCTCTCTCTCTCTCGATCGTTCTTAAGGCCGTTTTTATCATTCTGAGATATATAAACAGCTTAATACCAAGAACGGGCATACGTTCACAACCTTCAGTACCAATTGGAGCTCTGGTGCTTATCCTTCGACGGTGTGTTCGATTTCAACAAGCATTTACTTCGTTCGCTCTCCGCTAGCCTTTAGCTGTCCCCAGCCAAACCTGCAAGACAACAGGCTATGTGTCTATCTATAGCTTATCTGCAGTTCAACTTTTGATGCTACAATTGATAAATTGTCCGTCGTTCTTTGTATAACTTAGTTATTTTTATTTAACAATGAAATATCATCTGCAAAATCCAAATCTTTCAGTTCACTATTATTATTAACCACCAGAGTGGCATATAAAACTGCACCAACCAGGTCTTATCACATTGAGCACTTTCTTTCGCGCTGCTAACGTACTTGTATCTTGTCACAAGGATAATCGGTTTCTTCTCCCCGAGTAATAATCAAGATATTTTTCCAGAGAGTCAAGTAAATGTAGGTGAAGTTGAGTTTCTAGTCCTATCAGACACGGACGGTAAAAAGCAGATCTGTTTAAGTTGAGCAACACCAGTAGATGCAGTGAACCAAAAAAAAAACGGAAGTTGTTATAATCTAAGCATACTGAAATACATTCTTTAGGGGAGATAGGAGCAATTATGGACATGTTCGATGTGCAATGAAGATGATCTTTAAATGAACAATTAGCAATGAAGTGAAGTTGAACACTTTACAGAACCGTTTACAGTTAAAACAATGAAGTGAAGTTGAATACTTTACAGAACCGTTTACAGTTAAAACAATGAAGTGAAGTTGAACACTTTACAGAACCGTTGACAGTTAAAACAATGAAGTGAAGTTGATCACTTTACAGAATCGTTGACAGTTAAAACAATGAAGTGAAGTTGAACACTTTACAGAACCGTTTACAGTTAAAACAATGAAGTGAAGTTGAACACTTTACAGAACCGTTGACAGTTAAAAGTAGGTAAGAATAGGCGTAGGTAAGAATGCCCGAAAATATTGAATATTGAACTACACGCCCGAGTGGTTACCGGGGCCCAAAATTGAGGTGTAAAGAATAGAACCACTGTTACCTGCCATGCATGTCGTAAGAGGCGACTAACAAGGTTGTTGTGGGGGGGCCTAGCTGCCACACACCGTAAAAAACACTAGATGGCTACAGAACAGAGAGCGAACCGAGTAAACGCTGGCTGAAACCGGACACATCACCGAAGGATAAGCACCAGAGCTCCAAATGGTGCTGAAGATGTGGCGAAACCCACACATGCTAAGGCTGCATGAATCAGATTTCCAAATGAATGAGATTTATGGAGAGATCTGGTACATCGGTCTCTTAGGTGATCGCGAGAGAGAATATCGAAGATGGTTTTTCCCCATCTTCAAAATTACATCGGAAGCCCTCGACGGTGCTACTGAGTTCGCGCAGCTGACATTTTCCTGTGTAAGAACGAGATCAGAGCACACATGTTTATTTCCCAAAAGAAAATATTCGAGAAGCCTTATCAATCAATGAATCAATCGAATCAATAATCATTGAAGTCAATGAATGAATGAATCAATCAATCAATCAATAATCAATCAATCAATCAATATCAATAATCAATCAATCAATCAATCAATAGATAATCAATCAATCAATCAATCAATCAGTCATCATCAATCAATCAATCAATGAATCAATCAATCTATCAATCAATCAAATCAATCAATCAATCAAACAATGATCAATCAATGAATCAATCAATAATCAATCAATGATCAATCACAATCAATCAATAAAAATCAATCATAAGATCAATCATCAATCAATCAATCAATGAGTCAATCATCAATCAATCAATCAATCCAATGATAATCAATCATCAATAACATCATATCGAATCATCAATGACTGTTAATCAATCAAAATGATCAATAATCAATCTGAATCAATTAATTAATATCATATTGATATCAATCAAACAATGAATCTGGCATTTTCAATCAATCAATCAAACAATAATGTATCTCAATCTTCAATGTAATCAATGTATCTTCATCAATTATTAATTAATAATCATCATTAAAAACAACTTTGTCTGATAATGCTTCTAATTTAAATCAATCGATTTAGTGAATGCTTCATTAAACAATATCTCGCTTTTGTTGATATGCTATATTAAACAACGTATGCTGATATGCTTCTATTAAACAACGTTTGTTGATATGCTTCTATTAAACAACGTTGTTGATATGCTTCTATTAAACAACGTATCTGCTTTGATATGCTTTATTAAACAATGTATCTGAGACATTTGTTGATATGCTTCTATTAAACAACGTTTGTTGATATGCTTCTATTAAACAACGTTTGTTGATATGCTTCTATTAAACAACGTTTTTGTTGATATGCTTCTATTAAACAACGTTGTGATATGCTTATTAAACAACGATTTTGATATGCTTCATTAAACAACGTATTGTTGATATGCTTCTATTAAACAACGTATGTGATATGTCTATTAAACAACGTTGCTAATCTTCTATTAAACAACGTTTGTTGATATGCTTCTATTAAACAACGTTTGTTGATATGCTTCTATTAAACAACGTTTGTTGATATGCTTCTATTAAACAACGTTTTGTTGATATGCTTCTATTAAACAACGTTTGTTGATATGCTTCTATTAAACAACGTATTGTTGATATGCTTCTATTAAACAACGTATTGCTTGATATGCTTCTATTAAACAACGTTTGTTGATATGCTTCTATTAAACAACGTTTTGTTGATATGCTTCTATTAAACAACGTATGTTGATATGCTTCTATTAAACAACGTATGTTGATATGCTTCTATTAAACAACGTATGTTGATATGCTTCTATTAAACAACGTTTGTTGATATGCTTCTATTAAACAACGTTTTGTTGATATGCTTCTATTAAACAACGTTTGTTGATATGCTTCTATTAAACAACGTATGTTGATATGCTTCTATTAAACAACGTTTGTTGATATGCTTCTATTAAACAACGTTTGTTGATATGCTTCTATTAAACAACGTATGCTGATATGCTTATATTAAACAACGTATGTTGATATGCTTCTATTAAACAACGTTTTGTTGATATGCTTCTATTAAACAACGTTTGTTGATATGCTTCTATTAAACAACGTATGTTGATATGCTTCTATTAAACAACGTTTGTTGATATGCTTCTATTAAACAACGTATGTTGATATGCTTCTATTAAACAACGTTTGTTGATATGCTTCTATTAAACAACGTTTGTTGATATGCTTCTATTAAACAACGTATGTTGATATGCTTCTATTAAACAACGTATGCTGATATGCTTCTATTAAACAACGTATGCTGATATTGGTTGTAGATGACTAAAATACAAGTATTACATCAATGGTTCGCAAAGGTAGGAAGAAAGAAAAACTGCTCTAGCTACGCAATCTATCTTCTTCTTCTTCTTCACTTCCATCATTTACTTCTTTATAGAAGTGTTGGGTGAAAACGTAGTGATCTTGTGTGTGCTTGTTTTAAGGCCCTTTGTAAGCTGATATTCATTTTCGTAAGGCTGTTCTTGATGCCGTCGCTCCATCTTTTGCATGGTTTTCCTCTTGCTTTGTACTCATTATACTTTTTCTGTGTGGCTCTCTGTGATAGGCGATACCAGGACATTCTTGTCATATATCAAAAACCATTTAATATGTTGTTCTTTTATGAATTGCATGACTGGTTTCACATCCAGTCTTCTTTTGATTTGTTCATTTCTAATTCTGTCTCGTATTGTCACACCTGCAGCTCACACACAATCTATGCAGATATATAATCTGCTGTTTTTGAAAACGAGTATTACTTCAATGATCTAAAGTGATCTAAAACCGAAGGATTGACTTCATTGCACCGGGTTTTACCCCACATGGCTCAGTCCCTCTCCTCAGAAATGCTCACAATCTGACGAAAGTATAGCAAAAGGGGGAAGACTGCAGTAAAACTTGGTAAAATGTAAAACTATAGTACTTTGTTTGTACGTGTTTCACTACGAAAATATTGCACAAACACGAACACACTAGATACGACAACAATCCTATGGTCCCTGAAAAAAATACTCTACTGAACAGACCGCCGTCTGCCCAGCGTGTTCGTAGCGCGTTGGACTACGGGTGACTATCCTCTGTGTGTGCGGGTTCAATTCCGCGTGATGGCAGAAAAAGCCACAGATTTCCCAGATTTACGGTGTTCGTGGCACCGAACCGAAGGGTTACGATGTCCATGGCACCGAGCCGAAGAGCTGAAAAGCACAAGTGCTTCTGGATCGAAAAAACAAAAAAACACCAAAAAACAGACCGGCGCGGTCAGGATTAGAACCCTCGACCTTCGGAACGCAGGGCATGGCTTAACCACTTAACCACATATACCCCCTTTTGGTTCGCAATGGTAGGAAGGTCGAGTACCACTTCTCTAACTATAGTAATACATCTGTCGTCGCTTTAAGTGTTCAATATCTATAAGCCACATGGTGTTACCTGCAACAGGAAATACCATAGCAAATATGGCACTCATTAACAGCAGATGCGCTTGGTTTCATATGTCTTCTAAAGTCTTCTAAAGGTCAACTTAATGTCTGGAGAAAGCACGGGTCATTTGTAGTGGTCACTTCAAGTTTAAAGACCAGAGCTCTTCATCAAAAATCATCTGATCCGAACACTTCTGAGTCCAGGCGTGTGTACTTAGATCCGAACCGGCTAGATCATAAACATGTCAGAGGCAATGGAGGTGAGAAGGTCATCAAAATGGGCTGTCCGTCATCTCGGTGGTGGATAAAAATCTTTATCCTCCGGGTTTGGCCAGGATTGTTATCGTTAGTTCTAATGTTCTTTATGCGCTAGAAGGAAGGATAGGCATGTCTTAAATTGTTTATTTTAGAGTTTGTTTATACAGTGTATTTATCTCATAATTCCTGTTCTATAAGTGGTACAATAAGGAACTCGACAAGAACACTACTTGCCCGCATCAAAGACATCTTCTTCTGCGAACGATCCATATCGACCACTTGTTAACCATTTCTATGTGATTTTGTATGTGATCCGAGACTAATAGCAGTTGAACGTTGTGCCAGTTATGCGCCTACAAGTAGGCCAGCACATCCGATTTCTGTGACGCTTTTTATTTACTAGGTTACCTTCCTTAGGCCCCTTCTTCTTCTTCTTTGCATTCGTTCTTTACGACCAATTTTAATCACTCTTTGTGATATGTTTGATCTTTGACAAGAACGTGTATACGTTGTACATTGGTTTGGTAGGCCCTTAAACGCATAGACTTCTACACGTTTAGGACAGGTGCATCCGATTTCAGCCAAATCTCCCTAGTCGCCTCTTACGACATACATGGCAGGTAACAGTGGTTCTATTCTTTACACCCCAAATTTGGACCCCGGTAACAACTCGATCGACATAAGGCTCCTAAATTAGCCGCCTCTTACGGCATGCTTTGTAGGTCGCACTGTTCCTATTCTTTGCTCCTCTTGCGAGCCTTGACAACACACGAGGGTATATATATATATCAACAAACGTTGATGACGTTAGTGGCCATTTGCAATAACAAGTCTGACAACACGTTAAGTTAAGCAGATCTTCATGAATACAAGTTACATATACTTGAACGTGAGTCAGATTCTGAAACATAAAAGTGCAGTTTCTTCTCTCAGTGAATTGATTTTCTAAAAATCTACAGATAACACAGAGGGCAGTCAAATATTATGTCGGTGTGGCCATTTCTATCAAGGTACACTTGGTTACTTTAGTTTTATCTTTCTCCAGATTGAAGTCAAATAATTTTGATGTGTTATATTTGTTTGTTTGTATATGTGTTCTCGTATGTGTGTCTCAGAAGTGGAGTAAGAGTGCAAGAGAGAGAGAGAGAGAGAGAGAGCGAGAGAGATAGAAAGTGTTAGAGATAATGAGAGAGAGAGGATGTGATAAAATGAGACATCGAGAGAGAGAAGAAAGAGAGGAACAAGTGAGAAAAAAAAAGAGAAATTAAGAAGTTGAGAGAGGAAAAAAAAGAATGACAGGAAAACGTGAAAAAGGTGTGTTCCACACACACACACACACACGCACGCACGCACGCACGCAAACACACACACAAACACACACAAACACACACACACACACACACAGAGAGATAGAGATAGAGAGAGAGAGAGAGAAAGAATACGATAGCGAACGTTAAAAAGAGAAAAAGTGAGAGAGAAATAAAGAAAAAGTGAGAGAGTAAAAGAAAGAGTTAAAAGTAATGAAGAACAGGAGAGGAAGATATAAAGCGAGATAAAGAGAAGATAAAGTGAGAAACAAAGGGAGATAAAAAGAGTACAGCGCACACCTCATCAAAATGAGGCAAAATAAACATGACTTATTGATCGAATGATTGGACCATTGCACTTCAGCGAGTGTGCTCCGATCTCTTTTTTACACTTGGGTATCTCAACGGTAGTGCACGAACTCCGTAGCACCGACGAGGGTCCCTGAAAAATAAGTTATAATTTTATGAATCATATTTAATATTTTGATCCAAGTGTCGTATTTTGTAAAAGTGTTATACGCCACTGATATAATCCAAAGCCCGCCTGCCCAGCGTGTTCGTAGAGCGTTGGACGACGGGTGACAAGCCCCCCCTGTGGGTGCGGTTAAATTCCGGCAGAAAAGCCACAGGTTCTCCAGATTTACGGTGTTCGTGGCACCGAACCGAAGGGTTACGATGTCCATGGCACCGAGCCGAAGTGCTGAAAGCTCAAATGCATCTAGATCGAAAATATATATATATATTTAATCCAAAATGGCTTCGATATATGATTTGAAGAGACGTTTCTTGCTAAAATGAGGATAACAAAGAAATAGATGAAGATCTGTCGCTCAAATTCTAAAATATGCCTAATCATCATCATCAGGTACCCCGGCTGACGTAAGCAATAAAAGATCTCTACAAATCTCTGTCCCTGGTGTTTGCTATCATCTCAGATGTTGACGCTCTTCCGTGCCATGAAGTCAAGCTGTCCAAAGCCTGCCTACCATTTTTCCTCCTCAAATTTAGTAAAACTGCCAAATATAGCCATGTTAACTTCCTAACAATGTTTCTTCTTCTAACCAGGGCTGCAAGTTTTCACTCTTGGGCCTAGCAATGTTTAAACGGAGGGTGTTTCCTTCAAACACAAGAATTGATGACGCTATTTCTGGTTTTATCTTCGGCCAGTTTGGATTATTAGTCTTTTAAAAATAAGATTGCCACATGTTTGTGTGATGTCATACTGGCGCGTCTAAACAAGGGAATTCCCAGCTAGCCAGCCCACGTTCTGTCCACTGACAGTTTGTACTGTAGATTTTTTGTAGTCTGTTCCATCCACCAATACATGCCACTTGTTTACTTTTCACGTCTTTTGTGATTTGTTCTGTCGCGAGTATTCTGGTGTTTATTTTAAGCAAAGTTGTGACAGAAAGAAGTGGTTCACTCACGTGATACAGTATTTGAACAAGTTTCAACTCTCCAGGCACACTAACTGCAGAACGTCACACTCCTTAAGGGACTTTTGCTCTGCCTGCTATCATGAACTCTTGTTCGTTGGGCAAGATCCTATTGTTCCAACACCTGGAAAACTTGTTTTGTGTAAGATTATCGCGTAGTTATACATAAACAGAACAAGGCATAGAGAGGCAATGCTAAACAAATGGAGAACATTCTATATTGGGTCAGCTGTGCTTGCTTTTGATGATCCAGAATAATTCAGGAAAAATATGAGGACCCATTGTTTAAACTCTACCACGTGACGTGAACCGGTATCGTATTGTTCACAAGGCGTTGCTAGCATTTCCGGAAAATTTATCGTCAACATAACTGATCACGTGAGAATTCAGCCGTCCCCCCCCTCTGGGATTAAAACTTACTGTTCACATAATGCCAGTCTGTGCTCTACTACAAGCTGTTTTTGTTATATTCTGTGAGGATTTCCAGGGACTAAATGCAAGCACATGACCCTGATTGAACAGGCAAACGGTTTCGAGACGACTCGTCAAATCCGCCATTTATTCGAGTGATACCATTTGTCTGTGTTGTTCTAGCGATTGCATTGTGTTTATATAACCCTTTCCAGTCTCGAAGTTCCGACAAACGCGCACGGTTCCTAAACATCTAAATCTGGACAATTGCTTCGACTTAAGTTACTCTTTCTACCAGTGGCGGCTGGTGATCATTTTTGTTGGTGGGGCCAGACATTTTTTCCGGATAAATCATAGTTTTTGGTTGCTATATTTTAATTTATAAAATAAAAATACACAATATACATTATTTTTGGTGGGGCCGGCCCCACTTGCCCTTAATGACGAGCCGCCACTGCTTTCTACCCTTATATCCTCCTCGTTGGAACGCCTCCAGCCATGAGTTAAATTTGTATCGTATACAGAATATTTTTTCTGTTTTACCTTCAACCTTTTTTTTCTGTAAGGAACACTGACAAAAATTGAAAATCGTAGCATATCCTTTACAAGACAGAAATAATGGATATCAACTTATTTGTTACCTTCGATATGGAGACGGTACCTGATCTGATGACATGACATGTTATTTATTATTTTAAACATTTCTATTATAGTATTCTCACCATCGTCATGTGTAAGTGTTCTTCTGCTGACACTTCTAGCTAGATCAAATGGACCGAGCACTTTGTGGTGCACTCAATGCATCAATGTCGATTTTATTCAGTTTTCCACAATTCTAGTTTTTAAAAATTGTACTTTATTAGTAACAAATCTTGTTATCTGTATGTGTATATATCTGTATCTATATCTGTATATCTATATCTGTATATCTATATCTGTATATCTATATCTGTATATCTATATCTGTATATCTATATCTGTATATCTATATCATCTTCGTATCGTGATTGACACATACGGCTTCCACAAGAGACTTCCACTGTTGCCGTTCTGCTGCCATTCTACCAACCGTCTCCCACGTCAGGCCACACTTCTTCAACTCTCTCTCCATGGTTCCTTTGGACGTCCAGGCATTCTCTTCCCATCCGCAGTCCAACTGAGAGCTGTCCTAGCCAATTCCCCCACTTGCATACGACATACACGTCCAAACCACCTCCATCTTCATCTCTTAATGATGGTCTCCAAGGATGCACAGTCTGTTCGTTTAAAAAGCTCCTCATTTGTTATGGTATTTGACCAGAAAATTTGCAGGATTCTTCTTAAACATTGTTAGTCTATATGTTACACTGTTATTTATCAGTGGCGGCTCGTGATCATTTTTGTCTGTGGGGCCAGACATTTTTTCCCGGATAAATCATGGGTTTTGGTTGCTATATTTTAATTTATAAAATAATAAATACATGTTATACATTATTTTTGGTGGAGCCCGGCCCCACTGGCCCTTAATGACGGGCCGCCACTGTTATTTATTATTATAGATGTTACAGTGTTTTCTTTAAAATGTCAAAGTTCACTCTTGTATGAATGCTATTTTATATTTGTTGTGTTTGTGCTCGATCTTATCAAACAGGTTAACCCCCCCTTGTTGTGACCTGTGTGGTTTGTGACAAGAACGTGAGTACGTTTCGACCTCGCTAAGACACTGAAGCTGGATAGGGTACACTTTGCGAAAACCTAAGAGGAATATAACAAGAAGGGTCCTTTCCTGGAACCAACAGGGATAGTGAAAGAAGGGGAGGCCGAAAAATACATGGAGATGAGATTTGGAGGCAGAGATCAACAATGTAAAGAAGAGCTGGAAGGAGCTGCAGGAGATAGCTAGAGATAAGAAGACTTGGCATGAGTTGGTTGAGGGACTATGCTCCAATCCGGGTTAAAAAGCAGAGAGAGAGAGAGAGAGAGAGAGAGAGAGAGAGAGATCCCTACATCAAGCATGAACAGATACATTCTAATCACGGCTAAAATGTGTGCATTTTCTTTCTTCTTCTTCTTCTTCTTCTTCTTTCCTTCGCCTGCTATGAATTTAGGCGTAGTCAGAATACATGATATGGCCCTTCTAACTGATTTTTGCGTGAATATTTGCCTTCCTTTTGATCAGTGTCTCCGCCATACCTTCGTGCTTTATCCGACTTCCCAAGTACTTGTAGTTTAGATTCTCAAATATTGATCTGTGGTCAGGGAACATGTAGTCGAAAAGCACTTGTCGCGAGCTTAGTATGCATATTATCCAACAAGTTAAATATCGCCCATGTGGTGCATGGCTCGCAATGGGAGCAAAGAATAGTAACACTGCCACCTACAAGGCATGTCGTAAGAGGCGACAGAGGTAGGATCCAAGGGATGCTACCTGAGTAAATAAAAATCATCGCAGAAATCGGATGTGCTTGCCTACCTGTAGGTACATAACTGCCTCAGATCGGTAAAATTACTCTTAGGCTCAGATCATATACAAATCATAAAGAGTGGTTTAACAAGATATCACTATGGAGCGATCGAAGAAAAAGAACAAGACGTATATTTTTTACAGACGAGTAACTGTAAGATTTCACAAACATAAAAACCCCACAATAAAGTATCACATCTGGAGTTATACTGTAACAAGTAACAAATCTAATTGGTCATATGGAGGGCGTCTGAGGTAGACCATCCCAATTGTTAGTATCTGTATAACATTGTTCTCCCCCAAACTCAAGTTGGAGCTGGTCCACATGTAGTTTAGACTATATTACTTTCATCTCACGATTTCTTTGATCTAGAATGAATTACATATTTCTTGCGAAATAAAAAAAATATATTTTCTTTTTAATCTAGATTGTAATACACACCCAAACTTTGCTGTTTCGACATTTGCTTCGCATTCCGTGTACGGGCCCGCCTAGACACATGTGGTTTTAGCAGCAGATTTTCTTGTGTATATTTTGCCTGTCTTTGATTTCTCCCTGGAACTGTACGGTAATCTGATACTCATCTTGGGACTGGACTGCTGCAATTATAGAAAACTAAAAATGTTCTGGAAGTGCTTATGAAGTAAATCGGAGGTTCTCACATTTTGTAGGACGTGATCATCTTACACGTGTGGGTTTACAGAAAAATGTTGAAAATTCCACGGACAGCGAAAAAAACAACCACCAAATGATGAGGTTTAAATCAGGCCTGCACACAAAGAAACCTTATTAAAAGAATAAGAATCAGACAATCAAGGTTCTTCGGGCGTATAATGTCACGATAATGTTTAGAATGTTTTGTGACGAAAGGCAAAATTCAGGGAAGGAGAGATCGTGGAAGACAGAAGGAGAAGATGTTGGATGGTCTGACATCGTGGTTCGGCAAAAGATCGCCGTCAGAACTTGTTAACTACACCAAGGAGAGAGAAAGAAAGAAGAGAGAGAAGAGAGAGAGATAGTTCTGGAGAGCCATAATCACCTGCAGGAATAGTACTTGATTAACTGTTCCTTTTAATGATATTATGTACATTATTCTTCTTCTTCTGCGTTCAGTTTCACATGAACAGAGGTCTAAACAGTGAGATAAGTTGCTTCTATAAATCCAGTTGTCAGCAGGAGGTCGTCCCATGTGCCCCACAATTTCTCTTTCAGATTAGTTTTACAGAGTCATATTTGAGACCTCAAATGTGAATGGGGCAGGTATAAAGGATGTGCTCAGAAGTCTAGTGACCCTATTTGTTAGTTTGGCAGCATTCAGTTTATGGAGATTAGGCTTGCAATCTGCAATGTCCTGTACGGAGCCCAAAGATGGTGGTTTCTGTCTAACTTTAAGATGGGATCTTGTAGAAAATTTGATTCATGTTCTATGACTCCGTGTACATTTGTTTTTACTATTTGATAAGTCAAGAGCTCACATTAATGACTAAATTCAGATACAATTAGTAAATATAAACATAACTATATGTGAAATGCGATGCCTACGAAAAGTTACCAATACCAGAAAAGACAGTCATCAACATCTTATCTTATCTTAACCACATTTGCCGTGAAGCGCCGTGGGGAGAGTTAATTTCCTATCTTCTGCCAGGTGTGTTGCGCTTAACGTTGTCAGTCCATGCTTTTGCAGGGACTCTAAGATGTTATCTCTTCATCGTGTTCTTGGTCTGCCTCGTGCTCTGCGCCCTGAGTGTCGATTATTGTAGGAACGTGATGGTAGTAAATGTGGTTCCATTCTCATTAGATGGCCGAACCACTTGATTACTTGCTTCTCGATGTACTGTATGAATGGTATAGTACCAACGATGCTTCTGATATTCTCGTTTCTCACTCTATATCTTCGTGTATTTTATCAACATCAGCATTAGAAAGCATTTTGATGTGCTGGCCTACTTGTAGGCGCACAATTGACACAACGTACAATCGTTCTTAGGCTCAGATCACCTAGAAATCACACAGAGTGGTTAACAAGTGTTCGATATGGAGCGTTTGAAGAAGAAGAAAAGAAAAGAAAGAAGTTTGAGACAGAATCTTGCTTGAATTAAATTGGGAAAAAAATGAACTGCTCCGGCCACTTAATAAGAATGAAATTAGATTGTATACAGAGTATTCTACAACAGAACATATCAGGAAAGAAGGCAAGAGAAAGACCACGAAATAGATGGATAGATGACATAGCAGAATCTTGTAAATAAAAAAAAAATATCTATCACTTAAACCACTAGAGCAGCGCAAGACAAAAACTGGGGTCTCTGTGACTAAGTGGTTAAGCCCTTTGCCTTGTGAGTCGAAGGTCGTGTGTTCGAGTCCGGACCGCGCATTTTGTTCATGAGTGCAGTTTTTTCCAGAGACCCTAGGATTGTTGCTGGAGCTACGGAGTTCGTGCTTTGTGCAATACTCTCTGCAGGTGACGTGCCATTTCTGCTGAGAGGGACCAAGCCATGTGGGGTAAAACAGGGTGCAATGAAGTCAATCCTTCGGCTTTAAAAATCCCTTTAAAAAAAGACAAAAACAGCAAACCACAACACTGGGCAACAACCTGGTAATACTATGACGAGAAAAGAAGAAGAAGAAGAAAAAGAAGAAGAATTAAGATACATAAAAGTTGCCAGCTATGCTGTTAGGAAAATAATCGCTAGTGTTGACATATGTTCGTAATGCTTCAGAGTCAGTGTGACATGTCATTCTGGGTAGAAAAAGCAACTTGACCTGGGAACTGCTTGATGGCAGTACGGGTAAATCGTCTTTATTTATTTACTTCATTAATTGGTAGGACCATCATCATTGCACTTCGGTGAGTAACTTTGTGTGCTCCAATCTCTTTCTTACCCATGAATATCTCAGCTGCAGTGCACGAACTCCGTAGCACCGGCATAGGTACTCGATGTAACGTTGAAGATATTTTTTAAGGAATTTAATTAAAATTTTTTCTAATGAATTTTGCTTGGCCAGCAGCTTTCCAGCCCGCTCTTTTCAATTTTGAACTGCTAAAGGTTCATTTAGTCTTCTTCTTCTTCTTTGCGTTCGTTCTTTACGATCAATTTTAATAACTCTTTGTGATATGTTTGATCTTTGCCAAGAATGTATATACGTTGCACATTGGTTTGGTAGGCCCCTAAACACATAGACTTCTACACGTTTAGGACATGTGCATCCAATTTCAGCCAACGTTCATTTAGTTAACTGCATATTTGTTTACAGGACTTTACGAATAAACCCCAGCTTTTTAACGCTGTTTGTGATTTGTCTAGTCATTATTACGTTCAGTAGTTTGCCATTGCTTTCTGAACGGGTGGTGCCAAGGGATTCATTTACGTTCTCAAATTTAGCACGGGATCTAAGTTTTATCGTCCTTCACCGATAGGACTAGGAACTCGATCTCACCCACATGGATCATGGATCTCTGAAAAAATATTCAAATGACTCAACGAGGGATCGAACCTGGTACATTTGTCACGAGAGACGAGCACATAACCTCTACGTCACAGAGATCATACCATCAGTAATGTTTGATTTGAATTTCTATATTAATAGAGTTAATTTCACAACATTAAAATTAATAACAGTCTATGTTTGGGTATCTGTGGCGAAAGATGAGATGCTAGTCAATGTTTGGGGTATCTGTGGCGAGGAGATGAGATGCTAGTCAATGTTTGGGGTATCTGTGGCGAGGAGATGAGATGCTTGTCTATGTTTGGGGTATCTGTGGCGAGAAGATGCTAGTCTATGTTTGGGGTATCTGTGGCGAGGAGATGCTAGTCTATGTTTGGTGTATCTGTGGCGAGGAGATGAGATGCTAGTTTATGTTTGGTGTATCTGTGGCGAGGAGATGAGATGCTAGTCTATGTTTGGTGTATCTGTGGCGAGGAGATGAGATGCTAGTTTATGTTTGGTGTATCTGTGGCGACATTACGTATAATAATAGAGCAAAGTATTGAATGGAAATCCCCACTTTATATCGGATTTGTTGATTATGAGAAGGCTTTTGACAGTATTGATAGGGAAACCCTTTGGAAATTAATGAGGCATTATGGAATCCCACAGAAAATTATTAACCTAATAAAAGCAACATATACAGATATGAAATGTAGAGTTCTTCATGAAGGTAAACTAACAGATACTTTTGGAATAGAAACAGGAGTGCGTCAGGGATGTCTTCTATCACCTTTGTTGTTCTTACTGACAATAGACTGGATTATGAAGACCACAGTAACTAACACCAGAAATGGAATCCAATGGACTCTGACAGAGCAACTAGATGATCTGGACTTCGCTGATGATATAGCCCTTCTGTCACATACACGAAATCAGATGCAGGATAAGCTAAACACATTGAATCAAAGGTCCCAGCAACTAGGGCTGAACATTCATAAGGGAAAGACAAAGATATTGAGAATTAACCAAGCAAACGACAACTCGATCTCCCTGTGGGAAATCCCACTTCAAGAGGTAGAATCATACACATATTTGGGCAGCAACGTAGACAAAGAGGGTGGAACAGATAGAGATGTTAAAATAAGAATACAGAAGGCAAGAGGAGCTTTCATTGCACTGGGAAACATTTGGAAGTCTAAAGAAATCAAATCTAGAACAAAAATTCGGATATTTAACTCTAATGTTAAAGCAGTTCTACTGTATGGGTCAGAAACATGGAGAACAACTAAAACAATAGCGCATAAATTGCAAACATTCATCAACTGGTGTCTGCGCAGAATAGAGGGAATAAGATGGTATGATAGGGTCACAAATGAGGAACTTATGGAGAGAACAAGACAGATTCCAGTGAACGAACAGGTTAAAAAGACGCTGGCGCTGGATAGGACACACTTTGCGAAAACCGAAGAGGAATATAACAAGAAGGGTCCTTGCCTGGAACCCGCAGGGACAGCGAAACAAGGGGAGGCCGAGAAATACGTGGAGACGAGATTTGGAGGCGGAGATCAACAATATAAAGAAGAGCTGGAGGGAGCTGCAGGAGATAGCTAGAGATAGGAAGACTTGGCATGAGTTGGTTGAGGGCCTATGCCCCAACCCGGGTAAAGGCAAAGAGAGAGAAGAGAGTATCTGTGGCGAGGAGATGAGATGCTAGTTTATGTTTGGTGTATCTGTGGCGATGAAAAAGGTTTGAAAACTAAAGGTTTGTTCCTGCTCGGAATAATGGAGACATTTTTTCAGAGATGCTGATCTCAATGTAGGTGATATCGAGTTCCTAGTCCTATCGGTGACGGACAATAAAACGTAGGTCAGTAATCAAGTTGAACAGCTAAAAGACCCCTTGGTGGGTTGAAAATCGATAAGAGTCGGCTGCAAAGCTGCTGCACGAACAAAATTCATAAAAAAGCCTGATCAGACTGCACAGTGTGCATGCCAGACAGAAACACAGACTCCAGAGCACATCCTGCAGTCATGTCCATCATACATACACCAACGAAATGAAACATGGCCTCATGAACAAAGCATACAGAACAAGTTATGGGGAACTCTCGAAGAGCTCCAAATGACATGCAGCTTCATAGAGGCAATCCATCTCATAGTTTAGACGGGCATACGAAACCGAACGCAAAGAAGAAGAAGACAGCATCAGAAAACATTCGAGATCGTCGTTATAGCTACGGAGTTCGTTCACTGCCGCTGATATCTTCATATGATAAAAAAGAGATGAAAATACATATTATTTTCCACCGAAATGCAATCACGATAATCAATATATCAAACGCCCGAGTGGTACACCCCAAATTTGGGGTGTAAAGAATAGAACCATTGTTACCTGCCACGCATGTCGTAAGAGGCGACCAAGGAGGTTTGGCTGATATCGGATGCATGTGTCCTTAAAGGTGTAGAAGTCTATGCGTTTAGGGGCCTAGCAAACCAATGTGCAACGTATACACGTTCTTGGCAAAGATCAAACAGATCACAAAGAGTGATTAAAATTTGGTTGTAAAGAACGAACGCAAAGATGAAAGAAGAATAAATCAAACAGTTACGATTGTCTTCTTCAAGTCTTCATTGTATTTTTTATGACCAAAATACTTCATATTCATTGTCCTATCCACCTATGAAGTCGGAGAAGGCGCGCCTGTATGGCCGGGGGACACTGATAATAAGAAAAGCCGGCTTCACGCTAAAATCAGTAAGAAGCACCATACCAGGTGTTCTGACAAAGCCTGAATCCATAGCGCCCGTGTTGTGCCGGGGCCCGCCAGGGAAGCAAAGAATAGTACCACTGCAACCTACAATACAAGTCGTTAGAGGCGACTGATGTAGGCCCTGGGATGATACCTAGTAAATAAAAGCAGCGCAGAAATCGGATGTACTGGCATACTTGTAGGCACATAACTGGCACAACGTACAATCGCTCTTAGGATCAGATCACATACAAATCACACAGAGTGGTTAACAAGTGGCTGACATATGGAGCGCTCGAAGAAGAAGAAGAGGAACTTGTCTTATCTATTTCATTATCCAACTTCTTCTTCATGTTCTTCTTCAAACAGTCCATATCGACCACGTGTTAACCACTCAGTGATCCGATCAGAAAAGCGTTTGAACGTGGTGCCAGTTATGCGCGCACAGCCAATTTCATCGACGCTTTTTATTTACTAGGGTAGATTCCCTAGGCCCCGACATCAGTCACTTCTTACGCCATGCCGTGTAGTAAAAGTAAAGGTAAGTAAAGGAACCCTTTCATACCTCGTGGTATATAGGTCAATACAGTGTTAGGCCTGTATTTGTTATTGACCGTCGGCACACGATGGGTGATGTGGTCAGCATCACGCCGGCTGCCTTTACTTTCCCAGAGCACGTCTGGTACCCAGTTGAGGCTGGGTCGACCTGAGAAGCGTCGTGGTCGGGAAAAATTCCACGCGCATTGCGGGAGCTGAACCCAGACCACCAGCCTTGTGGAACGAGTTCACGAACAACTACGCTATATCTTCTCTCCATGCCGTGTAGGTCAAAATGTTATTATTCTTTGCTCCCCATTGCGACTGAGTCATTTCTTACGACATGCCTTGTAGGTCACAGTGCTACTATCCTTTGCTCCCATTGCATGCCCCGGCAACACACGGTCGACATCATCCAACAAACTTGAACATTTACATACTGTTATTTTGATTATCTTTTTCTTCTACAATATTTTATAACGTTTTCTATGATATCTGCATTCTTGTTATTCTCAGCTGATTTTGTTAAAGTGTCCAGGTCTCACAGACATCTGTTGCAACAAAAAAAAATAAACCACAGAATTTAAAAAATCTAATTTTCTGTAATTCTATAAAAAATATAGTGTTTCATACATCGGATGATTATTTTCACAGGAGGACATGTTTACATTAGTTGAGATTATTTCTTGCTGCAGTTGGATGCCTCTGGGAACTCGCAAGGATGCCATATTTTTCTTGTTATTTTGACAGATAAGACTTTATTTTCTGGATTCTTGTTCTCCGTGTTTATAATAGACAGACGGTACTGTATTTCTTTGTTGTGTGTTAGATGGTTCCTACTGTGTATACACTTCTTCTTGTTGTGCTTCTTCGAAGGCACCATATCGACCACTTGTTAACCATTCTGTGTGATTTGTATGTGAGCTGAGCCTAAGAGCGATTGAACGTGATGCCAGTTATGCACGCACATTCAATTTCTTCGACGCTTTTTATTTACTAGGCAGCTTCCTAAGCCCCTACCTCAGTCGCCTCTTACAATATATCTGAGCCTAAGAGCGATTGTACGTTGTGCAAGTTATGCGCCTACAATTAGGCCAGTACATTCGATTTGTGGGATGTTTTTTTTAACTAGTGTAGCTTCCCTAGTCCCTAGATCAGTCGTCTCTTACGACATGCTTTGTAGGTCGCAGTGGTACTATTCTTTGCTTCCCCGGCACCACGTGGGCGCTTCTTTTTTCTAGTGTTCTCTACATTAACCACTTGTTTCACCACTTTTTGTTCGATGTACTTGATTTACTCCTTACACCATGAGTTCGTTGTGCCAGCTTAATACAAACAGGCTGGAAAGCCGCTGTCTGTGCAAAATTCATTAGAAAAGATTCTTGTAGAAGTGTTGGGGAGGGGGATGTAGTGGTCTTGTGTGTGCTTGATCTAATTCATTTTGTAAGCTGTTATTCATTTTCTTAAGACAGTTCTTTATGCTGTCATTTCATGTTTTTCGTGGTCTTCCTCTTGCTCTTAAAATTTCTAAAACAAATATCTTCCCAATCTCCAAAATTACATTGGGTACCCTCGCCGGTGCTACGGAGTTCGTACACTGCAGCTGAGATCTTCCTATCTAAGAAAGAGATCGGAGCACACATGGTTACTCACCAAAGTGTAATGATGATGGTTCAATCAATCAATCAATCAGTCAATCAATCAATCCTTACACACAGACCCTAGTCTAGCAAATCCAGTTTCTGCATGTTTATTATTCGGGGTTTCCTCAATCAATCAAGTGCCATGTGTGCCGCCGGCGTAGGCGATCACGTCTCTCCACAACTCCCTCTGCTTGGTGCATGTAATCAGTTCTGACGTCGATCTTGTGTCTAACCATGATTTCGGACTGGGGTTTCCTACATTGTAAGAGAACACAATTGGCATAAAGGAGTTAATTCGTTAGGCGAGCAAGAGCCTAACATTGATATTGAATCTATCCAAAGATTTAAGGAATTTGGAATAGCAAATTGTATAACTATATCTGTATATCTGAATGGCAGAGTTAGTTTAACTAGCGAGCCTCGGGAACCATCAGCATGCATTCTCTTCGAAGTCTGCTGGGGAAGACTGAGCACCTATCCTTCTGCACAGGGTTATGTAATGTCGGTTCAAATATTAATATCCAACAACTATGATTTCTCTATCTCGCGATCACCCCTTAGACTGATGTACCAGATTTCCCTATAAATTCTGCTGTTCTTTTTAGGGACCCCGTCCCTCCGTACAGCTTCTCATTTAGCTTGGTATTTTTCTACCAGGTTTCATTTCTCAGGCCTACTAACAGTGGGCAATCTTGCATTATGTGCTCTGTCGTTATGTCCGCCTTCTAGCAGTGGCACATGCTAGTTGTGCCAATTTTAAATTTGTTGTGAAGGTGGTACCGGGGTCTGTTACGGCCGGTACAGAGGCGGAATGAACTATGATTTAAATTGTGTATGCTAACATATTAGAAGCATTTATTGTCTTCTTAGTAAATCATGGACAGAGAATAGAACAAATGCTTCTGTTCAGCAACAGCTTAATTTTAGAGAGAGTTGAATATTAAAGAGCATAACAACAAGGAACATTAAATATTTCGGACACATTAAACGACAAGACTTCATAGAAAAGCTAATTTTGGAGGGAATGGTGCCTGGAAGATGAATGAGAGGAAACCTTAGAAGACGATGGATTTAATATGTCATTGACGATCTGAGAATGACTGCTGCTGACGCGGGGTCAACTTGATAAGAATATAGAGTTTTTCAGATCTGCTGCCATGGGAGCCTAATTCCGTAAGGGACAAGCTATTTGATGATGATGATAAGGCTAGCATAAGTATATTTTTTCATATATTTTATTTGGACGCATCTTGAAGTATGTACATATGATTAGTGAAGGAATATCGTCACGGCACCCCGGACAGGTTCATTTAGCTCCGATCTTTCCCCCATTATCTTTACCAGCTTGTAACGTCTAGCTACACCCGTTCTGTGTTGATTAATGACGTCATGACGTCTCGTGCCTCTAACGAGGTGTTCAAGTCTGGCAGTTTTCATATTCACCACAATCTCATTCACTCTGGATAGGCATGAAGATTTATAAATGTTTTCAGTCATCTATACGATCTGCTTCTCTTATGGCAGTAACGATGTCTGCACTATTTATTGACTGTCCTTCCTCGACCACTGCTGTGTCAAGCAGGTTATCTGGACGCTGATTGTTCTTTTTGTATAGATGTTTTTACTTACTCTTTGTATGTCTGTACACATTTATACTCACTCTATGTATGTACACATTTATACTCACTCTATGTATGTACACATTTATACTCACTCTATGTATGTACACATTTATACTCACTCTCTGTTTGTACACATTTATACTCACTCTCTGTTTGTACATATTTATACTCTCTCTTTCTGTTTGTACATATTTATACTCTCTCTCTGTTTGTACATATTCATACTCTCTCTCTGTTTCTACATATTTATACTCACTCTCTGTTTGTACATATTTATACTCACTCTCTGTCTGTATACATTTATACTCACTCTCTGTCTGTACACATTTATACTCACTCTATGTATGTACACATTTATACTCACTCTCAGTCTGTACACATTTATACTCACTCTCTGTTTGTACACATTTATACTCACTCTCTGTTTGTACATATTTATACTCTCTCTCATTCTGTACACATTTATACTCACTCTCTGTTTGTACACATTTATACTCACTCTCTGTCTGTACACATTTATACTCACTCTCTGTCTGTACACATTTATACTCACTGTATGTCTGTACACAGTTATACTCACTGTATGTCTGTACACAGTTATACTCACTGTATGTCTGTACACAGTTATACTCACTGTATGTCTGTACACAGTTATACTCATTGTATGTCTGTGCACAGTTATACTCACTGTATGTCTGTACACAGTTATACTCACTGTATGTCTGTACACAGTTATACTCACTCTCTGTCTGTACACATTTATACTCACTCTCTGTCTGTACACATTTATACTCACTCTCTGTTTGTACACATTTATACTCACTCTCATTCTGTACACATTTATACTCACTCTCATTCTGTACACATTTATACTCACTTTCAGTCTGTACACATTTATACTCACACTCTGTCTGTACACATTTACACTTACTCTCATTCTGTACACATTAAACTCATTCTCAGTCTGTACACATTTATACTCACACTCTGTCTGTACACATTTACACTCACTCTCATTCTGTACACATTTATACTCACTCTCTGTCTGTACACATTTACACTCACTCTCATTCTGTACACATTTATACTCACTCTCTGTACATATTTATGCTGGCTTTATTTGCACACACGTTTATACTAATTTTTCTGTGTACAAATTTATGATTATGTTGAACGCGTTGAGATGTTTAATTCTCCATGCGAATGCACATATAATGTGGGTGTATCCCGTATGGTGCCGGGGTCCGTAAGGGAAGCAAAGAATAGTACCACTGGGATCTACAAGGCATATCGTAAGAGGTGACAGATGTAAGACCTGGGGAAGCTACCTTAGTAAATAAAAAGCATCGCAGAAATTGGATGTGCTGACCTACTTATAGGTGCATAACTGGAACAATGTAAGTCGCTCTTAGGCTTCTTCTTTTTCTTTGTGTTCGTTCTTTACAACCAATTTTAATCACTCTTTGTGATATGTTTGATTTTTCCAAGAACGTGTATACATTGCACATTGGTTTGGTAGGCCCCTAAACGCATAGACGTCTACACGTTTAGGACATGTGCATCCGATTTCAGCCAAACCTCCTTAGTCGCCTCTTACGACATGCGTGGCAGTTAACAGTGGTTCTATTCTTACACCCCAAATTTGGTCCCCGGTAACCACTCGGGTGGCTCTTAGGCTCATATCACATATAAATCCCAAAGAGTGGTTAACAAGTGCTCGATATGGAGCGTTCGAAGAAGAAGATTTATACTTCTCCGTGTGAATGTACATATTAATCTGGGTGTGTACACGATTTATACTTCTCGGTGTGAATGTACATATTAATCTGGGTGTGTACACGATTTATACTTCTCCGTGTGAATGTACATATTAATCTGGGTGTGTACACGATTTATACTTCTCCGTGTGAATGTACATATTAATCTGGGTGTGTACACGATTTATACTTCTCCGTGTGAATGTACATATTAATCTGGGTGTGTACACGATTTATACTTCTCCGTGTGAATGTACATATTAATCTGGGTGTGTACACGATTTATACTTATCGGTGTGAATGTACATATTAATCTGGGTGTGTACACGATTTATACTTATCGGTGTGAATGTACATATTAATCTGGGTGTGTACACGATTTATACTTCTCCGTGTGAATGTACATTTTAATCTGGGTGTGTACACGATTTACACTTCTCCGTGTGAATGTACATATTAATCTGGGTGTGTACACTATTTAGACCAATTCTGTGTTTATAATACGATGATAGTCTTATAAACTCTTGGCTAGAGAAGTGTGGAAGGATATGAAAGTTATCGGTTAAAATGGACATGTGAAATATTTCCAGATATGACTGGACCACTAATCCAAGCTAATCTTTGTTTATCCAACTGCGAGAAGAGAGGGTAGTTTGTTCATCTCTGTGTTTGGCGATTTGATTAAGCGTGAGTCAGATATCAGCTCACTCCGGGACTCTTGCCAAAAGCGAAGATATAGCGCGCGTGTGTCAATATGTGAGTATGTGCTTATGTTACTTGATCAGAACCTCGCGTGGATACGCCTATAAAGTCATGTGCCAAGGACATAAAGAAACGATGTCTATTTTTAATTTTGATGTAATACAAACATTTATATCTCAAGTTCTTTCCTTTATTTGTTTCTTGATCTTTTTCTTGTCACATTTTCTTTCCATATTCCGTCTGTTTTCTTTGCTTCTTATATTCTCAGATTGCCATTTTTATTGGGTCATTTCTTCTTCTTCTTTTGTGAACGCTCTATATTGACCACTTGTCAAACCACTCTTTATGATTTTGTGTGTGATATGAGCCTAAGAGAGATTGTACGTTGTGCCAGTTATGCGACGACATGTATGCCATCATATTTGATTTCTGCGCTGCTTTTTAGTTACTAGAGTAGCATCCCTAGGGACTACATTAGTCGCCTTTTTACGACATGCATTGTAGATTGCAGTGGTGCTATTCTTTGCTTCCCTTGCGGGCCTGGCACCACACGGGAGGAATTAATCTAGTAACTTGAGCTTGTTTGGAATTATACGTTATACACGTAGAGTTGGATGCTTGAAGGGCAGATTATACACGTAGAGCTGGATGCTTGAAGGGCAGATTATACACGTAGAGCTGGATGCTTGAAGGGTAGCTTGTACACGTAGAGCTGGATGCTTGACGGGTAGATTGTACAAGCTGAGCTGGATGCTTGACCGCAGATTGTACACGTAGAGCTGGATGTTTGAAGGGTAGATTGTACAAGCTGAGCTGGATGCTTGACGGCAAATTGTACAAGTTGAGCTGGATGCTTGAAGGGTAGATTGTACAAGTTGAGCTGGATGCTTGAAGGGTAGATTGTACAAGTTGAGCTGGATGTTTGAAGGGCAGATTGTACAAGTTGAGCTGGATGTTTGAATTACAGATTGTACAAGTAGAGCTGGATGCTTGAAGGGCAGATTGTACAAGTTGAGCTGGATGCTTGAAGGGCAGATTGTACAAGTTGAGCTGGATGCTTGAAGAGCAGATTGTACACGTAGAGCTGGATGCTTGAAGGGCAGATTGTACAAGTTGAGCTGGATGCTTGAAGGGCAGATTGTACAAGTTGAGCTGGATGCTTGAAGGGCAGAAAAAGGAGTGTGGTTATTCAGAGAATCACATGAATAGTAAGTATGCATACCCTTTGACATCTGTTGGGGAAGACTGAGCACCTATGAGTTTGCCCAGAGTGTTATGATGTCAGTTCAGTAACAAATAACCATTGACTATGCCTGAATTAATAGTGGTAAAAAACACCAAAAATTGTCTTCCATTTGTACGTCACTACGTTATATTTGTACATTTTTTTTTGTTTTTTTCGATCTAGAAATACTTGAGCTTTCAGCTCTTCGGCTCGGTGCCATGGACATCGTAACCGTTCGGTTCGGTGCCATGGTCATCGTAACAATTCGGTTCGGTGCCACGAACACTGTAAATCTGGAGAACCTGTGACTTTTCTGCCAGCCCACGGAATTGAGCCGCACTCACAGGGGGCTTGTTACCTGTCGTCCAACGCGCTACGAACACGCTGGGCAGGCCGACATATTTGTACATGTAACACCCGTGTATTGTGGGGGCCAGCAATGGAAACAAGCAACTGTAACACTGCGTCCCACAAGACGTGTCGTAAGAGACAACTGAGGTAGGGCCTAGGGAAGCTACCTTAGTAAATAAAAAGCACCGCAGACATCGAACGTGCTGGCCCACGAATAGCTAGGCGTATATAGCTGGCCCACGTAGGAGTATAGCTAGCATAAACGTACAGTCACTCTTAGGCTCAGATCACATACAGATCACAAAGAGTGATTAACAGGTAGTCCATAAGGAGCGTTCGAAGAAAAATGTGCTGGCCCACTTGCAGACGTACAGCTGGCACAAACGTAAAATCGCTTTTAGGCTCAGATCACATACAGATCACAAAGAGTGGTTTAACAAGTAGTCGATATGGAGCCTTCGAAGAAGAAGAAGAATGTGCTGGGCCACTTGCAGACGAATAGCTGGCACAAACGTACAATCGCTTTTAGGCTCAGATCACATACAGATCACAAAGAGTGGTTTAACAAGTGGTCGATATGGAGCCTTCGAAGAAGAAGAAGTACATGTACACGAGAAGAGAGCCGCGGTAGCGTAGTTGTTAGTGAACTCGCTTCTCAAGGCTGGTGGTCTGGGTTCAACTCCCGCAACGCGCGTGGAATTCTTTCCGACCTCGACGGCTCTCAGGTCGACCCAGCCTCAACTGGGTACCAGACATTCTCTGGGAAAGTAAAGGCGACCGGCGTGATGCTGACCACATCACCGATCGTATGCCGACGGTCAATGAAAAATACAAGCCTAACACTGTATTGCCCTATATACTACGAGGTATGAAAGGGTTCTTTTACTTTACTTACATGTACACGAGGCAAATATGCAGTACACGAGGCAGTACACGAGGTTCATTAAATTGTGTTTGTTTTGAAGTCCCATACAAAGAATGCAACTAAAATCTCTTTAACAGATCAAGTTCAGTAATGACATACATGTTTTGAAGTCCCATACAAAGAATGCAACTAAAATCTCTTTAACAGATCAAGTTCAGTAATGACATACATCTCAAATAGAAGAAATTGTATAAGCAAGTATTCAAGATAATTTCTTTACATTTTCATTACTTTTCTATCTTTAATGTTTAGCTTCAGTTCTTGCTCGTGGTAGCCCTCTGACAGTGCCATATCTCAGGTATAACCGCAGCTTTGATAATACATGTACTACATTCTGATAACAAGTGTCAGGAAAATGTTCACATAAATAAAATCATGGTCTGTGATCATGAGGAAACCTAAACTTTGGTACTTGACGTCCAACATCTTGCTAATTCTAGGGTTGTATGTTTAGATATCTATATCAGGGGGATCCTGACCAGACTATCGTGTCCGCGGTCGAAATAACATAATTTCATGTATGTTAATATATATTAACCTACTTGGTACATTACAACGTGAGCGTATGTAGATTAAACGGTAGTGGGGCTCGATCAGAACCCAAGCGTACCTGGTTCAAACTCCGCGGTGGGCAAGTTTGAAAGCAAATTAGATCCCTTGGATTTTTACGAACGATAAAATAGACCTCACCGTTCAGAAAGCAATGACAAACTGCTGAACGTATAAGTGGTGCCTAGAAATTCGACGACTCGTTTACTAAGTTTGTAAAGGATATGCCACGATTTTTCAACGTACTTGGAATTGCTCTTTATTATTGATCACGTGATTTCATATTTATGTAAGTTTGCACAAAATGATGTAATAATAATAATAATAGCCGTCTATCGCAAGCGATGATGACAACAGCATCAGACGTGTGCTGCTGCACCTCTCTGGTGTGTGAAGAGGTGATTGCAGAGTCAAATCCTAGAACTCAATCCTCTACCACAGGTGGGGCATACATGAAACAAAGTTGTATCCCAGATGGGGCATACATGAAACAAAATAAATTATATACACATACAGACACACGCACGCGCGCACACACGTACACACGAACGCACGCATATATATATATATTTATATTCGTGTCTCGTTTGTTTGTCACACTTCTTCGAACGCTCCATTTCGACAACTTGTTAAATCACTCTCTGTGATCTGTATGTGATCTGAGCCTAAGAGCGACTGTACGTTGTTTCAGTTATGCCCCTACAAGTAGGCCATCCCATCAGATTTCTGCGACACTTTTTATTTTACTACGGTAGCTTCCCTAGACTCCTTCCTACCTCAATCAACTCTTACGACATGTCTTGTAGGTGACAGTGGTACTATTTTTTGCTCCCCTTGCGAGCTCTGGCAACACACAGGCAAAACGTTTGTCACAAAAGTTTTCTAACAGATTTTCATTGTTGCCGTTTTTCTAACACTATTTCCAATGTCAGGACAGTCTCTGAACTAACTTTACACATTTATTCTCTAAGTTTCTGTTTTAGCGACCAGGTCTTCTCTTTCCACCAACTGTCCATCGGAGAGCTATCCTAGTATATGCTCCTACCGACATACGACGACCAGGTCTTCTCATTCCACCAACTGTCCATCGGAGAGCTGTCCTAGTCAATGCTCCTACCGACATACGACGTCCAGGTCTTCTCATTCCACCAACTGTCCATCGGAGAGCTGTCCTAGTCAATGTTCCTACCGACATACGACGTCCAGGTCTTCTCATTCCACCAACTGTCCATCGGAGAGCTGTCCTAGTCAATGTTCCTACCGACATACGACGTCCAGGTCTTCTCATTCCACCAACTGTCCATCGGAGAGCTGTCCTAGTCAATGTTCCTACCGACATACGACGTCCAGGTCTTCTCATTCCACCAACTGTCCATCGGAGAGCTGTCCTAGTCAATGTTCCTACCGACATACGACGTCCAGGTCTTCTCATTCCACCAACTGTCCATCGGAGAGCTGTCCTAGTCAATGTTCCTACCGACATACGACGTCCAGGTCTTCTCATTCCACCAACTGTCCATCGGAGAGCTGTCCTAGTCAATGTTCCTACCGACATACGACGTCCAGGTCTTCTCATTCCACCAACTGTCCATCGGAGAGCTGTCCTAGTCAATGTTCCTACCGACATACGACGTCCAGGTCTTCTCATTCCACCAACTGTCCATCGGAGAGCTGTCCTAGTCAATGTTCCTACCGACATACGACGTCCAGGTCTTCTCATTCCACCAACTGTCCATCGGAGAGCTGTCCTAGTCAATGTTCCTACCGACATACGACGTCCAGGTCTTCTCATTCCACCAACTGTCCATCGGAGAGCTGTCCTAGTCAATGTTCCTACCGACATACGACGTCCAGGTCTTCTCATTCCACCAACTGTCCATCGGAGAGCTGTCCTAGTCAATGCTCCTACCGACATACGACGTCCAGGTCTTCTCATTCCACCAACTGTCCATCGGAGAGCTGTCCTAGTCAATGCTCCTACCGACATACGACGTCCAGGTCTTCTCATTCCACCAACTGTCCATCGGAGAGCTGTCATAGTCAATGTTCCTACCGACATACGACGTCCAGGTCTTCTCATTCCACCAACTGTCCATCGGAGAGCTGTCCTAGTCAATGCTCCTACCGACATACGACGTCCAGGTCTTCTCATTCCACCAACAGTCCATCGGAGAGCTGTCATAGTCAATGTTCCTACCGACATACGACGTAATGCCCAATTCACATCTAACTTTGTCTTCTAATGTTTGTTTCTAATGATTTTCAGTTTGATCGTTGTCGCACATATGTTGCAGGACTCTCAAGAGGAGCAAAGAATTGTAGCACTGCGATCTATAAGGTCTGTCGTAAGAGGAAACTGTGGTAGGGGCATTGGGAAGCTGCCCAAGGATTCTTCTTCTTCTTCTTTGCGTTCGTTCTTTACCACCAATTTTAATCACTCTTTGTGATATGTTTGATCTTTGCCAAGAACGTGTATACGTTGCACATTGGTTTGGTAGGCCCCTAAACGCATAGACTTCTACACGTTTAGGACACGTGCATCCGATTTCAGCCAAGCCCAAGTAAATAAAAAGCATCGAAAGAAATAAGATGCGCTGGCCTACTGTAGGCACATAACTGGCACAACGTACAATCGCTCTTAGGCTCAGATCGCATACAAATCACAAAGAGTGGTTAACAAGTGGTAGATGTGGAGTGTTCGAAGAAGAAGCAGTTCGTATTAAAGCTCTGCATTTGCTTCAGAGAATTTGACCAGAGAATTTGACCAGAGAATTTGACCAGAGAATTTGACCAGAGAATTTGACCAGAGAATTTGACAATATATTCATTCTGTTATCTTGTGCAAGTTAAATCAAGCCTGACAATATATTAAATCTTTTATCTGGGGAACGTTAAACCAAGCATAGCAACACTCTGTTATCTCGTAAAAGTTAATGTAAACAAGGATATAAGGATATAGATTCATTTTCTCTCCCGTCTCGTGATATTTAATATAAGAATGGAAATATTTGCACACATTTTTCTAGTTTTTATAAAAGTTATCACAAGTAAGAAAATAAATTTCCACTTTCTAGTTTCTTGAAAGTTAAAAAATCTAAAAATGTTAAATGCATATCCTTTACAGGACTTTGCGAATCAACCTCAGCTTTTTAGCGCTGTTTGTGATTTTTCTAGGCATTATTACATTCAGTAGTTTGCCATTGCTTTCTGAACGGTGGTGCCATCGTCCTTTGGAAAAATCCACGCGAAACAATTTGTAACCAAATTTTCCGCAGAGTGATTCGAACTCAGAACGTCAGGGTTAATAGACCGAGTCACTATCCCTTAAGACACAGACGCCACCTAAAAGAATCTAAAACTAGATTCCCACTTTCTAGTTTCATGAAAGTTAACAGAAACTACCAAATAGATTCTCACTTTCTAGTTTTATGAAAGTTAACAGAAACTACCAAATAGATTCTCACTTTCTAGTTTTATGAAAGTTAACAGAAACTACCAAATAGATTCTCACTTTCTAGTTTTATGAAAGTTAACAGAAACTACCAAATAGATTCTCACTTTCTAGTTTTATGAAAGTTAACAGAAACTACCAAATAGATTCTCACTTTCTAGTTTTATGAGAGTTAACAGAAACTACAAAATAGATTCTCACTTTCTAGTTTTATGAAAGTTAACAGAAACTACCAAATAGATTCTCACTTTCTAGTTTTATGAAAGTTAACAGAAACTACCAAATAGATTCTCACTTTCTAGTTTTATGAAAGTTAACAGAAACTACCAAATAGATTCTCACTTTCTAGTTTTATGAAAGTTAACAGAAACTACCAAATAGATTCTCACTTTCTAGTTTTATGAAAGTTAACAGAAACTACCAAATAGATTCTCACTTTCTAGTTTTATGAGAGTTAACAGAAACTACCAAATAGATTCTCACTTTCTAGTTTTATGAAAGTTAACAGAAACTACCAAATAGATTCTCACTTTCTAGTTTTATGAAAGTTAACAGAAACTACCAAATAGATTCTCACTTTCTAGTTTTATGAGAGTTAACAGAAACTACCAAATAGATTCTCACTTTCTAGTTTTATGAAAGTTAACAGAAACTACCAAATAGATTCCTACTTTCTACTTTCTAGAACGTTAAAAAAAGATTTAATATTTTCTATTTTCTTGACAGATTTACACATTCTATCGTCACGTGAAAATTTCAGTTAGAATGTCCACCATTACCTGACGTGACTCCGTGACAGGTCTTAAGTCAGACGCTGAGGTCAGCGTAATGCGAGTAAATGTATATTTACACAACGACACCTGCAGTCTTTGCTTACTCTTAAGTTTCATGTTACACTCGTCTGTTTGTAGCTAGAGACTCTGGAAGTTATCACTAGTAAGACCGCCCTTCTCGTGTTTGTTCTTCCTCAACTCCATGTCTCCTGATATCAGTCGTGAGTCTGTGTGATCTTGGATCTGTTTAGTCATTTAAAACAACCAGGTTTGAGCCTCTGTTGTCCTGATGAAAGTAAAATATCAGCTGGCAAGTTGATAGCCGGGACATCTTTTATTTATTAGCAATAAAATACTGTTTTGTTTTACTTGTATTGTGTCAGATCGTACTTGTGTTACAGTCATCTTCTTCTTCGAGCGCTCCATATCGACCACTTGTTAACCACTCTTTGTGATCTGTATGTTATCTGAGCCTAAGGATGATTCTACGTTGTGCCATTTATACGCCTACAAGTAGGCCAGCAAATCCGATTTCAGCAGTGCTTTTTATTTACTAGGATAACTTCCCTAGTCCCCTACCTCGGTCGCCTCTTACGACATGCCTTGCAAGTCACAGTGTTACTATTCTTTGCTCCCCTTGAGAGCCCCGGTAACACACGGGCGGTACTTTTTTTTATGAAGAAGGGTCTAACAGCGAAGGATTGATATTTTAACCTAATGATATTAAAAAACATGGGCGTCCACAGAAATATATCCAAGTGGGACCAACAGGAATAAAAAAAAAAAAAGTTGATAGTTTACTACGCGGAAGTGTGAATAAAAAAAAAATAAAAAAATTGGTGTTTACGAAAAACCGAAACATATTGTTATTAGAAAATACTTACAAAAATTCTGATCAAATTCTGCTAGTAAAATATGGCGTCAGGGATGTATTACAACGACACCATGGCACCCGCGGGTACCGCGCTGGACAGCGCTGCAAGAAGGGCATGACAAATGCGATGTTTGACTTCTGAAAGTTGACATGTCACTCTCAAGTTCTTGATTAATTGTGTGAATTAGAAAACAAAATAGGGAATATGTTAATGGTATGACTAATAAGGTAATATTATTTTAGAATTTGTTTTTCAGTCTATCTCCATTTTTCATATTACTCTCTAATTTTCACATTCTTTTTCTAAGTTTTACAGTCATTTTTTCTCTCTATTTCACATATTAGCAATAAAGTTGACACAGAACCTTGCTTGAATTACATTGAGAAACAAAGAATAAAGTGGTTTGGCCACTGAATAAGAATGCATCCAAACTCCACAGTACACAGAGTCTTCAACAATAGAATATCAGGAATTAGGCGAGAGGAAGACCACGAAAAAGATGATTAGATGGCTTATTTTTTTCCGATCCAGAAACACTTGAGCTTTTCAGCTCTTCGGCTCAGTGCCATGGACATCTTAACCCTTCGGTTCGGTGCCACGAACACCGTGAATCTGGGAATCTGTGGTTTTTCCTCCATCCAACGGAATTGAACCCGCACACACAGAGGGTAGTCACCCGTAGTCCAACGCGCTACGAACACGCTGGGCAGACGGGCTTAGATGGCATATAAAAATCTTGTCAAAGAGCAAAAATAACAATGACCCAAGCCACCATAACAGCTCAAGACAAAAACAGAAAACCACGACTTTGGGCAACAACCCGGTAGCAGTGTGACGACACAAGAAGAAAGAAGACTGACTAGATTTAACAAACAAACAATCCAACTTTATGTTATCACATTTTCTCAGTTCACGAGTAAATATCTGAATGGTCTTAGTGAAGGCCCTGAGATATGACTAATGCTTTTATTACTTAATCATTATCATTAGTCATCGTTCTGGCCGAAGAGCACAGAAAAGAGTACAAAAAATATTCACTCAATTCTATTTTTACCTTTATTTCTACCTGCCACTTAGTCATTTGTTTGGCCTCCAATAACATACGGCCGGCTAGATCAGGTACAAATTCTACAAGACCACAACTGTTACATTATCCTTGCATGCTAGTATTGTTGTATTTAGACTAATTCATAAAAAAAAAAAACTGAAAATCTATTTCTAGTTTTTATGTGTGTTTTTTGTGTTACATTTATTTCGTTATCGTTTTTATTCCCATATTTTCATTAGAAACGTTTGTTTTTGGTCGTCCATTTGTTTTTTTAATTTGTCACTCCTGTTGTTCGTTTGCTTGATAAAGGCCTTGTTGGTCGAAACATTGTTGTATTTTGTCATTGTTTTTGTAATTTGTAAAACTACAGTACTTTGTGATTACGTGTTTTGCCAATCAAATAGTTTTATTGCAGTCTCATCTATTTTGTGAATAAAAAAAACCCACACACAACATGCTTTTTCTTCTTCCTTGCGTTCGTTCTTTACGACCAATTTTAATCACTCTTTGTGATGTTTGATCTTTGCCGAGAACGTGTACACGTTGCAAATTTGTTTGTAGGCCCCTAAACGCATAGACTTCTAAACGTTTAGGACACATGCTTCCGATTTCAGCCAAGAACAACATGCTAACTCAAGGTTATATTATGTTACAAATTAAGTTTAGAGCTAAGGAATATCAGTTTTATTCACAGTTTTTAATCAATAAATAAACATTAAGGCATAAAATTGAGCAAAATTGAAAAAAGCGTACACTGTTCTATCAAACATATACAAAACCAGCCCCATAAAACATAAATTTTCGATTTTCCGTCTGATCTAATCGGACTTATTTTGTCAGGGGCGTCGGTCCTAAGCATGTCTTTGAGTTCTACTTCAAAAGTTATCCTTCATGTGTCAATATGTCCCCACTTTTTCCAGATTTCCCTGCAGTGTCCACTGCATTACATGTCTTAGCCACATTTCGTTTTTCATATTGACGGTTCCAATCCCTCGCTATCATCTCTTTGTATCTCTTTATTTCTTTCTTTTATACCAGTTTTTGTAGTTAGATATTTATTATTTAATACAAATATGAAAATTCCTTCTTCTTCGAAGCAATTTTTCTTTAATGTTTCTTCTGTTCCTTCTACATTTCTCACCCTTATTCATTGAATTCTTCATATCTCCCTGTTTTTATAGTTCCACAGCAGATTACAAAAAACTTATAATGCAAAGATTGCTGTGAATTATTGATGGTAAAAAATGCCCCCATGTCTCTGGTGTATTTGACAACGCTTGAAATGGTAATGAGATTAGAAGCAGAGAAATTATGTTTCCATTTTTATTCTTCCTAACCAAGTAATGACTCACTAATTTAAAAAAAAAAAGTTGTTAGGCAATTTTATGTTTGAATATTCAGTCATCTAATTTCAAAGGCTTGACTTTATTGCACCGGGCGCCCACGTAGTTCCGGGGTAAGCAAGGGAAGCAAAGACTTTATTGCACCGGGCGCCCACGTAGTTCCGGGGTAAGCAAGGGAAGCAAAGACTTTATTGCACCGGGCGCCCACGTAGTTCCGGGGTAAGCAAGGGAAGCAAAGACTTTATTGCACCGGGCGCCCACGTAGTTCCGGGGTAAGCAAGGGAAGCAAAGACTTTATTGCACCGGGCGCCCATGTAGTTCCGGGGCCTGCAAGGAAGCAAAGAATAGTACCACTTCGACCTACAAGGCATGTTGTAAGAGGTGACTGAGGTAGGGGCCTGTGGAAGCTAGACTAGTAAATAAAAAAAACGTTGCAGAAATGTGATGTGCTGGCCTACTTGTAGACGCATAACTGACACAATGTACAATCGCTCTTAGTCTCAGATCATATACAGATCATACAGAGTGGTTAACAAGTGGTCGATATGGAGCGTTGGAAGAAGATCCCCAAGTAAAGGGTCAGTGAACCTATAATCTAATATCGTACCAACACAGTTGGCTATTAGATTACATGTTCACGAGCACTTTACTTTACCACAGATGTACCACAAAGAATGTTTAGCTACAGCTAGCATCAAACCACAGAACCGCCCGAGTGGTTACCGGGCCCAAATTTGGAGTGTAAAGAATAGAGCCACTGTTACCTGCCACGCATGTCGTAATAGGCGACTTAAAGAGGTGTGGCTGAAAACGGAAGCACATGTCCTAAACGTGTAGAAGTCTATGCGTTTAGGTGCCTACCAAACCAATGTGCAACGTATACACATTCTTAACAAAGATCAAACATATCACAAAGAGTGATTAAATTTGGTCGTAAAGAACGAACGCAAAGAAGAAGAAGAAGAAAACAGCAGAATGTCCACGGCAGGTAGTCACTAGCTCAGTGTTGTCACTTCGTTAACTGCGCCCTCTCTCTCTCTCTCTCTGAGGTGTTGAACTTAGACACATTCGTGTAACGTGGTAGTTGGAAATAGCACGCCTATATAGCGGGAGACACTGCTAAAAAGGTAAGCAAACCTTCACGCAAAAATCAGTCATAAGCGCCATACCTAGCGCCATGATTAATCCTGAATTCATAGCGTTCGAACTCAAGAAGGAGAATAAACATTCGTCAATTATTGTTGTCAAGTTCATATTAAAATTTGATTGATTGATTGATAGGACCATCATCATTGCACTTCAATGAGTAACCATGTGTGCTCTGATCTCTTTCTTACACAGGAATATCTCAGCTGCAGCAGGAATATCTCAGCTGCAGCAGGAATATCTCAGCTGCAGTTCAGGAACCCGTAGCGAGTATCCCCGATGTAATTTTGAAGATGGTAAATATATTTTTGCAGGAATTATATTTTTAAACTTCTCTACCGAATTTTCATTCGAAAATTCACTTCATATTATAAACAACAAATAAGTCTAACAAGAATAATATTGATAAAATAAACCATGAACCCTACATGCGTAGAAGAGACTTGATATACTAAAGAAGAAGAATATGGGTGTGGTTGTATCGTATGTTCTCGTGGGTGTCTTTTTAAACAGACTAGACAAATAATCAGCGAAAGAGGACACCACCTCAACGCAAGCAAACCAACATTCCATTTTTTTTTTTTTTAAGAAGACTTTACTGAAACTTTCATTTGGTTTTAATTGTGAGATTTTGTGTTCCAAGTTGGAATATTTGTTTGTTCTTCTTCTTGAGCTTCTGATATCCATTGTTGCAGTTACCACACGCCTCCAATTCTTGTTCTTGAGCTTCTGATATCCATTGCTGCAGTTACGACACGCCTCCACTTCTTGTTCTTGAGCTTCTGATATCCATTGCTGCAGTTACCACACGCCTCCACTTCTTCTTCTTCTTGAGCTTCTGATATCCATTGCTGCAGATACCACACGCCTCCACTTCTTCTTCTTGAGCTTCTGATATCCATTGCTGCAGATACCACACGCCTCCACTTCTTCTTCTTGAGCTTCTGATATCCATTGCTGCAGATACCACACGCCTCCACTTCTTGTTCTTGAGCTTCTGATATCCATTGCTGCAGTTACCACACGCCTCCAATTCTTCTTCTTCTTGAGCTTCTGATATCCATTGCTGCAGTTACCACACGCCTCCACTTCTTGTTCTTGAGCTTCTGATATCCATTGCTGCAGTTACCACACGCCTCCATTTCTTCTTCTTCTTCTTGAGCTTCTGATATCCATTGCTGCAGTTACCACACGGCTCCAATTCTTCTTCTTCTTGAGCTTCTGATATCCATTGCTGCAGTTACCACACGCCTCCACTTCTTCTTCTTCTTCTTCTTGTGCTTCTGATATCCATTGCTGCAGATACCAAACGCCTCCACTTCTTATTCTTGAGCTTCTGATATCCATGGCTGCAGTTACCACACGCCTCAACTTCTTCTTCTTGTTCTTGAGCTTCTGATATCCATTGCTGCAGTTACCACACGCCTCCACTTCTTCTTCTTGAGCTTCTGATATCCATTGCTGCAGTTACCACACGCCTCCACTTCTTCTTCTTGAGCTTCTGATATCCATTGCTGCAGATACCAAACGCCTCCACTTCTTCTTGAGCTTCAGATATTCATTGATGCAGTTACCACACGCCTCCACTTATCTCCGAAAGTGTATATTAGAATAGATTATTATATTATATTAAATTAGAATATTAGTAATAGATTCATTGTGGTGAATAAACGTTCGTCTGTTGAATAGGAAACAAAAGGGCTGTGGGTTCAATCCAACACTAGACGTTCCACACGCGAGGAAAGGAATTGGCCTCCTATATCCTGCACAATGGATCCTAGAAATGTGAAGGGAAGTGACTTCATATCTTAAGGTCTACGCTGGTTGAAATCGAACACTCCGTCGAAGTATAAGCACCTGAGCTCCAATAGGTACTGAAGGCTGTGCACGTACATCCGTTCTTGATGTTTGGCTGTTTATATATCACAATCGAATGATAAAAGCAGCCTAAGAGCGATCGCGAGATATATATATATATATATATATATATATATATACCGTAAGATCTGAAAAGGCTATGGGAAATTTTATACAATAGATTAATTAAATTCATGCATTGTTCACTACATATCTTCTTTCTTTTCTTTGCTGTCATTCTTTGCTTTATTTTTGCCTTTAGACATAGAAGGTTTAACTGCTGATTCTCTACGTATGAAATTGAAAATTCATTAGAAATTTAACAAATTCAAATAACAATTTTACAAATTTTAACCATTCTCAAAATTACATTGAAGACCGTCGTCGGTGCTGTAGAGCTGTTGCACAGTGGCTGAGATTTTTCTGTGTAAGAGAGAGATTGGAGCATACGTGGCTGTTATCCAACGTGTAATGTTGATTTTTTTTTCTCGGCCTTTGGGTTAAGATCTAACGGTAATGTCGAAATCTTGATCATATCTTCTAGCAGCTCTATCCTAATGGATGACACATTGTGTCTTGACTGGACGATTAAAACGACGGTGGCAGTAGTGCATTAAGAGAAAACTGAACTGGACTACTAGGGAAGAATTGACTTGCAATAGAAAGTCTTTCAGGGAAATTGGGATGAGAGCAATATTCTGGAAAAGACAAATGTTAAATGAAAAATGTTTAAAGGTCATTGATTTTCTTCTTGGACATGAAGGTGAACAGTAAAAAAATAACTAAAAGAGGTGACTCACAGGTGGAACAAAATACAGAGGACGGTCAAGAATAAAGAGGAATGGTTTACATTTGTTGCTCCCCTAAGAGGCGGTGGCATCACAGGCTAGACAGACAGAGATAGAGAGAGAGAGAATAGCTTTGGGGTGGAGGAAGGATTAAATGTCTGATAAAGCATATCCCACGTTAGTCATCTGTTACCTAGGGCAACGGGTAAAGGCATGAGGGAGAGAGGTCAAACAAAGCAGGTAGAAAAACCACTGTCATTTATCACCTGTAGTTTAAGACACAGAACTATCGGTCTCTACCGGAAGACGGTCTGTGGTAGTAGTTAAATATGGTCACAGAAACCTAAATTTAACGGTTGCTATCTGACAATATAAATAGATGGATTATCAAGATTGCAAAGGGCAAGAACCTAGTCCGCTAGTCCACATATTTGCGACAGAGTTATCCGATAGTCTGACAATAAATTGGAAGTCAAAGAGTGATCCGGAAACACTAGTCAATCGTCCAGAGAAATCCTCTATCACAGTGGCTCTCAACCTGTGGGTCGCGACCCCTATGGGGGTCGAACGACCCTTTCAAAGGGGTCGCATAAGACCATCGGAAAACATATTTTCGATGGTCTTAAGACCCGAGAAACCGCTCCTTTATCCGTCTCCAGGCGGGTCCGCCCACACACAGATAAGCCCACATACGAGTACCCGACGTTTGTGATTAATCATTATGCTTTAATTATGTTCAATTTGTAACAATGAAAATGTATCCTGCATTTACAACATTACCATTCATAACAGTAGCCGCCCGAGTGGTTACCGGGGCCCGAATTTGGGGTGTAAAGAATAGAACCACTGTACCTGCTACGCATGTCGTAAGAGGCGGCTAAGAAAGTTTGGCTGAAATCGGATGCGTGTGTCCTAAACGTGTAGAAGTCTATGCGTTTAGGGGCCTATCAAATCAATGTGCAACGTATACACGTTCTTGGCAAAGATCAAACATATCACAAAGAGTGATTAAAATTGGTCGTAAAGAACGTACGCGAAGAAGAAGAAGATAACAGTAGCAAAATTACAGTTATGAAGTAACAACGAAAGTTTTTTTTTTATTGTTAGGGGTCACAATAACATGAGGAACTGTATTAAAGGATCACGGCATTAGGAAGGTTGAGAAGGTTGAGAAGGTTGAGAAGGTTGAGAAGGTTGAGAAGGTTGAGAAGGCTGTGAAGGTTGAGAAGGTTGAGAAGGTTGAGAAGGTTGAGAAGGTTGAGAAGGTTGAGAAGGTTGAGAAGGTTGAGAAGACAGAGAAGTTTGAGAAGGTTGAGAGAAAGGGTTTAGAAGGTTGAGAAGGTTGAGAAGGTTGAGAAGGTTGAGAAGGTTGAGAAGGTTGAGAAGGTTGAGAAGGTTGAGAAGGCTGAGAAGGTTGAGAAGGTTGAGAAGGTTGAGAAGGTTGAGAAGGCTGAGAAGGCTGAGAAGGTTGAGGAAGGTTGGAAGGAAAGGTTGAGAAGGTTGAGAAGGTTGAGAAGGCTGAGAAGGTTGAGGTTGAGAAGGTTGAGAAGGTTGAGAAGGCTGAGAAGGTGAGAAGGTTGAGAAGGCTGGAGAAGGTTGAGAAGGTTGAGAAGGTTGAGAAGGCTTGAGAAGGCTGAGAAGGTTGAGAAGGGTGAGAAGGTTGAGAAGGTTGAGAAGGTTGAGAAGGTTGAGAAGGCTGAGAAGGTTGAGAAGGTTGAGAAGGCTGAGAAGGTTGAGAAGGTTGAGAAGGTTGAGAAGGTTGAGAAGGCTGAGAAGGTTGAGAAGGCTGAGAAGGTTGAGAAGGTTGAGAAGGTTGAGAAGGTTGAGAAGGTTGAGAAGGTTGAGCAAGGTTGTGAGAAGGTGAGAAGGTTGAGAAGGTTGAGAAGGCTGAGAAGGCTGAGAAGGTTGAGAAGGCTGAGAAGATTTTCTCAAAGGTGACTGCCAGTTTTTCTCTCTCATTTCTTAGAAATGTAGCGTTATTTACAGTTATAAAACATTTCTATTTATTTCTATTTGCCTGTGCGTTATGTAGACTTTGAAATCTTAATGCAATAAACTTTGAACTTGTTTTATTTATTGGTAAATTACAAACAGACTAAAATGAGAATAATCAAATGCTATAGTTATCCTATATTAATGTATGGCTCGGAAACATGGACAATGAACAAGCCGTTAGAAGACATAATTGATGCATTTGAGATGTGGACATATAGAAGAATAGGCAGAGTTTCATGGGCAGAAAAACATACAAATAAACAGGTTTTAGGAAAACTAGGCATGAACAAACAATTATTAAGAGAAATAAAATTCAGACAAGTAAAGTAATTTGGCCACATGTCCTAAACGTGTAGAAGTCTATGCGTTTAGGGCCTACCAAACCAATGTGCAACGTATACACGTTCTTGGCAAAGATCAAGCATATCACAAAGAGTGATTAAAATTGGTCGTAAAGAACGAACGCAAAGAAGAAGAAGTAATTTGGGCACATAAAAAGACATGACACAATGATAAAATATTTACTAGAGGGGAAAGTTGAGGGGGAAGAACAAGAGAAAGACCGAGAGATAAGTGGGAGGGAAACTTTAAGAAATGGATAGGTTACAGTCTGGCAGTGTGCAACACCAAGGCGAAAGACAGAGGAAGTTGGAGATTTATTGCAGCCAACCTTCGATGTGGAGACGGCACGTGATGATGATGATGATATTTATTGGTATCCGATTTTGACCGAACGGTTGTCTGTCTACTACAGAGCGGAGTCTTTGATGCTATTGACCTAGTGTCTCTGTGGCATAGATGTAAATCTCTCGCATGTAGCTCTAAAGGTACTCTCTAAATGTTTCTCTCTCGCGATCACCGCCCAGACCGGTGTACAAGATTTCCTCTTAAATTTTATTCATGTGGAAATCTGATTCATGCAGCCTTAGCATTGGTGTGTTTTACGTCACATCTTCAGCACCATTTGGAGCTCTTGTGATTATCCTTCGGCGATGTGTCCGGTTTCAGCCAGCATTTACTCGGTTCGCTCTCCGTTCTGTATCCATCTAGTGTTTTTTTACGGTGCGGGATAGCTAGCCCCACGCCCAACCTCCTTTGTCGCCTCTTACGACATGTGTGGCAGGTAACAGTGACTCTGTTCTTTACGCCCCAATGTGGTCCCCGGTAATCACTCGGGGATATGTTTCAAGAGATCCATGTTCTCAAAGTAGTTGGTGTCCAGTTCATAGTCCTATCAAAGACAGACGAGATAAAACGTTGGTCCTGCGTTAAGCGCGTAAAATAATGGGTTTATTTTCATTTTGCCATGACCTGTAAAAACGTATGTGGACGCCCATGATTAGATCACACTCAACTTAAAATTTTATTATAAAAAGCAGAGCACAGAAACGAAGTTTTACTAAGAATTAGTCAATATATATATAACGCCCGCGTGCCCAGCGTGTTCTTAGCGCGTTGGACTGCGGGTGACTAGTTCTCTGAGTGTGCGGGTTCAATTCCCCGGGCTGGCAGAAAAGCCACAGATTCCCCAGATTCACGGTGTTCGGGGCACTGAACCGAAGGGTTACAATGTCCATGGCACCGAGCCGAAGAGCTGAAAGCTCAAGTGCTTCTGGATCGGAAAAAAAAAAATAATAATTATATATATAACAAGTTTGTGTGTTTTTTTCCCCATTGGTTTTTTTAATACAATACGCCCATGTGTTGCTGGGGCTCGCAAGGGGAGCAAAGAATAGTCACACTGCGACCAACAAGGCATGTCGTAAGAGGCGACTGAGGTAGGGACCTAGGAAACTACCCTAGTAAATAAAAAGCATCGCAGAAATCGGATGAACTGCCTTACTTGTTAGCGCAAAACTGGCACAACGTACAATCGCTCTTAGTCTCAGATCGGGGAGCAAGGACTGTTATAGGCCTCATCTAAATAATGAGAAATGCCTGCAGTCAAGTCAGCCGTACCTTCACGTGGTGCTTCCCGTTTAAACTAACACGGCTCTGACAAAAGCGAGTCCCCAGCGCTATAACTGGGCTCCCAATGCAGGAAGGGGTAAAATACCAGGCTATGGCTGGGGTAAGCCAGACAAAAACCCTAGGAGGTGTGATCCCCGATAGGTGAAGCGGATGCATGGCCCACATGTGTGTGGACAAGTCCAGATCCCCATCAAGATCACACCCAGGAGCTCACCTTGGTTGAAAAAAGCGGAGAAGGTAACTCCTAAAAACCTCTGATGCCTGGCAGACAGTGTTGGGAAGAGCCAGGACATGGATAGGAAGACTCCATAACTTCCCCCACTGAAGAAGGACATGTCAGCCAGAATGGCGTGGGCACCCAGAAATGGAAAAGACATCAACGCACAATACGGTTAGTGAGTATGCTCAGATATTTACTTAGATATGGGGTTGCTCCTGTGGACTGCTGCCAGGCGGGAGCAGCGCCGGATCCCAAGCCTCGAAGGGATCCACCCAAGTACTGACAGTGGCTCTGCGCATCGAAGAACCAGGATTAAGCAGAGTAATGCCACTGGTCAAAACAAGAACAGCACACTAAAGATCATGCAATGGAATGCAGAAGGCGTTGCCAGAAAGAAACTCGAACTGCAAAAATTCCTACATGAACAACAGATCGACATCATATGCATACAGGAAACACATCTAAATAAAAACTGCCGCTTCTACATCAGAGTCTATGAGACATACAGACTGGATAGAGACGGACACAAGGGAGGCATCATCACACTAGTCAAAAACAACATCGCAGCCTCAGAAACCTCCAGAAGTACAGGTGAAGCCGAACACCTAACAGTCAAAATACATGTCCTCCCAGAACCAATACATGTTACAAACTACTACTGCCCAAACAATAAGAAATTAGAACTAGAGAGCATACATACAGCTGAGAAGAACCAAATAATCCTAGGCGACTTTAACAGCCACTCCCCCAGCTGGGGATATGCTACTGTGGATTCAAGAGGAGATGAAGTAGAGGAATGGATGATGGAAAACCTACTCATACACAAACCTGATTCAGAGCCAACTTTCTACTCAAGAGTATGGAGAACACAAAGCACACCCGATCAGGCAATAGCCACAGAAGACATCCAGAGATTTGCAGAAAGAGAGGTGATGAAACAACTAGGAGGAAGCGACCACAAACCAATCATTATTACTGTAGGAAAGCTCAAGTCACCAGAAAACAGGAAAAAATAGCCAGCTGGAACTACAAAAAAGCAAACTGGAACCTGTATAGAAACCTAACCGAAGGAAAACTGACAGAAACCCACACAACAAACAACATCCATAAAAACATTACAACTCTCACAAACATCATACTAAAAGCAGCACAAAAATCAATCCCCAGAGGAAGAAGAAAACACTACGAACCCTTCTGGACCAACGAACTACAACAATCACATGAAAAAGCCATAGCAGCACGAACAAAAATGGAACAAGACCCATCTGACACAAATGTCACAGAACACAACAAACACCAAGCCATATACAGAAAAGAAAAACTCACATGCATTAGAAAAAGTTGGCAGGAAAAACAGCAACACTAAACATGGAAAAAGACAACACAAAACTATGGCAGCTTGTAAAGAGCCTAAATGAAGAAAACACCACCAGCCATGTCTGCACAGTCATAGAAGATGGAGGGAAAACCTACACAGGCAAAATAGCTGCAAACATTCTTGCGGATGGCTTTGCAAAAGAAAACAACATACACATGTCCAAAATCAAAGTCAGGAAACAAAAATGAACTAAAAAAATAAACAAACAACTTGCAGACAAACAAGACACAATGAACAAACCTTTTTCTCTCAAAGAACTGGACAGCGCAATAAAAAACTAAAGAAAAAAAAGGCACCAGGACCAGATGGGTTGACAAACGAAATGATAATAAACCTAGGAACAGGTGGCAGACAACACCTCCTGGACCTGATAAACCAATCTTGGATGCAAGGAGTATATCCAAAGGAATGGAAGGAGGCGGAAATAATCCCTATAGCAAAAAAGGCAAACCCAAGGAAAACAAAGAAAGCTACCGTCCCATAAGCCTCCTCAGCTGCCTTGGGAAAACAATGGAGCGGCTTGTAAACAACAGGCTGCTTAACTTTCTAGAGGAAAAGAAAATACTTGATGACTGCCAATCAGGTTTCAGAAAACACAGAAGCACAGATGACCAAACCACCTATCTTGCCCAAGAAATTGAAGATGCCTTCCAGAACAAACACAAGCTGCTGGCCACCTTCTTCGACCTGACTAAAGCCTTCGACAAAGTCTGGAAAAAGGACTCCTGCTAAAACTAGCACAAAGCGGGATCAAAGGTCACATGGATCAGAGATTTCCTACACAGACGATGTGCATGAGTCAAACTGGAAGGACACAGAAGCAAGCTGGTCAGACTAGAAGATGGGGTTCCACAGGGAAATGCAATATCCCCTACACTCTTCATCCTCTTTATCAATGATCTCCCAAACAATTTACATCTAACATTCACAAGGCACTCCATGCAGACGACTTGGCCATATGGACCCAAACAGAATACATAGGAACTGCCAAGATCAGAATGCAAGGAGCCATAAATGCAGTAAAGAAATGGGCAGACACTTGGGGGTCACAATAAACCAAAACAAGACAGTGTCAACACTATTCTCACTCTCTACAAAACCTGAACAAGTCGACTTATACCTGGACAACAAACCACTACCAAAGGAGGACAATCCTACCTATCTAGGAATAAAATTCGACAAAAGACTCACATGGGGTCCCCACATAGAAGAAACACAAAGGAAAGCCACAATAAGATTAAGACTCATGAAAAAACTAGTAGGAACCCACTGGGGCGCAGATGCAAACACTACACGCCAAATATACACAGGATATGTACGTCCAAAACTGGAGTATGGCACAGGAGCCTACACAATCGCAGCACAAACAAATCTACACAAGCTAGATAAAATACAGAACACAGGCCCCAGAATCATCACCGGAGGTCTGAGAAGTTCACAAATCAAAGATCTAGAAGCAACTGCTGGCATTGAGAGCCTGGGACGACGCAGGAACAAAAATGCTCACACTATCAGAAAAGTTCAAACGCACAGAAAATAATCCCATGCACCAAACAATCAAGGAACCAACCAAAAACCGCATAAAAGACACAGCTTCCATCACTTGTCAAAATCACTCTCTGCAAAAACATGGACATCCTCTCAAAAGACCCAGCAACCTGGGAAATGATAGTACCATTCAACAACACAGACCTACAGCCCAACTTCATAGTGATAACAACAATTCCAAATGTAGACAAAAAGGGTGAAGAAACAGGTCCCATCTTGAGAGCAAAGACACTAGAACACATTGACACCTCATACCCCCATCCCGAGTGGACCCATATATACACAGACGGATCATCAGACACGACAGCGAGGAAAGGAGGGCCGGAACCATCATCATACTCCAAGATGGCACTACACTAACAAATTCAAGTGCCACTGGAGAACTATCAATACATTTTAGAGCCGAACAACAGGCAATTGTAGATGCCTCAAAAATACTGCAGCAAAGAAACATCCAAAACAACAAACTTGTCTTCCTTTGCGACTGCTTGTCAGTCCTGCAGGCCACACAAAGGGAACCACAAGATAACATGGAAAGAGAGCTGATACTACAGCTAAACAAGCTCTCAGAACACAACAAAATTATTCTCCAGTGGATACCAGCCCACTGTGGAGTTCCAGGAAATGAGAGAGCAGACATGCTGGCTAAGGAGGGAACAAAACTTACACAACAGAAACACCCAGTATCACTACCAGAAATCAAGACACATATCAAAAGAAAGTACAAAGAGGTATGGAGGCAACAAACCCACAGCAAACACCCACAAGATCCCATCAGCAGACTAAACAGAAAACAGCACACGACAATCTTTCGCCTAAGAACAGGTCACTGCAGGCTCAACCGCCACATGCACAGAATAAAGCCTGCTCAGACTGCACAGTGTGCATGCCAGACAGAAACACAGACTCCAGAGCACATCCTGCACTCATGTCCATCATACATACACCAACGAAATGAAACATGGCCTCATGAACAAAGCTTACAGACCAAGCTATGGGGAACTCTCGAAGAACTCCAACTGACATGCAGCTTCATAGAGGCAACCCATCTCATGATTTAGACGAGCATACGAAACCGAACGCAAAGAAGAAGAAGAAGTCTCAGATCACATATAAATCACACAGAGTGGTTAACAAGAGGTCCATATGGAGTGTTAGAAAAGAAAATACAACGCATGACATACAACACGTTAATCGGACAATATCACGTAAATATGTTATGCTAATCCGTGTATTATGTTACACATCATGGGGAATACCACGTCATCGTTTCTATTTTTAGCAATGCCATCGACATACAAACGACGGGAAAAGTCTGAACTGTTGAATATTGCATCTATATATCGCTAGTGTCATGTAGCTGTGGTGTCATGTATCGCACTTTGAGTATCTCTGGTTAACGCATCAGATTTGTTCCTTATGTTTGAAAGCAGTGGCGGCTCGTCATTAAGGGCCAGTGGAGCCAGGCTCCACCAAAAATAATGTGTATTTATTATTTAATCAAATAAAATTTACCCCAACCCAAAACCATGGTGTTTCTGAAAATGTGTATCTGGTCCCACTAACAAAAAAGGATCACGCGCCGCCACTGTTTGAAAGTATGTGTGATTTTGATCTCCTCATTCTGTAATCTGAATAAGGATGCAAATTCCAATAAGAGTTACTCATACAGGTAAACGGCAAGTGCTCAAAGTACATATCCCAGATGGGAAAGAGAACAAGAAAGAGAGAGAGAATAGCAGAGGTATTTCACAGATGTTATCCGTCACTCCATATGGTAACAGTGCCTCCACAATTGACATGGGGGCATGAATGCAATTCTTATTCATGCATTTCTCAAGTGTCATTTCTTCAAGTTTTGTGTCGACTGGTCTAGATGATGTTATCTCTCCTCAACTTCTTGTTCCAAATATTGTATTTTCGACAAGTTTCAAATATTGTATTTTTGACAAGTTTTAAATATTGTACTTTCGACGAGTTTCAAATATTGTACTTTTGACAAGTTTCAAATATTGTATTTTCGACAAGTTTCAAATATTGTACTTTCGACAAGTTTCAAATATTGTACTTTCGACAAGTTTCAAATATTGTACTTTCAACAAGTTTCAAATATTGTACTTTCGACAAGTTCCAAATATTGTACTTTCGACGAGTTCCAAATATTATATTTTCGACAAATTTCAAATATTGTACTTTTGATGAGTTTCAGATATTGCTTTTTCGACAAGTTTCAAATATATTTACTTTCGACGAGTTCCAAATATTATGTTTTCGACAAGTTTCAAATATAGTACTTTTGACAAGTTTCAAATATTGTACTTTTGATGAGTTCCAAATATTGTACTTTCGACGAGTTCCTAATATTGTGTTTTCGACAAGTTTCAAATATTTTACTTTTGACAAGCTTCAGATATTGTACTTTCGACGAGTTCCTAATATTGTACTTTCGACGAGTTCCTAATATTGTATTTTTGACAAATTCCTAATATTGTACTTTCAACAACAAGTTGGTCTAACTTCTGGAAATGACTTAAAAGAGGAACAAGAACATACATACTTAATATGGGGTTCCTATGTAGTGTAGAGGCTAGGTGATCACATCTCGTTGCAAAGGTACTCGATTCACTACCTCGTGGAGCCATCGCTCGCAATATTTTTTCAAAGATCCCTGATCTCAGTGTGGATTAGATCGATATCCTAGTCATATCGGAGACGAACGATAAAATGAAGGTCCGTGTTCAAAATGAGCGTGTAAAAAAAGAACCAGTGGCAGTTTAAAATCGAGAAGAATATACAGGAAAGCCTCTGCCCGTGCAAATATTATAAGAAAGATTAAAATCGAGAAGAATATACAGGAAAGCCCCTGCCCGTGCAAATATCATTTTTTCCCCCGATCCAGAAGCACTTGAGCTGAAAGCTCTTCGGTTCGGTGTCATGGACATCGTAACCCTTCGGCTCGGTGCCACGAACACCGTAAATCTGGGGAACCTGTAGCTTTTCTGCTAGTCCACGGAGTTGAACCCGCACTTACAGAGGACTAGTCACCAGTAGTCTAACGCGCTACGAACACGCAGGGCCCGCGGGCATGCAAATATCATAAGAAAGATTTTAAAATAAAATTTCGACACAATATTTTCACCATCTTCTAAATTACATCAGGGACCCTCTCTGATGCTGCGGAGTTCGTGTTCTACCGCTGAGATCTTCCTGTGTAAGAAAGATCGAAGCACACATGATTACTCACCAACGTGCAATGATGATGGTCCAATCAATCAATCAATCAATCAATCAATCAATCAATATATATATATAAGGAAACATCTGAAACCCAGAAGATGCCAGTTGGATGGAATTAGTACCTATGTCTATTATGTTTGTTGGCCTGCATGCTCTAATAAAAAATTAAAATATTCTTAGATTGAAAAGGCATTAAAAAATCCTAAAGGAACACTAGCTATATTACATGGTCTATATATGGTTCATGGACAGAAAAACAGACAAATAAACAAGGTTTAGGAAAACTAGGCATGAAGAAACATTTATTAAGAGAAATAAAATTCAGACAAGTAAAGTATTTTGGGCACATAAAAGACATGACATCATGATAAAATCTTTACTAGAGGGGCGTGTTGAGGAGGGAAGAGCAAGAGGAAGACCGAGAGATAAGTGGGAAGGTTACAGTCTGGCAGTGTGCAACACCAAAGCGAAAGACAGAGGATGCTGGAGATTCATTGCAGCCAACCTTCGATGTGGAGACGGAACCTGATGATGATAATGATATGGTAATAAAGTGTTAGGCACATATTTTCATCCACAGTCGGCACACAATGGATGATGTGGTCACCATCACGCTGGCCGCCTTTACTTCCCAGTACTTTTCCTGGTACATAATTGAGACTGGGTGGACATGAGAGCAGTTACGGTCGGAATAAATGTCCACACCCACGCTGGAATTGAACCCCGACCACTAGCCTAAGAAGCGAGTTCATTGAAAAGACACGCCTCTGCTTGAAAAAGCTTCAATTGTCTCCCCCCCCAAAAAAAAAAAATACATACAAAAAATACAATCGCAGCATTTATTCCTCCAGATAACCAGCAGACAACTAATTGGGTAATTTCGACTTATGCTTGGTTAACTCGACAAGTCTGTGTTCAGGTGTTCCCACAGGAGGTCAAGAAAGGTCCTGTTCACTGCGATACTGTCTCTGTGCACCAAATCCTGACGATAATTACATTTCACAAGTTATTGACAATTAATAGCAGATGTCATGAGAAACTATAACGTGGCTCATCGTCTTAGATTCCTGTAATGGATGTATTTTGTCATGTTTGTACATTTTTGATAGATTGCTGCTTGTCCATCTTTCGTTGTTTTTTGGAAATTTATATTGATATTATGTAGAGCGGGCTATCGTTAATCTTCATTAATTGAAACATGTGTTAATATGTGTGACATTCTTCTATGCATTATACATGCGCACTATCTATCTGTGTCTGTCTATCACATGCACACCTACTGTTTACTATCTCTCTTTCGCAGACAAGCGTACTCTGTCTCTCGGTCTCTCTCTCTGTCTGTCTCTTTCTCACACTTGGTTGTACGCTTCCTCTCGTTCTGTCTCTCTCACATACACACGTACGCCCTTTTTTTCTGTCTCTCTCATATACACACGTACGCTCTCTCTTTCTGTCTCTCACATACACACATACTCTCTCTCTTTCTGTCTCTCTTTGTCTGTCTCTCCCGTACACACACGTTCTTTCACTTTCTGTCTCTCTCCTACACACATGTATGCTCCTCGTTCTGTCTCTCTCACAAACACACGTACGCTCTCTCTTTCTGTCTCTCACATACACACATACTCTCTCTCTTTCTGTCTCTATTTTTCTGTCTCTCCCGTATACACACGTTCTTTCACTTTCTGTCTCTCTCCTACACACATGTATGCTCCTCGTTCTGTCTCTCTCACAAACACACGTACGCTCTCTCTTTCTGTCTCTCTCACATACACACATGCTCTTTGTCTTTCTATCTCTCTTTGTCTGTCTCTCTCATATACACATGTATGCTCCTCGTTCTGTCTCTCACACATACACACGAAAGCTCTTTTTTCTGTCTCTCACATACACACATACTCTCTCTCTTTCTGTCTCTCTTTGTCTGTCTCTCCTGTATACACACGTTTTTTCCCCTTTCTGTCTCTCTCACATACACACATGCTTTTTCTCTTTCTATCTCTCTTTGTCTGTCTCTCTCATATACACATGTATGCTCCTCTTTCTGTCTCTCACACATACACACGAAAGCTCTTTTTCTGTCTCTCACATACACACTACCTCTCTCTCTTTCTGTCTCTCTTTGTCTGTCTCTCCCGTATACACACGTTCTTTCCCTTTCTGTCTCTCTCACATACACACATGCTTTTTCTCCTTCTATCTCTCTTTGTCTGTCTATCTCGTATACACATGTTCTCTCACACGCCACACACTCTCACAGAACTTTGCTTGAATTACATTAAGAAACAAAGAATGAAATGGTTCGGCCACTTAATAAGAATGCAACGAACAACTCCACAGTATATAGAATCTTCTACGACACAGTATATAGAATCTTCTACGACACAGTATATAGAATCTTCTACGACACAATATATAGAATCTTCTACGACACAGTATATAGAATCTTCTACGACACAGTATATAGAATCTTCTACGACACAGTATATAGAATCTTCTACGACACAATATCAGGAAAGAAGGTGAGAGGAAGAATATGGTTATGGCATAGCGGAATCCTGTCAAAAAGAAAAAAATAACTCACTCAAGTCACTAGGACAGGCCATAACAAGGCAAAAATTGAACACCAAACACAGTACAAACTGAGAAAGAAGAAGAATGAATAATCCCTATAATGTAAAAACTCATTTTTGCGTGGTCTTCCTCTTGCAGTTGGGAAAAGAAAACGTGGAAGACCAAAGACCACTCTTCGAAGAACCATCCAACAAGAAATTAAACTATTGGGATGTAAAACCATACAAGATCTTCAACTGCTAGCAAAGAACCGTATCACATGGAGATCTAAAACCTCTGCCCTATGTGCCGCCTTTGGCACGAAAGGAACAAACTAACTACGAGTAACTAACTTCCTCTTGCTCTGTACTAGTTATACATTTTCAGTGTGGCTCTATGTGTTAGACCATAACACCTTTTTATTTGTTTAAAATGCTTCAATTTTCTCATTCTTCTTTGTGGCATCAGCCAGTTATTTTTTTTTAATTTTGAGTTTCTTCTGTATAGATCAGTTTGTTCTCTTCTCTGTCCAGTTGCCTTCTCTGTCCATTCGCCTGCTCCATTCCTTCGTGTCTTTTTCTCTTAGTAGTTTCTTCCACCATTTACTTCTTTATAGAAGTGTTGGAAAAGGGGGTACTGATCTTGTTTCAAGGCACGTTATAAGTTGCTATTAATTTTCTTAAGGCTGTTTCTGATGCCGTCGCTCCATCTTTTTCGTGTCCTTCCTCTTGCACTGCACTCGTTATATTTTTTCAGTGTGGCTCTCTGTGGTAGTCGATACCACATTTTTATATGTTTAAAATGCTTCCATTTCCTCATTCTTATTTGTAGAATCAGCCAGTTTCTATTGTTATTTTAAGTTTCTCCAGGATAGATCTGTTTGTTCTCTTCTCTGTCCATGGTCTAAGGAGAATTTTTCTCTAACAGTTATATTTAAAAGCCCATATATTTTTTCCACCCACTGTCCTGTTTAACTCTTAGAATACGAAACGCCACCTGACAGACCATAAAGTTAGTTCCCATTTTACGACAAGCCACTTCAGGGACCATATGGTTCTAACTAGTTAATATATCATAGAGGACTTTAATGCTTTAAGTGTATTTTAAAAATTCAAATACAGCAAGTGGGTGTTTGTAATAGATCTTTCAATTGCGCACATTTTGGTGTATGCAGTTTGGCCCTGCTGTTGAATGTAAGAAAATTATAACAAATTTTGTAAGGACATCTTTGCCTTAAAATTTGTTCCTCAATAACAGTACGTAAAAAGGCGGTTTTAGCACGCATATTGTAAGAGTTAATGATCATTTTTCACACACATACGTTGTCAATGGGAATATGCATGCTCTAAATATTCTAAACTTCGTTTTCCTATCAGTTCTATTCCATACTGTTTTTAATTGTAGAGAAAATGGTGGCATATCTTTTACAGGGCGTAGCCATCAACCATAGTAAAAAACAAGTCGTTGATTTTCTAGCATCACTTATACGTTCAGTAGTTTGCCATTGCTTTATGAGCGGTTCTATTTTTAACTTTAGTAAAAATCCCACGGAAATGAATTTGTGTTCGAACTACCTGCCGTGGGTTTTGAACCAAGTACCCTTGGGTTGTGATCGAGGAGCTCACTACTGCTTAAGCAGTAACCACCTGTAAAAATATGTGGCATACTGGACTAGATGTCCCTTTATCAGGGATAAGATATGGTTAACACAAGAAATCTAGAAAAATGTGTATGTTATAAAAGATTATGATAACCGGTAAAATCAATGGGAGACGAGACAGAGGAAGACAGATGGAGAAAATTCTGAACAGTTTGGATTCATGGCAGGGCAGAGTGACCACATCCGAACTGATAGCAGCAAGGGCAGACATTTGTGAAGTTCCATGACCGCATCCGCTAGCCGGCATGACACATGATGGTGATGTTATTAAAACTATATTGAAAAAAAATGATGTGGTGTTAAGAATAATTTCTGTACAATGGAAATGAAAAGGAACAAGAGAATAAGAGAGAAAAAGTGACATTCAATTATGAGAAAACAACAGTTAAACGAAAGTAAGATCAAATGTAAAACCGAGTACACGGAAAGTAAGAGTGTGTGTGGAGAAGAGAGAGAGAGAGAGAGAGAGAGAGAGAGAGAGAGAGAAAGAAAGATAGGTAAAAAAAATAGCATTCAAATATGAGAACAAAAACTAAGCGAATGTAAGATTACGTGTAAAAACAAGTATCGGAAGGGAAAAGATAAGAAAGTGTGTTTGAGAGAGAGAGAGAGAGGGAAGAGAAAAGAGAGTGAGAAACCGAGATAGAGAGAAAGATAGAGAGAGAAAGAGAGAGAGAGAAAAAACTTAACGTTATGAGAACAAAAACTAAGCGAATGTAAGATTACGTGTAAAAACAAGTATCGGAAGGAAAAAGATAAGAAAGTGTGTGTGAGAGAGAGAGAAAGAGAGAGAGAGAGAAAGAGAGAGAGAGAGAGAGAAAGAGAGATAGAAAGAGATAGAAAAAAATAACTTTCTCTTGCGAGAACAAAACCTAAGCAACAGTAAGATCAAGTGTAAAAACTAGTATGTATAGAATAGGGAAAAGATAGGAGAGTGTGTGGGCTAGATATATATATAGATAGATAGAGAGAGAGGGGATAGATAGAGAGAATAGAGAGAGAGGATAGATAGATAGATAGAGAGAGAGAAGATGAAGCAACAGAGGGAGCAAAATTAGCGTCAACATTTAATAACAAGTCAGTGAAAGTGTCGATGACAAATAGAGGAGAGAAGTGAATGTGCCTGCGAGAGAAAATGGAAATTATGTTCACGCCCTACCGTCTGACTGTACAGTTCAGTTATGCCTGGCTTGAAGGGCGTGCAGGAAGCCATGTCAGCCACATCTATTATTACTGCTTATTGAAGCTGCCAGTAATGCCAAGAGACAAGCTTAATCTATGTAGGCTACATCATTCTGTAAAGATGCCAGGGCTATTTTTTAGTATTAAAAGCTTTTTTTTTACTATATTTCACATTTCGTTGCATACTGCATATATTTTCTTGGCTTAAAAAATAAATAAGGGGGAGAGGGGAAGAGGGGGAGATGGGGGAAGAGGGGAGATGGGGAGAGGAACACAAATTTGGCTCGTATGTGTCAATTCATATTGTGTTGCAAAGTATATAAGTGCCGCCCTACCCAGCGCCCCCCGCCCCAACCGAAAAAAAGATGAAAGCTAGATTTTTATTTTTGTTCTACTTTTATGGTGCAGAGTCGTGCTACAATTTGACTAATGTGTATGCTGCCACACACACACACACACACACACACGCACAGACAGACAGATAGAGGCAAAGACACACAAATGCACACACACATACACACCCGCTTGCGCGTGCAAACACACAGATAGAGACATAGACACACACAGACACACGCACGCATGACCACACACACGCGTGCGCATGCACACGCACTTACAGACACACACTCTTACAAACACACATACATACACACACAGACACACTATACACACACAAACGCAGGATCGCACATAAATATAGTCTTTGTACCGCAATCACCTCCTCTTGAACACTACCCTCTAGTTAAGGACATCTTCCTGATGGTACTGTACAAATATGTCAATCAGAGACGGAAGTAAATGTGACCATATGGGACAGTACTGACCATTACAGACTAGGCCATATAATAGCCTGAACTTTTGACCATCGTTTAAAAGCACTTAGCCTTAAGATGAACTTGCAGTCAGATACATCGAACGATCATCGTTAATGAACATTTTTGTTTTTGAATACGACGCTAATGCAAGGATTGGAACTGTTACTGATATTGTGACCATTATCAATGCATTCATTATCAATGCACTCATTATCAATGCACTCATTATCAATGCACTCATTATTAATACATTCATTATCAATTCATTCATTATTAATGCATTCATTATCAATGCATTCATTATCAATGCACTCATTATCAATGTACTCATTATCAATGCACTCATTATCAGTGCACTCATTATCAATGCATTCATTATCAACGCACTCATTATCAATGTTATCAGTATGAATGCACTTCAGCAAATAACTCTTTGTGCATTGATCTTTTCCTTACACAAGCAATGTCTCATCTTCTTCTTCTTCTTCGAATACTCCACATCGACCACTTGTTAACCACTCTGTGTGATTTGTATGTGATCTGAGTCTAAGAGTGATTGTACGTTGCGCCAGTAGTAGGCCCGATTTCTACGACTATTTTATTTACCTGGGTAGCTTCCCTAGGACCCTACGTCAGTCGCCTCTTACGACATGCTTTGTAGCTCATAGTGTTACTATTATGTGCTCCCCGTTTGAGCCCCTATAACATACGCGCAGTCCTTACGTTGAAAGATGCGTGCCTCAGCTTTAAGAGGCTTTAATCCCTAGGCTCCTACCTCAGTCGCCACTTAAGACATGCTTTGTAGGTAGCAGTGTTACTATTCTTTGCTCCCCTTGCGAACCATTAGAACACACGCGCGGTCCTTACGTTGAAAGATGCGTAATTCGGCTTTCAGAGGTTTTAATCCCCTACATAACAAACAACCAAGGGAGCAAACGGGAATTTCCGATTTATCGATTGAGTAGGTTGGCCTTCTAATTGCAGCCCACCGTGCAAATAATAGAACACGTTATCACACATGTAACAATATATAACACAATTCTGTCATCATAAATCAACAAAACATGTCACCATACACAGTGAGATAATACATCTGGGATCATTAAGTTAACTCAATGTGAATTGTCTGAAGCGAGGAATTTCCCATAATCAGATCTATCCACGCTATTGAAACATACGCATACAGTGTGTTACTTATCATTTCATATTTGCTGTCCTAAATATTGCTGCACTTTGTTGAACACGTTTCAGAGATGTTTTCTATCAATTATCTTTATTGTTTTATGTAGAACTTCTACTTTCAAATCTTCTTCCAATCTTTGACAATGTTATGTATTTAGTGTTTACAGTTTAATTAATTTGCTGTATTTAGTATAGAAAGTAGGTGGTTTCTGTGGCTTAGGGGATAGTGACTCGGTCTATTAATCTCGACGTTCTGAGTTCGAATCACGCTGCGGACAGTTTGGTTGCAAATTGTTTCGCGTGAATTTTTACAAAAGGACGATGGCATCACCCGTCCAGAAAGCAATGGCAAACTACTGAACGTAAAAATGTGTAGAAAAGCTCACAAACAGCGGTTAAAAGCTGGGGTTGATTCGCAAAGTCCTGTAAAGGACACGCAATTAACTTTTTTTTTTTTTTTTAATATAGAAAGTCAGTGTAAAGCCTTCCTTACTTTTTTCTTGTGCCTCGTATTTCCTTACTTCCTTCTTTGATTCGTTCCTTACTTTTTTTTTAAACTTCCTTACTTCATATCTTTTGTTCATCATTCCTTCCTTTCTTTGTTCCATCCCTTTTCCTTCATTCCTTTTTTTTCTTTATTTCTTTCTTTTCGTTATTTTTCTTTCTTTCTTCCTTTATTTCTTCCTTTCCTGTCTTCTTTCTGTACAAAGAGTCTGTATAAATATGTGCCATTTTGGACAATATGCATACACTTCTTTGGCCAAAATTATAATTTGCATGATTTATTATTCTTCAGTGATATCTGGACATGCGATTAGTTTACTATGGTCCACAGACTGGACAGTCAGCTTCAGGTTTATCAGGTTTCCCCCAAAGTTTAGTTGTTAGTTCAACTTGGTGTGGCCACATGCTGCTGTAAGCTCATCCAGCAAAGAATAGTCTTGCAGGGCATGCTCCGGTGCCTGTCCGCCTGCTGATAATGATAGAGAGGTATTTGACTTATCCTAAGTCTATGTAAATGTCTGTTGAGTCTGCAGTGTCCGGTACGTAGGCTAAATATAATGACCTGGTCTGTTCTGCTTGGACCTTTAGGAAGTCGATTCCATAATCATACCGAGTCTTCCAGTCCACTACAGGTTTTCTCTGTATGTTTATTTTGATCCCTCGAAAATACAGTGTTTGTTAAATTTGCTATATGGCACTTCATTTTTGTGTGAAGACATCAGCACTCTATGCCACAGTTAAATGGAATCATTCTTATGTAATCTTCTTCTTCTTTACGTTCGTTCTTTACGATCAATTTTAATCACTCTTTGTGATATGTTTGATCTTTTACCAAGAACGTGTAGGCACACGGCTGTTTCATTCTGGAATTAGTTCACACATGAAACATTTCACAGTTGTTAGCATTTCGTGTGATTTTCATTGGCACATGAACGGAGCAATTATGGGGTGACCCGTTGCAGTGAAGTTGGAACCGTACTTATGAACTATGAACTATGAACTATGTGTATACGTTGCACATTGGTATGGTAGGCCCCTAAAAGCATAGACTTGTACACATTTAGGACACATGCATCCGATTTCAACCAAACCTCTTTATTCGCCTCTTACGACATGCGTGGCAGGTAACAGTGGGTCTATTCTTTACACCCCAAATTTCTGCCCGGAACCCTCGGGCGTCTTATGTATTGTATGAGTCTAACTGGAGCGTAATGTAGTCAGCCTCTCGACGCAAACCACACGGAACGTGGTTAATATGGTTGATAAGAAGGGAATAAGCAGTTTTAAGAATCCAATGGGAAACATCGGAGCCAATAAATATGATCAATAAATAGATATTGAGCAAGTATTAGGAGCTTCTAGATTAAAAAACAAATGATAAAACACGGGATTTGAACTACAAACCCTTATTTCTTACGGCACCCATTGCCTAGCCCTACAGACAAACTTACGGCACCCATTGCCTAGCCCTACAGACAAACTTACGGCACCCATTGCCTAGCCCTACAGACAAACTTACGGCACCCATTGCCTAGCCCTACAGACAAACTTACGGCACCCATTGCCTAGCCCTACAGACAAACTTACAGCACCCATTGCCTAGCCCTACAGACAAACTTACAGCACCCATTGCCTAGCCCTACAGACAAACTTACAGCACCCATTGCCTAGCCCTACAGACGATCTTCTTTAAGAACACAACTGCCCGCGTGGCCAGCGTGTTCGTAGCGCGTTGGACTACGGGTGACTAGTCCTCTGTAAGTGCGGGTTCAACTCCGCGGACTGGCAGAAAAGCTACAGGTTCCCCAGATTTACGGTGTTCGTGGCATCGAGCCGAAAGGTTACGATGTCCATGACACCGAGCGGAAGAGCTTTCAGCTCAAGTGCTTCTGGATCGAAATAAAAAAGAACAGAACAAGCAAGGATAAGAACGAACGCAACCAAACACTTCATCTTTATGATAGTTGTCAGTTGTTAGACAGTTGCATATATTGATTATCTATTTTAAGATCTGGACAGTATCATTCCAAATCTATTTTCAAGAAAGACAGTGCAGGCATAGTGCTTGTTTAATATCTTCTTCTTCTTCTTTTTCTTCCAACTCTCCATATGGGCCACTTATCAAGCACTTGTATGTGATCTGAGCATAAGAGCGATTGTACTTTGTACCAGTTATGCGCCTACAAGTAGGTCAGCACATCCGATTTCTGCACTGCTTTTGATTTACTAGGGTAACATCCCTAGGGCCTACACCAGTCGCCTCTTCGACATGCATTGTTGGTTGCAGTGGTACTATTCTTTGCTTCTCTTGTGGGCCCCGGTACCACACGGGCGGTTTGTTTAATATGATATAAAATTTGTACAGATGGATTTCTGGTATGACTTTGGAAACAGAAATTCCATATTTATTGTATCACATGTACACCAGAGTGACTCATTGGTTGTGTACGTAAAGACGCTCGTATTGCTAGGCTAGGCGATTGGTGTCATAAGGACTAGGGTAAGTGGTTCGAGTCCCGTGTTTGTCTATTTGTTTTTCGGAAGCTCTTAATACCTGTACCTGTTGATTTGTTTATCATATTCGTTACTTCCGTTGCTTCTTCTTGGGTTCTTAAAAAAAAAACTCCGTGCGTTCATCCTATAGAGCCATAACTGATTGGTCGCAGAATGAACCGGCAGAACAAAATACTTAAATGAGTTATTTTAGAAGGTTGAATTCAATAGTTGATGTAACATCGTACCGGTTTGTTACCAGGGCCCTCAAAGGTAACAACGAACAGTAACACTGCGACCTACAAGACATGTCGTAAGAGACGACTAAGGTAGGGCTCTAGGTAAGCTACACTAGTAAATAAAAATCGGATGTACTGGCCTACTTGTAGGCACATAACTCGAACAACGTACAATAGTTCTTAGGCTCAGATGACATACAAATCACAAAGATTGGTTTAACAAGTGGTCGATATGGAGATTGCTAAGAGGAAGATGTAATATCCAACATTATGAAGAATATTTTCTATTATAGGATTGATTCTTAAACAATGCTAGCAATCTGGAATCGTGCACACATTCTGGGTTCGACTTTGTAAAAGGGCAGCCACTATTAAGCTTTGCAGAGTAATGCATTGGCCTTTCCCACATCTTTTCTCACCTCCTGAACCTTTGGTCCCTTCGTTGTTAGATGAATATTGACATTAAATATCTCCAGATTTATTTCACACATAAATGTACACAAACGTACCAAAGCACATATGTTGGCCTGCACGTCATTAACATATGTAGTAAGCACATCTGAGAGACATTCGAGTCATGGTGAATTTTGTAAGATGTGCACCTGGACTATGCAGCTTTAGGAACCGAACAGTATTCTAAGATGAATAAACTAACAAGCAGGGCAGAGATCGTTGGAGAATTTCTTTTTGACATTTTCAGGGATTGGATGAAAGATGTGATCTCACAAACAGGAAATGCATTTTTGAAATACATAACAAATAATAGTAAGAGAACAGTCAATGAACTTATCTATGTCTAAGTTCGTGTCATTGGAGTACACGGGTACATGATTTTAAAAGTTATTTACAATTTAGCACTATCACGCTTTGAGTTTCCTTTCTTCAACAAATAATTCTTTGCTGTTTATTTCAGTTCTTGTCTTTTTTTTTTTTTTTTTTTTTAGAAAAAGAATATTATTTTATTATATGGAAACTACGGGTGTGTAAATAATTCAACTAAGTGTTATTCTTCTTCTTCTTCTTCTCTTATGCTCCATATTGACCACTAATTAACCACTCTTTGGGAGTTGTGTGTGATCTGATATAAGAACTATTGTACGTTGCGCCAGTTATGCGCCTACAAGTAGGCCAGCACATCTGATTTCTGTGACCCTTTTATTTACTAGGTAGCTTCCTAAAGAAAAAAGCCAGTTCAAATAAAACTGGTTGATGTTACAAATAAGAAAGATAAAATTGAGATATTTTGAAAATATAAAAAGACGTGAAGGGCTGGAGAAGACCATCATGGAAGGTGGCATACCGTCAAAGAGAAGAAGAGGAAGACCACGGAGAAGATGGAGTCAGGAAGTAACTGATGGTTTGAACATGATGGCTGTAGAGGCAGGACATCTGGCCTATGAGAGAGAGAAATTTCGGATGACGATTGGGGTAGCAAAGTTCTGCTCAGGACAAACTATTTGATGATAAGGTTCCCTAGATCTCTACCTTAGTCGTCTCTTACGACATGCCTTGTAGGTCGCAGTGTTACTATTCTTTGTTCCCCTTGCTAGCTCTGGCAACACACGTACCTGACTATGTGTATATATACAGTAAATTGTTACTGTGTATATTTATTTATAATGTCGTTTGTTTGTACGCTCTGAATTCAGTAGTAATCGACGTCTAAAATTGCATTTTACTCTGGCTGTTTTTCTCGTGAAAGCTTGCTTTCCTTATCACAAGTGTTCCTCGCCATTCAGGAGGGTCTTTCTTAACTTCAGAAGTACTAGTAATTATGATCCTCCCAAAAATGATCATGTTTTTTTCTATTGTCGAACAGTGCACTGTGTACACACCGAAAATGTTTGAGCCCAAACTAGCCTCGAACATTGAATTCATTAATATGCCAATAAATTAGTTTATTACTTCATGGAGTCCATCATCATTGCACTTTGGTGAATGTCCGTGTGTGCTCTATCTCTTTCTTGTAGAAGAAGATCTTAGCGGCAGAGCATGAACTCCGTTGTACAGGCGAGAGTCCTCTGTGTAAATTTGAGTATGAAGACAATTTAAATGAATTAATTTTTTAATTTCAATGAACGACTTTTGTTCCCAGGTAGCGACCTTCCAGCCTACTCTTAACGGTATTCAGCTGCTAAGATTTATCTCTACAGGTTCAGTGAATACGTAACTTTTCTTTCATCATTTGTTTCCGATAGGATTAAATATCTCTGTCACATTCAGTTCAATATATTAGAGATCACGGGGGAAAATTGCCCGACCATTCCACTTGGAAAACGAACTGAATACCTTTCAAACGAGAGACGGACACGTACCTCAATACCACAGACTTCCTCACTATACATTGCAACCTTTCATCAATCATCATCATCATTATTAAATAGATTGTCATGAGAAGAAATTTGCTACACTAACAGTGATTCGGAATTTCTCTCTCTCGTAGACTAGATGTCCAGCTCTACAGCCTTTGATGCACAAGCCATCAATTACACACTGAATCCATCTCCGTGGTCTTCCTTTTCTCCTCTTCGCGGGGATGCATCCTTCTATGATGAAACCTTTCTATTTACTGCTAAACAATGTAACAAGCATTTTTGCTAGTAGGAGTGAAGAAAAATAATATTTTATTAAACTAATAACAAAATACTGTTAAACACCACCAAAATATTTTTTAAATGTTTGTATCATCATCATCAGGTGCCATCTCCACATCGAAGGTTGGCTGCAATGAATCTCCAGCATCCTCTGTCTTTCACCTTGTGTTGCACACTGCCAGACTGTAACCTGTCCATTTCTTAAAGTTTCCTCCCACTTATCTCTCGGTCTTCCTCTTGCTCTTCCCCCTCAACTTTCCCCTCTAGTAAATGTTTTATCATGGTGTCATGTCTTTTATGTGCCCAAAATACTTTACGTGTCTGAATTTTATTTCTCTTAATAATTGTTTCTTCATGCCTAGTTTTCCTTATACTTGTTTATATATATATATATATATATATATATATATATATATATATATATATATATATATATATATATATACAGTGCCGGATTAGGTCAGCGCGGGGCCTGTAGCAAATTTTAGCGCGGGCCCTAGGTTTTGTATGATAATAAGTAATAAAACACAAATTTTACAAACAAACTTGTTTCGATTTAAAGTGAGCAAATTTAGAGATAATACTAGACAAATCAATTTCTCTAAGTAAATTACATTCAATGTTCATTAAGGTGAGGTTATTTAGACGATCTTATCCCATCATATTCCTTAACTCACTTTTTATACGCTTTAATGTTGAAAAAGAACGTTCTCCGCTGCAGTTAGTAATCATTAAAGACAAGTAAATTCGTAAGACTATTTCTACATTTGGGAAACACCACTCTAATGAATTTTCCATTATAAGTTTATAAAATCGCACTTGAGCGAACTGCACTAGTTCGTCGCCTAGGCTTTCTTCCAAATCCTCTGGATAAGAGCTGACAATATTTGGAGTTCATCTGCCTTCATCTACTAGACAGTGATATGCCACTTCTGTATTTTCTGCTTCAGTTCTTTGGATTCAGCACCATCACACACGACACTTAAAAATTCAGACAGCTTGCTTGTTTTTGATATAGCATCGTGGTTATTTTTTTCCTTTTCATCTCTTTCACATAGGCGCGGGGCCCCCAGAAACACGGGGCCCGTAGCATTTGCTACTTTTGCTACTCGGCTAATCCGGCGCTGTATATATATATATATATATATATATATATATATATATCAGAGGGTTCTACCGTTGCAAAATTTTTTTCTCGATCCAGAAGCACTTGAGCTTTCAGCTCTTCGGCTCGGTGCAATGGATATCGTAACCCTTCGGTTCGGTGCCACGAACACCGTAAATCTGGAAATCCTGTGGCTTTTCAACCAGCCCGCGGAATAGAACCGCACTCACAGGGGGCTTGTCACCCGTCGTCCAACGCGCTACGAACACGCTGTGCAGGCGGGGGTAAACGTTCTTACATCCGTTTATAAAGATATCGTGTCTAAGCAGATTAACATTCATACTTATTGACGTCACAATTTTTAGTTGCATGCCTGGCAACATGAATCATACATACATTTGATGATCTCTGTTTGTTTGTGTTAGACGATGTACATCTGGGATCAAGACAAGTTTCAGGTACTGAAAGTCTTACATCAGGTAATTATCAAATAAAGAAAGGGATATGTAATGATGGAAATCGTTATATCCTTTGATTTTGACTTTACGTGGAATTTTTATGAAAAGTTCATTCAGGTGATCTATGTAACAAAGTGATCAAGGTGATTGTCTTAACGTTCTGAAGGTCAGGTGTTCGAACCCGGAGTGTAGTTAGGTTCACGAGTCAGTTTTGACGAAGATTCATATACTTGTTTCTGGAGATAAGCGCCCGTGTGTTGCCGAGGCTCTCAATGGGAGTAAAGAATAGTAACACTGCCACCTACAATGCATGTCGTAAGAGGCGACTGAGGTAGATGTCTAGGAAAGCTACCCTAGTGAATAAAAGTCGTCACAGAAATAGGATGTGTTGGCCTTCCTGTAAGCGCATAAATGGCATAACGTACAATCGTTCTTAGGCTCGGATCACATACACATCACAAAGAGTGGTTAACAAGTGTTCGATACGGAGCGTTTGAAGAAGAAGCTGAAGCTAAGAATTTTGTGCTTTGTGCAATGCTGTCGACAGGTGGCGTGCCATTTCTGCCGAGAGGGACCGAGCCATATGGGTACGCCCGATGCAATGAAGTCAATCCTTTATATTTGAACTGTGTTTGTTTGTTTTGTAAAAGTCAAATATGGAATAGATATGTGAGATTTCTGAGACATAAAAGTAAATACTAAAGTAAACAACAAAATTTCTTACCGCGTGGAATATTTAGGCAATATGGTGTTCTTCTTCTTCTGCTGAGTTCGCCCGCTATGAATTCAGGCGTAGCTATGGCGCCTAGTGTGGCGCTTTTGACTGATTTTTGCGTGAAAGCCTGCTTACCGTTTTTGGTTGTTTCCTCGCCATACAGGCGGGCCTTCTGTCGACTTCAGAAGTAATATGGTGTTAGGTAATATAGTGTTAGGCAATATAGTGTTAGGTAATATGGTGTTAGGTAATATGGTGTTAGGTAATATAGTGTTAGGCAATATGGTGTTAGGCAATATGGTGTTAGGCAATATAGTGTTAGGTAATATGGTGTTAGGTAATATGGTGTTAGGCAATATAGTGTTAGGTAATATGGTGTTAGGCAATATGGTGTTAGGCAATATGGTGTTAGGTAATATGGTGTTAGGCAATATAGTGTTAGGTAATATGGTGTTAGGTAATATAGTGTTAGGCAATATAGTGTTAGGCAATATGGTGTTAGGCAATATGGTGTTAGGCAATATAGTGTTAGGTAATATGGTGTTAGGTAATATAGTGTTAGGTAATATAGTGTTAGGCAATATGGTGTTAGGCAATATGGTGTTAGGCAATATAGTGTTAGGTAATATGGTGTTAGGTAATATGGTGTTAGGCAATATAGTGTTAGGTAATATGGTGTTAGGCAATATGGTGTTAGGCAATATGGTGTTAGGTAATATGGTGTTAGGCAATATAGTGTTAGGTAATATGGTGTTAGGTAATATAGTGTTAGGCAATATAGTGTTAGGCAATATGGTGTTAGGCAATATGGTGTTAGGCAATATAGTGTTAGGTAATATGGTGTTAGGTAATATAGTGTTAGGTAATATAGTGTTAGGCAATATGGTGTTAGGCAATATGGTGTTAGGCAATATAGTGTTAGGTAATATGGTGTTAGGTAATATAGTGTTAGGTAATATAGTGTTAGGCAATATGGTGTTAGGTAATATAGTGTTAGGCAATATGGTGTTAGGCAATATGGTGTTAGGCAATATGGTGTTAGGCAATATGGTGTTAGGCAATATGGTGTTAGGCAATATGGTGTTAGGCAATATGGTGTTAGGTAATATGGTGTTAGGTAATATGGTGTTAGGTAATATGGTGTTAGGCAATATAGTGTTAGGCAATATGGTGTTATGATTTATATAGCGAAACACGTAAAAACAAAGTACTACAGTTTTACAAAATACAGAAACAGTGACGATAAACAGCAACGTTTCGACCAAAAGGCCTTTATCAAGCAAACGATACAACAGGAGTGACGAGTTTCAAAGAAAACTACATATGGACGATTACATACGGAAACATTCAAACGTATCTAATGAAAATCTGGGAAAGTGCAACACAAAACTAGAAGTGGAAAAGAAGAGAAACAATACAAAAAATATAGTGAATATATGACATATATAGAGCAAATACACATAAAGATTACCAAACATGAGACGAGAAAGTACTAAGAAGCATAGGAATGTAATGCGTTGAATCTAAGAGGTCGCAAGGTACCATACAACGAAATAAAACGGTTTTCCAGAGCAGAGCGACTGCGATCATCAGAGGAACATGATCGAATGGCCGTGACCTGAACACCTGAACTCTTGAATGGCCAGTATAATTGAATTGGGCGGTCAAAATTTATGTTGTATATAAGACACAAAATAGTGATGTGTACAACATCAGATCTGTCCTTATCATTTCCCACAGCTGTTTTTGGTAACCATTTAAGTATATGTCAACAGGGAGACGAACTGTAGACAGAGAAAAGGAAGAGGTGGGAAAGACTTGAAATTAACTAAGTTCTCTTGCTAAAGACAAAACTGGGTGAAGGAAATTTGTTGATGCCTTATGTTTTAAAGGTAGTTAAGAGAAGAAGAAAAAATGCACACAAATGACACCGCTTACGAGAGTTGGATCTTGAAATTCTTTACCCTGTCTGATTATTTTGTTATTTTTGTATGAAATTTATTGCCGTGTAGATTATTCTTGGATATTTGCATCAAAGGATATTATTTTTATCAAGCGAGAGAAAATAGAAAATGTGAACGGTTTTGAATGTCTCGGTCTGTTGCTAACAAAAGATGAAAATGGGACGAAGTAAATTAAAAGAATAATCAAGGCCGGAAACACAAAGAAGAAAAGAATAATCATTACAGAGGCTTTACAAAAATATAACTAAAACAGTAAGGAATGTAACTGATAAGAAACAAAGATCAGAATACTAAAAACACGCATATTCTAAGTGGATATTTTTGTGTTTTATAGTTTCCATTACTACTTTTTTTTATATATATAATAGGTGTACATGTGTTTACATCTCCATTACTGATTGAGTTTTATTGTTTATCTTCTTTTTTCCACTTCTACATTTTCTTGCATTTATTTCCTTGTTCGTTTTTAGTTACATATTTTCATTTTAGTGTCTTTGGGAATTCTTTTGGCTGAATCTATATGTTCTGTGCCGTGTAAGAAGTGAATTTCGTCACTTCTGTTGTGTATCCTTTGCTTGATAAAGGCCTTTGGGTAGAAACGTTGCTGTGTATCGTTATTATTATTGTTCATGTATTATTATTTTTTTTTAATTTCTTTTTGTAAAACTACAGTACTTTGTTTAACTTCTTCTTCGAACGCTCAACCACTCGTCAATCACTTTGTATGATTTGTATGTAATCTGAGCCTAAGAGCGAGAGTGCGTTGTGCCAGTTATGCCCCTACAAGTAGGCCAGCACACCCGATTTCTGCGCTGCTTTTTATTTACTAGGGTAGCATCCCTAGGGCCTACATCAGTCGCCTCTTACGACATGCATTGTAGGTTGCAGTGGTACTATTTTGCTTCCTTGCGGGCCCCGGTACCACACGGGAGACTTTGTTTTTAAGTGTTTTGTCATATTCCCAGTGGCAACATATTCCCAGTGGCAACATATTCCCAGTGGCAACATATTCCCAGTGGCAACATATTCCCAGTGGCAACATATTCCCAAGGGCAACATATTCCCAGTGGCAACATATTCCGAGTGGCAACATATTCCCAGTGGCAACATATTCCCAGTGGCAACATATTCCCAGTGGCAACATATTCCCAGTGGCAACATATTCCCAGTGACACCATATAGGATGGAAACATGGACATTTAACAAGGCAGTGATAAATCATTATGCGTACATTTTGAAAATAAGTGTTACATAAAGTCCTCCGTATACCATAGACATAGAAGCAAACAAACAGATCTATCCAGAGGGAACTCAAAATTAAAAACAAATTGAAGTATTTTAAACATATAAAAAGACACAAGGAGTTGGAAAAGACCACTGTGAAAGGAGGCGTTTCGCAAAGAATAACATAGGAAGATAACGGAAAAGATGGATTCAGATGTAACTGACGATTTGAATATGAAGGCTACAGCTATCTTAATGAGAGAGATACATAAATTTCGAAGGACTGTTGGGGTGGCAACATTCATCTTAGGACGTGATATTTGATGATGATGATGAGATGATTCTTATTCTTTTTACAGAAGAAATAGCATTTCATATGATTTTTTGGTCATTTTTAAAATATGATTTATTTTTCCATTTTTAAAATATGATTTATTTTGCCATTTTTAAAATATGATTTATTTTGCCATTTTTGTAAAAATGGATTAAGATAAAACAAACCTGAACATGAATATCATAGAAAACATGAATAGATAAAGCAAAACTGTACATGAATATCATAGGAAAACATGAATAGATAAAATGAAAGTGTATATAAACAAAATAGAAAACATAGACAGTGAAGGCAAAAGAATAGTACCACTGTAAGCTACAATGCATGTCGAAAGAGGTTTCTTATGTAGGCCTTAGGAATGCTACCCTAGTAAATAAAAAGCAGCGCAGAAATGGGAAGTGCTGGCCTACTTGTAGGCGCATAACTGGCACAACGTACAATCGCTCTTAGGCTCAGATCATATACAAATCACACAAAGTGGTTGACACATGGTCGATATGGAGCATTTGAAGAAGAAGAAGAGGACGATAAGACAAATGTGTACATAAACAACACAGATATATAAGACAAATGTGTACAGAAACAACACATATAGATAAGACAAATGTGTTCAAAAACAACATAGATAGATAAGACAAATGTGTACAGAAACAACATAGATAGATATGACAAATGTGTGCAGAAACAACATAGATAGATAAGACAAATGTGTACAGAAACAACATAGATAGAAAAGACAAATGTGTACAGAAACAACATAGATAGATAAGACAAATGTGTACAGAAACAACATAGATAGATAAGACAAATGTGTACAGAAACAATACAGATAGATAAGACAAATGTGTACAGAAACAACATAGATAGATAAGACAAATGTGTACAAAAACAACATAGATAGATAAGACAAATGTGTACAGAAACAACATAGATAGATAAGACAAATGTGTACAGAAACACCATAGATAGATAAGACAAATGTGTACAGAAACAATACAGATAGATAAGACAAATGTGTACATACACAACATAGATAGATAAGACAAATGTGTACATAAACAACATAGATAGATAAGACAAATGTGTACATAAACAACATAGATAGATAAGGCAAATGTGTACATAAAAACATATATAGATAAGACAAATGTGTACAGAAACAACACATATAGATAAGACAAATCTGTACATAAACAACACATATAGATAAGACAAATGTGTACAGAAACAACATAGATATATAAGACAAATGTGTACATAAACAACACATATAGATAAGACAAATGTGTACAGAAACAACATAGATAGATAAGACAAAAGTGTACACAAACAACATAGATAGATAAGACAAATATGTACAGAAACAACATAGATAGTTTAGACAGAAATGTACACGAATAATATAGAAAGTTAAGACAAAAGTGTACACGAATAACATAGAAAACCTAGTTAGATAAGACAAAATTGTACACAAAGAACATATATATATATATAAGACAAAAGTGTACACGAATAATATAGAAAGTTAAGACAAAAGTGTACACAAATAACATAGAAAAACTAGTTAGATAAGTCAAAATTGTACACAAAGAACATAGATATATATATATAAGACAAAAGTGTACACGAATAACATAGAAAGTTAAGACAAAAGTGTACATAAACAACATAGAAAACATAGATTAGCAGAGTCTTGTGTAATTTTCTTTAACATCTGTCTTGTTTATTTAAAACCCTAATTTGACTTCCACTGTTATCAGCAATGATTCAAAATCTGTTCTCTGAACGGAGTTGAGTTTCCCATCTTTTGAAGACGCGTTGCTGTTATGTATAATGATAAAATTTTATCTAAGGTAAAACAGACCGCGCCGTCTAACCTGGTTCCCATGCCACGTGCAGTCTGTTGCTATATTTAACCCTGAGTCACGTCAGGTACTCTTTACTTGGCACCTGTTCTTTCCTAACCATCTCTACGGCCTTGACCGCATTGATCAAAGGGCTGCACGTTCGTGTGAAATATTGCAGGGCATGTAAAACGAAACCTGGGGGGAAAACACCTGTATTAGAAAAATCGTTTGTTTAATACAGGTAACAGAAATCGTTATAGTTCGTTCCAAAATTTGTGATCATCTTTACCGACCGATATAAAATCATCCACTGGACAGAAATTCTTGATTTTTGTATTTTTATATAGGCAACAGTGACGACCTTCCAAAAGTATATTTTGCCCACCCAAACATTTAGTTCTGTAAGATTTTATTATATGTTATTACTAAAAAACGATGTTGATCTGGTATACTTGTCGAAATTTTACAGTACGCTTGTCAAGTTTGTCTATAACTAAGCATTTCCGTGTTCCAAATGCAATTCAGTGCACGTCAAAATCGGGAATCCAGTGGAATTAATCAGTTCACAATGTATTCTAACGACTGTCATTGGCGTATGTACGCAACATTTACTTTCATTTATAGAAGTGGAAGGTATCATTTGTTCACTATGTGACCTTTCTTTTATAATATGTAATAGGAATACGCCTTTGCAATCATTCGCCACCATTTTGTGTATTACTGTAAGTTCTAAACTTTGATGATCATTTTGTTGTGCCTATGCAAAATTATATAAAAAAAAACGTTTTTTTGCATCAACTAAGCTACCTACCAATTAGTAAAACATGGATTCGTAACGCCGTGAGGTATATAAGACTGCATGCAAAAACATTACTTGTATCCATCAGATAGATTTCGTTCAAATTAAACCTTAGTGTGATCACGAATTTTGGAACGAACTATAACATATAAAAAATACAAAATATACAGGTATTCAAATATACAGGTGAAAGCCGCAGTAGCGTAGTTGTTAGTGAATTCCCTTCTTACAGGCGAGGTCCGGGTTCTATTCCACACTGGGCGAGAATATGTTTCCCACCGTAACGGTTCTCATGTTGACCCAGTCTCAATTGGGTACCAGGTAAAGCACTGGAAAGTGAAGGTGGTTAGCGTGATAGTGACCATATCACCCATGGTGTGACGAAGATAAATGAAAAACTGTATTCTTCAATATACCTCGAGGTATGAAAAAGGGTTCCTTTATCTTTACAGATATTGATGAATGCATTGGGCTTTGCAAGAAGAAAATATATTTGAGGACAACAACGTAAGCCACATCATTCCATGTTTATTTAATATAATATATCCTTGATCATGGTTGCTGTATTTTCATGTTCCTTCTGAAGTAAGTTCTCTCATATACTTTCTAAGTCGTGATATTCACCGATGCTCTCTCGGTCATCACGGCACTGAAAAGCGCAGACAGAACAATGTTCAATGCGCTAAAAGCGATCCTCGGTGTACTAGTAAACTCACTTATACACGCAGTCATTTACACTCTATGAGAAAGTTCAGAGTGTCAGCTCTATTCATTTGCTAACCCAGTATATGGTGTGACACTGCCAGCCAACCTGTCTGCTCTCCAATTGTCTTCGACGTCCATACTTAAACCCTTTTATTCAAATCACCATTCCGCCCGAGTGGTTACTGGGGCCCAAATTGGGGTGTAAAGAATAGAACCACTGTTACCTGCCACGCATGTTGTAAGAGGCGACAAAGCAGGTTGAGTGTGAGGCTAGCTACCTCACACCGTAAAAGACACTAGATGACTACAGAACGGAGAGCGAACCGAGTAAACGCTAGTTGAAACTGGAAACATCGCCGAAGGATAAGCACCAGAGCTCCAAATGGTGCTGAAGATGTGACGTAAAACACACAAATGTTAAGGCAATGCTAAAGAATCAGATTTCCACATGAATAGAATTGATGGGGAGGTCTGGTACATCGGTCTGGGCGGTGATCGCAAGAGACTAACAAAGGGTGACTAACAAGTGGTGCTTGAGATAAAACGCACCCGTGTGTTGCCAGGGCTCTCAAGTGGAGCAAAGAATAGTTACACTGTGACATACAAAGCATGTCGTAAGAGGTGACTGAGGTAGGGGTCTAGGGAAGCTAACCTAGTAAATAAGAAGCCTCTCAGAAATCGGATGTGCTGGCCTACTTATAGGCGCACAACTAGCACAATATACAATCGCTCTTAGTCTTAAATCACATACGTGGATCGTGAGAGAGATCACATACAAAATACAAAGAGTGGTTCACAAGTAGTTGATATGGAATGTTAAAAGAAGAAAATCAAACGTGGACGAAGAAGAGGACTGGACGATAATCCAGTCCGGACCGCGGCCTTCTGTTCACGAGTGCATTTTTTCCAGAGACCCCTAGGATAGTTGCCGGAGCTACGGAGTTCGTGCTGTGTGCAATACTCTCGTTGGGTCGCGTGCCATCTCTGCGGAGAGGGACTGAGCCATATGGGGTAAAACCCGATGCAATGTAGTCAATGCTTTGGCTTGGCTTTATAGCTAAACACGTAAAAACAAAGTACTATAGTTTTACAAAATACAGAAACAGTGACGATAAACAGCAACGTTTCGACCAAAAAGCCTTTATCAAGCAAACAATACAACAAGAATGACGAATTTCGAGGAACACTACAAATGGACGATTACATGTAGAAACATTTCAAGTAGGCTTGGCTTTAAAAAACTTTAATTAACAATTGTGTTAGATCTCTTTGAAATATCACTTTAAATTTCTTATTGTGTCTACGATATGTGTTATGTATTTACTTTTATTTCCAGAAAATAATTCATCTTGTCAATTTATAGCTTCATTTTTATATTCTAGATATTTTGCTATTGTTCACATTCCTGCGCCATACATTAAGCTTGAATAAATACCACTCTTTGTGGATCCTGCTCATACATTAAGCTTGAATAAATACCACTCTTTGTGGATCCTGCGCCCTACATTAAGCATGAATAAATACCACTCTTTGTGGATCCTGCGCCCTACATTAAGCATGAATAAATACCACTCTTTGTGGATCCTGCGCCCTACATTAAGCATGAATAAATACCACTCTTTGTGGATCCTGCGCCCTACATTAAGCTTGAATAAATACCACTCTTTGTGGATCCTGCGCCCTACATTAAGCTTGAATAAATACCGCTCTTTGTGGATCCTGCGCCCTACATTAAGCTTGAATAAATACCGCTCTTTGTGGATTCTGCGCCCTACATTAAGCTTGAATAAATACCACTCTTTGTTGATCCTGCGCTCTACATTAAGCTTGAATAAATACCACTCTTTGTTGATCCTGCGCCCTACATTAAGCTTGAATAAATACCACTCTTTGTTGATCCTGCGCCCTACATTAAGCTTGAATAAATACCACTCTTTGTTGATCCTGCGCCCTACATTAAGCTTGAATAAATACCACTCTTTGTTGATCCTGCGCCCTACATTAAGCTTGAATAAATACCACTCTTTGTTGATCCTGCGCCCTACATTAAGCTTGAATAAATACCACTCTTTGTTGATCCTGCGCCCTACATTAAGCTTGAATAAATACCACTATTTGTGGATCCTGCGCCCTACATTAAGCTTGAATAAATACCACTCTTTGTGGATCCTGCGCCCTACATTAAGCTTGAATAAATACCACTCTTTGTGGATCCTGCGCCCTACATTAAGCTTGAATAAATACCACTCTTTGTTGATCCTGCGCCCTACATTAAGCTTGAATAAATACCACTCTTTGTGGATCCTGAGCCCAACATTAAGCTTGAATAAATACCACTCTTTGTGGATCCTGCGCCCTACATTAAGCTTGAATAAATACCACTCTTTGTTGATCCCGCGCCCTACATTAAGCTTGAATAAATACCACTCTTTGTGGATCCTGCGCCCTACATTAAGCTTGAATAAATACCACTCTTTATTGATCCTGCGCCCTACATTAAGCTTGAATAAATACCACTCTTTGTTGATCCTGCGCCCTACATTAAGCTTGAATAAATACCACTCTTTGTTGATCCTGCGCCCTACATTAAGCTTGAATAAATACCACTCTTTGTGGGTGACAGGAATATTGAAGTTTTTATTTACTTCCATTGTCATGTCTTTCTCATCCTGTTTGTTGTTGTTTGCCACATTTTAATCGTGTTATGTTTTTCTCTGTGTGTGTGATTGGTTTGTGATCTGAGCCGAGGAGCGTAGTTATATTTATCGTAGTTTACAACGATGAAGCAGTGATATTTACTCCTTCAGGCAGAGTGCACTCAAATTAAGCGTGCATTTATTCGAGTACACCTCCCAAGCTCGTGACATGTTGTCATACATACTAAAAGTTAATTGCATATCCTGTACAGGACTTTGAGAATCAACCCCAACTTTTTTGCGCTGTTTGTGATTTTTCTAAGCACTATTACGTTCAGTAGTTTGCCATTGTTTTCTGAACGGGTGGTGCCATGGTCCTTTTGTAAAAATCCATTCGAAAAAATTTGCAACTAAACTGTCCGCATAGTGATTCGAACTCAGAACGTTGGGGTTAATAGACCGAGTCACTATCCCCTAAGCCACAGACGCCACCGTCATATAGACTACAGGGTACATTGAAATATTCTTCTCTATAGGAAAGGTGTGTAGCGATGTACGTACAGTTGTTAATTTTCTCTTGTAATGCGTTACTGACAAGTGGAACAATTCCAACGACGTCTGGGCAACCGTTGCCTGTTTCTGGTTAACAACAACATGGTTAAACTTTCCGCATTGTTTCAGGAAAACAGTCGTTTCACCGCTGCATTGAACTGACACAATATTTTTTTTCTCTGGGAAAGTGTGCAGAGCTAGTTATGGGAAACACAAGAAGAACTACAACTGACATACGACTTCATAGAGGCACCCATCTCATACTAAGGGGAACACCAAAATGTTGCAGACATTCATCAATATATGCCTGCGCAGGATACTCCATCTGCGATGGTATGACAGGACCACAAAGAGGGAACTGTGGGATTGAACGGGAAAACGGCAATTGCAACACGAAATAAAGGACAGAAGGTGGCGATGAATAGGACACACATTGAGGAGGCCACCTGACAGCATCACCAGACAGGCCCTTAAATGGAACCCACAAGGTAATAGAGGTAAGGAAAGACACAGGAACACCTGGAGGCGGGAGTTAAAGACAGAATGCAAGAACATGAGGAGAGAGTGGTGAAATCTGGAAAAGATTACCATAGGTAGGAGGGCTTGGAAAGCCTTGGTTGCGAACCTATGCTTCCCTAGGGGCGAAGGGTAAAGAAGATATCAACTTTAAACCTCTTCAAAAATTTCAATATTATCCGTTTAGTTTATATTTCGATAATGCAATGATCGAATTAAAAAAACAAAAATAATACCAGACATTTCTTCTTGGATAGTTGGTGTAGTTTCTTTGTTTCGTTCATGTATTTTTATAATTTTTATTTGTCGACAGATGTACAATCAATATATTTTTCTGAAAAAACCAGCATTTTAATATTGCACAGACAAAGGTAAAAATCTCAGACCAAATGTTGTTGAGAGAAAATTCTGACAAATTGGTAAGGTTATACTATTTTCAGTGGCGGCTCGTGATAATATTTGCTGGTGGGTACAGACATTTTTTCCCCAGATAAATCATAGTTTTGGGTTGCTATATTTTAATTTATAAAATAATAAATACATGTTATACATTATTTTTTGTGGTGCCAGGCCCCACTGGTCCTTAATGACGAACCGCCACTGACTATTTTTTTAACACAAATAACATAGATCCAAAAAAAAAAGTAAGCTTCAGAATTATGAATTCGCGAAACGATCTTTAATCATCTTGAAAAATTTATAGCTGAAATTTGCAAATAGTTTTCCATCCTGGCATACTAAAACCAGAGGGGGTGAAGGAGATAGATATTACAGTTGACTGGATGTGTTTATAATGACGGTAACAGTTAGAGGTAAATACAAGCGATTTGAGAGGCTACGTTAGACAGCTGTCTACGATTTTATCTTAATGGTATGAATGCTTAAAATGAATCAGGCCCCAGTCAAAGTTTTATCAGGTAGGTACTTATATTTGCATCACATGGGTATTCAGAAAGTTGTTCAAGACAGGTGTTATAGTTGTAATAGATAGAGGTCGCGACGTTTAAACTCCCCAGGGGGTCTAATCTGTGTAGTAAAAAGATAGAGCCTCTGAGGATAATTGGTTATGTTGTTATAAACTGTGTCATGTAAAATATTTACAATATCAAACATGATTGCTGTAGAATACTTTGTGTATTATCTCAGACTTCTGTCAGATATATTACTATTGTAGTGACTATGTTCAGTCAGGGGCAAGACGGGAATACAAGTTAGTATATCGGTAATCTATGAAGTTGGAAAAGGCTCGCTTGTATGGTGGGGAACACTGATAATATGGCAAGCAAGTCTTCACGCAAAAATTAGTCAGAAGAGCCAAACTAGGCACATTGACTACTCATGAATTCATAGTGGGTGAACACAAGAAGAAGTATATCGGTGTTCACACGTCAATTAAATAGTGGTTTTTTGTCTTCTTTACTTTCATTCGTATCAACCATGTTAATTACTCTTTGTGGTTTGCACCGAGAACGTTAATACGTTTTGTTGCATAGGTTCTTACGCATGAAGGGCAAGTGCATCAGACCAAGTGTCAGCCTAAGGAAATGTTTGGGTGTGTATGCCCTGACAGACCCTTACATTTTCAGTTATTTTTGCATCGAATGTCCAACACTCTAATGATCAATTTTCAACCACTCAGCGCAGCATATATATGATGTAAACTGAAGAGCATGCAGAGGTTTTGCCACTTTTTGACTCGGTGGGGCCATTCTGGATTAGGAATAGTTTTGGAACGTGTAACGTATTGTCATCTTCAGGCAATACGAAGCTTCTACTCTGTATTTTCAATTCAATGGAAGAAGAACCGGTGAACTGAGACTGAGTACAAGTAACTAAGAATACCTAAAGTATGTTCTGTGCCAACGAAAATCACACAAAATGCTAACAACTATCTCCTGTGTCCGACAGTCGTGAACTAATTCCAGAATAAAACAGCCGTACCACCACAAAAAACAACCAGTACCGCATAAATGCATATGGCCGTCGCTAAAGTGTCAACACAAAGCTCTCATATAGTGTGGCTTCAAAGAGTATTTTCATTTAAATCAATCCACGCCAACTGCTAGATTGTAATAGTATGAATTGTAGATTGAGGGCCAGAAAAGAACAGTAGAACAGGTATAAGAGTAGGCTCGTCAATCAACATCGAACTTTTACGGTTAGTCGCTGGATGCTGTTGGAGATATCTCGAAGGAGATCAGAGCACATACGCCCATGTCCGGAGTAAAATGACGATATTCCAAACTGATATTGAAACCAAGAAGGACAGTTTTACCAAGCGCAAGAATAAGACTTGGATCATATGCTAATCCTTCCTACCCACCCAGGTCTCACGTGTGCTGTCTATGGTACAGAGTTTACTGCAGTTTTCCCTTGCGTCAACATAGGACAGAAACAATTAATTTTTCAGATCGGTTCGGTTCTGTTGATCTACATCCCCGCACATTGGACAAGTGCATAAGTAACCTGTTCTTCAATGCCGCAGCGATCTCAATGTTTCCGCGCTCATTACACACAAATGATGTTAGTTGGCGTATCTTCCTTTTCTATCTAGAAGACAACACCGACTTGTTTGTTTGCACTTATCCCCATTTATTTTGACTCAGTGAGAATGCTCAGGAAGATCGGTACTGGCTGGGCTCGAAGACAATGGTTCGAATCTCTAAGGAGGACTCGGCAGACAAATATCAGTTGTGTTTTTTGTGCCAGGAGCGCACATGCATAAAGGGGAATGTACGGTTTGATAGATTTGCGGACATGGCTATTGGGGAAAGTAGACTAGCAAGTGATCATGCGATGCGTGCAAGACTAGAGATATGAATTGATCAAATCGGATCAGATCTGGAGAAAACCGTCGATATAAAAGCGGTAGTACTGTATGAACAGACGATATGGACGAGGTCAGGTATACTACAGAGGCTGATATTCTGTATGTCCTAAGGGAGAGATCGAGATCGTTTAGACGCTTCCAGCAATGAAAGTGAATATGCAATTCTAACCACACTGCAAGAATATCAAATATATTTATGTATGTCTGGCTGTTCGTCAATGTATGTGTTTGTCTTCCTGCCAGTCTGTTTGTCTATCTTCCCCCATGTTCGTCCGTCCGTCCCACTGTTTCTCTTTCTGTCCAGTTATACGTCTGCCTAACTAATCGTCTACTTGCTTACTAGTCTACCCACATACGAGTCTACCGTTTGTCCGTCTACTGGTCTGTCCGTCCATCTGTCTGTGCATCTGCCCGTTCGTCTGTCTATCCGTCTATCTTCTCTCTGTCCGTCGTTCGTCTGTCTATCCGTCTATCTTCTCTCTGTCCGTCTATATCTCTGTCTATATATTTCTTTATCTTCCTATACATCCATCTATTTATTTATCTCTATATTTTTCTCAGTCCATCCATTCTTTCCATCTATTCTCCCTCCAATTCATTCATCCTTTCTTCTCTCTCCGTCTGTGTGAGTAACCTATTCGTTTTCCTTAATTACATCTACTTTCAAAAATTATGTCACACACTTACAGAATATTATATATTTTTATGCTTAATAAAACTATATAACATGCTTAATAAAAATGCATCCAAACTCCACATTATACAGTCTTCTACAGGGTGTTCAACTTAAAAGTAGCCCATGAATGGAGCTAATCTGGCATATATGTATGGAAATGAGAAGATTCAGTTATGACGTAGTATAGGTCAAGGTTGTGTGATGGTGTGTAATTGTAGTGCGGAAGGGGCGATGAACAAATGTGACGTAGGACAAGCTAGTCAGAACCGGTTTAAATAGTAAATAGACGGAGATGCAATGCGTCTCTTCGAGACTCTCTGTTGGATGAGAACACTAAAATCGATGTTGAATCGATCAAGCGATTTAAGCAGTTTGGAGTTACCCGTTTTTCAAGTCGAACTGGATGCCTGAGAGAGTGAGAGGTGTGTTTAATCAGCGAGCCACAGGAACCATCAGTATGCATACTCTTCGATATTTGTTGGGGAGACTGAGCACCTGTGGGTCTGCCCGGAGTGCAATGACGTCAGTTTAGTAACCAATAACCAATAACCTGGCAAATTTCTATTTATCACTGGGGCTGCTTTTAAGTTGAACACCCTGTACAATATAACATCGGGAAAGAAGGCAAGAGGAAGACCACGAAAAGATGGTTAGATGGCATAGCAGAATTCTGTGAAAGAGCAAAAATAACAATCACCCAAGCCACCAGAACAGCGCAAGACAAAAACAGAAAACCACGACACTTGGCAACAACTCGGTAGCAGTGTGACGACACTTGGCAACAACTCGGTAGCAGTGTGACGACACTTGGCAACAACTCGGTAGCAGTATGACGACACTTGGCAACAACTCGGTAGCAGTATGACGACACTTGGCAACAACTCGGTAGCAGTATGACGACACTTGGCAACAACTCGGTAGCAGTATGACGACACTTGGCAACAACTCGGTAGCAGTATGACGACACTTGGCAACAACTCGGTAGCAGTGTGACGACACTTGGCAACAACTCGGTAGCAGTATGACGACACTTGGCAACAACTCGGTAGCAGTGTGACGACACTTGGCAACAACTCGGTAGCAGTATGACGACACTTGGCAACAACTCGGTAGCAGTGTGACGACACTTGGCAACAACTCGGTAGCAGTGTGACGACACTTGGCAACAACTCGGTAGCAGTGTGACGACACTTGGCAACAACTCGGTAGCAGTATGACGACACTTGGCAACAACTCGGTAGCAGTGTGACGACACTTGGCAACAACTCGGTAGCAGTATGACGACACTTGGCAACAACTCGGTAGCAGTGTGACGACACTTGGCAACAACTCGGTAGCAGTATGACGACACTTGGCAACAACTCGGTAGCAGTGTGACGACACTTGGCAACAACTCGGTAGCAGTATGACGACACTTGGCAACAACTCGGTAGCAGTATGACGACACTTGGCAACAACTCGGTAGCAGTGTGACTACAAAAGAAGAAGAAGAAGAATAAAACTATATATATTTATCTATATATAACTTATATATAAATTATATACACCTTTATGACTGCTCTACTGATCTACTTATCTACTTCTTCTACTTCTTCTTCTTCTCCTTCTTTGCGTTCGTTCTTTACGACCAATTTTAATCACTGTGATATGTTTGATCTTTGCCAAGCACGTGTATACGTTACACATTGGTTTGGTAGGCCCCTAAACGCATAAGACTTCTACACGTTTAGGACACATGCATCCGATTTCAGCCAAACTTCCTTAGACGCCTCTTACGACATGCGTGGCAGGTAACGGTGGTTCTATTCTTTACACCCCAAATTTGGGCCCCGGTAACAACTCGGGCAACTTCTACTAACGTTCAATCTCTCAATAGACATGTATGTACCTTTCTTACTTGTTATTTCCTTACAGACAATGTCCTGGATATCACCACTATAATCAGACATGCAGCTTGTACGTTTTGTAAACAATATCAAGTGCCATGTGATACTGTCTATTCACTACATTTACAAGCAAGTCCTTTGTTTGCCTTCACAGACATTAATCATGAAGGTGGCAGCGCTCCAGCATTCCCCGCTACTAAATTCCAAGACACGGGTCGCTTACCGAAAGCCAATACTTACCTTCTATTACAAGCTGTCAGATGTGTACTTAAAGTATAATGAAAACTGTTATTTTTGGTCCACTCATGCAGCGTGTCACGGCGATAAGGCAGGAAAAGAAAACAGTGGAAAAGAGAAAAATACTGGAGCCCGTCTTGTGGATTATTGTTGGGAAACCAAGCTTCACGGTTGAGAATTGATGAGCAACAGTTGCTAGTTCCATGGAGGAGAACTGTAACTGGCAGAACGCTGATGTATCCTCTTATCTTTACAGAAAACTACACTAAATTCTGTTGATTACTTCAGCACTGCCATGTGGTTTATATGGTTTCTGCCATATTTGTTTTAGATATAAACATATATATATATATATATATAAACACATATACTGTTTCAATCCTTGTTGTCATAACGCTTAAGCACAGCCACAAGTTAAAGACACTAACATGAATTGTCAGAAAATTGATATAAATAACAAAAATAAAATTATATTTTAATGCTGAAAATTTGCTTGTGAAATATATTTCTTTTTTTTTCTTAATGTTTATCTTTTGCCTCTGTACAGAAAGGTGGGGTGGGGTCACTGTTGCTCGATTACTTTATTTGCTGTGAATGAAGCATGTCTTTTGTGCTCTCTATCTCTTTCTTATTTCATTTCATTCCTAATGGAACATATCTCTGCAGCTTATCACTAATATTTTGATTAATTTTTTAATTTAGCATTACTAATGGAACACAACACTCTGGAAACTGTTACGTCATTATGGCGTCCCCCAGAAGCTAACTAACCTAATAAAGAAAATGGGGGAGAGAGTGGAAAGATCTGGAAAGGATGGTCTTAGATAGGTGGGCTTGGAATGCCTTAGTTGTGGACCTATACTTCCCTAGGGGCGAAGGATGAAGAAGAAGAATGGGATAATGGAGAAAAAATAGGTTCTAAAGACGAAGGATTAATATTATTGCCTCACCGGTTTCCCCCATTTTGCTCCGTCTCTGTCAGCAGAAGTAGCTTGTTATCTGTCGAGAGTGTTACACAAAACCATGAATCCGCAGCTCCAGCAAACTTTCCGAGGGATCTCATGAAAAAAATGCACATGTGACTCGGTCTGGTTTCGAACTAGCAATCTTAGTAACGATAGACAAACGTCTTAATCCCTTCGCCACAGAGGCACCCCATCCCCTCACCATCCCTTCCTCACAGAAATAAAATGACACACAAGAGAAACCCTGGAATGAACTTAACTGAGAGAGGCAAAAAATACCTAACTCAATTTCATAGAAGAAATTGATCGAGTTTCCCAGGATAAAGTGGTAAGGAGAATTTCCTTGTAGGTCAAATGTAAACTTAAACGGTAAATTAGAAATATAATACATTATAATAATCATCATCATTATCAAATAGCTTGTCCTTTGCAGAACTTTGCCACCCCTACAGTATTATAATAATAGGATACAGTTTATAATTAAAGAACAGTGATTGGTAAAGAAGAGACAAATACAATATTTTGGATATAAAATCATTGACCTCTTTGTCCCACAGGAGACAAAGTTGTTTGCGTAACCTACTCGTAGTTTGTTCTGTGCTGAATCACATCATCTCTTGCGGTTCTAATGGCTTATTCTAGAGTGGCACTCCTTGATACACATTTGTTGCAGGTTAAACTGGGGATTAGATCTGATGCAGTGGATATACCACATCACAAGTTTTTAAAGAATTTTTTTGGGGTTTACTCGGTATTAGACAAAACAAAAAAAATTGTTGCCTAGGTGTCCGTCTCACTAGGTGAGCCAGGGTTCCGTTAGTCTTAGACCTCGCAGTCAAAGTTTCCCGGTCTACATCGTTGGGAGATGGGGTTGACTTGTGTGTTTTGCAGGCTACTAATAATAATAGCCGTCCACCGCAAGCGATGATAACAGCAGCCTCAGACGTGTGCTACTGCACCTCTCTGGTCATTTCGACTGTTGTGTAGATTTGTAGTGTGTAGTTGTCTGAAGGCGTCTGTGGCTTAGGGATAGTGACTCGGTCTATTAACCCCGATGTTTTGAGTTCGAATCCGCTGCTGACAGATTGGTGGCAAATTATTTCGCGTAGATTTCTACAAAAGGACGATGGCATCACCCGTTCAGAAAGCAATGGCAAACTGCTAAACGTAATAATATCTAGAAAAATCACAACAGCGTTTAAAAACTGATTCGCAAAGTCATGTAAAGGATATGCAATTAACTTTAGTTGTCTGAAACTGTAGCTTGCGCTGTATTTGGATTAAAGTGAGGAAAAGTTGCGCTATTCATCAACCTTACTCTCTCGTTCAGGATTATCGCAACTTTTCACCCCTTCTAGAGAAACTAGCCACTTCCAACCATGATGGATTCAGATATAAGCTTATAACACATATTGCAGACCCTTGTAAATATATAAAACGACATAAATATCGGAAGAAGTTCGTTCTGAAGACATGATACAGGACACACTTGGGAGAGGAAGAGCAAGGAGAATATCGGTCTAAGATGTCATAGACGAGTTGAGTATGTCTGTGGTAAACGTGGGACACCACGCAGAACATAGACGTATAGCTGATGTACTGTAAGCCAGGTTTCTACAGGTACAAACTAGATGACGATGATGATAAACCTTATGATGATGGTGATGAAGATGAGGACGATCATGATGTCAGTGATGATGATGATGCCGATAAGGATGATGCCGATGTTGATGAAAAGGACGATGATAATAATGATGATGACGATGATGATGAGAGGAACGAAGTGTTGAAATGATTATTAAAAACTACCTCAGTTTTCATATGCTAGCTCTATCACAAAACCATGTTTTTACATTTGGATTGCTAGTTCTAACTTACATGTGAAATGCGCTGCCTGCGAAAAATTACTAACAACACCAGACAAAAACAGAGTCCCCAACATCAGCATAAGAAAGAAAGTTGGCGTAGAACCTTGCTTAAATTACACTGAGAACTAAAGAATGAAATGGTTTGGCCACTTAATAAGAATGCATTAAAACTTCACAGTATACATAGTCTTTTACAACAGAACATCAGGAAAGAAGGTGAGAGGAAGTCCACGAAAAAGATCGTTAGATGGCATAGCAGAATCCTGTTAAAGAGAAGAAAAAAACTAATCACGAATAACGAAAAACAAAAACAGAAAACCACGACACTGGACAACAAACCGGTAACAGTGTGATGACAAAAGAAGAAGAAGTTGTAACTTAACCTACGATATCCGTGAAAGTATTGTTCAGTAGAACATTCATGTATACACATGAATTACCGATAACATTGTCATTATCATCATGAAATAACTTGTCTTGAGCAGAACTTTGCCATCCTAACAGTCCTTCATAATTTCTCTCTATCGTATGCCAGATGTCCCGTCTCTGCAGCCATCTTACTCAAAGACCACAGCCAATTCTAAATTGGGTCAGATAATTGATCGGGAATACGCTGACCTAGTTTTTATTTGGGGGCTGGATTTTGTATAGGTTTGTTAGAACACTGCAAGCTTTTCTGCAATTTTAGTCAATTCTATGAGTCTATGATTATTTATTTATAAAAACATTAATAATACTGATATTCCTTATTCTTAAACTTCACTTGTTACATAATACAAGCTAGATTTAGTATGTTGTATTGATTTTAAAATGAATTCATGCCCGCGTGCCCAGCGTGTTCATTGCCTAGCCCTGCAGACAAACTTACAGCACCTATTGCCTAGCCCTACAGACGATCTTCTTTAAGAACACAACTGCCCGCGTGCCCAGCGTGTTCGTAGCGCGTTGGACTACGGGTGACTAGTCCTCTGTAAGTGCGGGTTCAACTCCGCGGACTGGCAGAAAAGCTACAGGTTCCCAGATTTACGGTGTTCGTGGCACCGAACCGAAAGGTTACGATGTCCATGACATCGAGCCGAAGAGCTTTCAGCTCAAGTGCTTCTGGATAAAAAATAAAAATAAAAATAATTCGCCTAAACACAACAATACAAGGTCACATGACGTTTGTGATCTTATTTTCTAAAATTGTTACCCGAGTCCGTTGGCCGTATTTAGAGTTGGCTGTGCTTAAAACATCAGTTACATCTTGAATCCATCTTTCCCGTTGACTTTCTCTTCTCTTTGCTGGGATGTCTCCTTCCATAATGCCCTTCTTCAGAGATAACATTGTAAAAACATAACATTACCTTGTATAATACCACATCTTCTGAGTTATAATGTACCATTGATTGATTGATTGATTGATTGATTGATTGATTGATTGATTGATAAGACCATCATCATTACACTTCGATCAGTAACGATGTGTGCTCCGATTTCTTTCTTACACAGGAAGATCTCAGGTCTCTCTCTCTCTTTAGCCTGTTACGCCCTTGGCGTTTAAGGCAGCAACAAACGCACACCATTCTTCCCTGTTCATGGCCTTCCTCTGTATTGAGTTCCAGCTATGATTCATTTCCTTCAGTTCTTGCTCTATCGTTCTCCTCCAGGTCGTCTTGGGTCGTCCACGCTTTCGCCTACACTCTGGAGTCCATCTCAGTGCAGTTTTCGTGTCGGAGCCAGTCTCCATGCGCATCACATGTCCAATCCATCTCCAGCGTCGTCTTCGGATGATAGTGCCCATATTCTCTTGTTGGCATCGTGCAAGCAATTCTTGGTTCGAGATAGTAGTCGGCCAGTACACGCATAAGATTTTTCGCAGACAAGTTGTATGAAAGGTGGAGAGTCTGGACATATCCTGTTCTGTCATTCTCCAGCATTCCAATCCGTACAGCAATGTTGACGGCACACAGCTGTTGTAGATACTAAGATCTCATCTGCAGTGCACGAATTCTGTAGCACAGACGAGGGTCGCCGATGTAATTTTAAAGATGGTGACGATATTTTTATAGGACTTTATTTGCAATCTCCTCTAATGAATTTTCCCCGGGCAGCGGCCTTCCAGCCTGCTCTTCTCGATTTTGAGCTGTCAAAGGTTCTTTTCCGTGCTCAAATTGAACACGGGACCTACGCTTTATCGTCCGTCTTCGATAGGACTAGGAACTCGATCTCACCTACACTGAGATCAGGGATCTCCGTAAAATATCAGTGTGAGACCACCTATTTGCTCAGAGCTGACTCATCACCCGTTATCAGGCAACGGTAACCGAGAATTCTGCAGTGCATGTTTACATGTACAGATAACATTTTTAAGTTGCGATATATGCTACGTTTTGTGTGATTCACACATCTTGATCCTTTTATTCTTCTTGTATATCCACATTTCAAATATACCAATTCTGTTTTCCAAATGATTGTTCAATGTCCATATTTCTGAACCGTACAAAAACATTTAGTAAATACAGCACTTGATAATCCTCATCATTAGCTTATCTGTTTAAACGGGATTTCCTCGCCGGTGCTACGGAGTTCGTTCACTGCAGCTGAGATCTTTCTGTGTAAGAAAGAAATCGGTGCACACATGGTTACTCACCGATGCGTAATTATGGTGGTCATATCAGTCAATCAATGAATAAATCAATCAATCAATCCGTTCTCTTCTTCTTTCGTTAGTAATCAGATCACATTACCAAGAGCTTCAATGAAATGGTGGATTCGATTCATAGAGATCTTGTGTTTCAGAAGAGGGTTTAAAAGAGGGTTTAAAAGCCGAAGGATTGACTTCATTGCACCGGGTTTTACCCCATACGGCTCGGTCCTCTCCGCAGAAATGGCACGCCACCTGCTGAGAGTATTGCACGCAACCCCGTAGCTCCAGCAACAATCCTAGGGGTCTCTGGAAATAACTGAACTCGTGAACAGAATGGCACGGTCCGGACTCGAACCCACGACCTTCGACTCACAAGGCAAAGGGCTTAACCACTTAAGCACAGAGACCCCCTGTGATGTGTGTACTAATGTGGGTGGTGGGGGAGTATTCTTGTTTAAGCCGGACTCCAAGTTATCCCCAATCATACTACAGTACTGCACACAGCATGATAATGATGAAGCTGCGGTTACCATTGCTAGCGACCTTCAGTTTCAGTTTCAGTTTGGAATATCTTCATTTGCACTCCGGACATGTCCATAGGTGCTCCGATCTCCTTCGCAATATCTCCAACAGCGTCCAGCGACTGACCGTACCAGTTCTATTTTGATTGATGAGCCTACTCGTATACCTGTCGGCCTATCACTATCACTATTGAAAAATGAAAATCGTGGCATATCCTTTACAGGACTTGACCATCAACCACAGTAAACGAGTAAGCGATTTTGTAGACACCATTTATACGTTCAGTAGTTTACCATTGCTTTCTGAAGGGTGGCGTCTTTTTTTAGAGTTCCTAAAAATTCAAGGGAAGTAATTTGCTTCCAAACTTGCCAATCACGGAGTTTGAACCAGGTACGCCCGAGTGGTTACCGGGGCCCAAATGTGGGTGTAAAGAATAGAACCACTGTTACCTGCCACGCATGTCGTAAGAGGCGACTAAGGAGGTCTGGATGAGATCGGATGCATGTACCCGCTAGGAATGTTAACCCGAAACAAATGCTTGCAGAAAACGGATGTACCAGGCCGTAAGGCGCATAACATGGTGCAACGACCCCTCACAATGAGGAATGGAATAATGGATTCTACGGTTGCCAATCTGCCTCGGAGATTTAGCCACGCAGTAAAAATGTCAGAACTACTATCACGAGGGTGGACAAAACTTATTGCGGGAAGAGGTCGGCACAAACGGGGAAGCAGAAATCATAGGAATTATATCCTACGGAACTGCCTCCAGTATGCAGACTTGAGAAGAAAAGGTGGCCCACTTACACCAGCGTCCAAGACAAACTGTATGGCGTGGCTGATAATCTGAGGCAGACGGCTGCCTTTATTAAAGAATACGAAATCCCAATCTAGTGAGAACGAAGAAGAAGAAGAAGAACCAGGTACACTTGGATTGTAATGAAACTGACTACCTTATAAGCTACAGACGCTCACTATTACTAAAACAAAATGCGGGAGAAGACTGCAGTAAAACTTGGTAAAATAGCGAAACACGCACAAACAAAGTACTATACAGTAGTTTTACAAAATACAGAAACAGTGACGATAAACAGCAACGTTTCGATCTAAAGGTCTTTATCAAGCAAACGATAAACAGGAGTGACGAAGAACACTACAAATGGACGATTACAGAAACATTCAAACGTATCTAACCAAACATACAAATCGCACAGAGTGGTTAACAAGTGGTAGATACGTTTGAATGTTTCTGTAATCTTCCATTTGTAGTGTTCTTTGAAATTTGTCACTCCTGTTGTATCGTTTGCTTGATAAAGGCCTTTGGTCGAAACGTTGCTGTTTATCGTCACTGTTTCTGTATTTTGTAAAACTATAGTACTTGTTTGTACGTGTTTCGCTATAAAACAAAATGCCCGAACTAGTAAAATTAAACTAAGGATCAGTAGTAAGCTTATATGCGCACCAATTATTGGAAACGATGATTGCACGTGAACTCATTTTGGAAAACGAAACCATTTGAGTACTCACGTGGGAAATATAAACCGCACATTCAGTTATGCAGTAAATTTAAACTGAAGACAACACTATGTGGGTAATCCTGATAAAACTGTCACACAAAGCAAGATAACAATTCAATGACGGAGATAAACGGATAAGTTGATAAACGAGACAGTACTTGACGAATCTCAATCAACATTCCACAGCAGCTGTCACGCTCTGTAGGCTGTCCAATCAACATTAACATAAACTTTTTGTTTAGTAAACAATGCCAACAATACTTCAGAAATCTCAAGAGAGACAATTCTGAGAACAGGCATTATATAAATAATTTTTTTTGGTCTTAAGATGTCAGTTCTTGCTGATAAATTAAGGAATACAACTTGTCACTCGAGAGGAGCGATAGAGTAGTGGTTAGTGCACTATTTCTGTAGGCGTGTGGTCTAGGATTAAATACAACAACGGGAGTAGGCTTGTTTCCTGATCTAGCTCAGTGTAGGACTGTAGCCTCAGTTGGATATCATACAAGCACTGGGAAGTAAAGACAGCAGCCCGCATGCAGTTAACCACATCCCCATCGTGATCTGTTATATTTATCTATATCATCTCTTCGCTCGTGTGGTGCCGGGGCCCGCAAGAGAAGCAAAGAATAATACCACTGCGATCTACAAGGCCTGCCGTAAGAGACGACTGATGTAGGACCTAGGAAGCTACCCTAGTAAATAAAAAGCATAGCAGAAATCGGATGTGCTGACCTACTTTAAGACGAATAGCTGGCACAACGTACTATCGCTCTTAGACTCAGATCACATACAAATCACAAAGAGTGGTTAGAAAGTGGTCGATGTGGTACGTTCGAAAAAGAAGTACATATCGATTGAGATCTATTTTGAGATAGCCTATGAATCAGAAAACTAAATTTATTCACTTGAAATATACATCGGACAACCGAGGATCTATTCAACTGAAGATGTACACAGGCTGAAGCATATACTATAATGAGAGAGAGAGAGAGAGAGAGGGAGAGAGAGACCATCAACCAGATAACTGTAAATCTATTCACATGAAGCTATCAAATAGACAGAAAACAGATTCATCATCTAATTTTTTCAAAATCCACAGCTGACAAACAAATCAACTGATGTCGATGGTGAAATTCTACAAGAAAGTCCCGGAATGAAACGATATGACGATAGTAGAATAAATTTGAATTATTTTACATAATTAGTTATTGTTAATGTTGAATGATATAGTATAACATTTAAAAAACACATATATTTTTATTAAGAGAAATCGGGTATCTCTGGTTAGACAAAACAAGTAAAGACAAAGTTAAGTTAATTGCATATACTTTACAGGACTTCAGGAATCAACCCCAGCTTTATAACGCTGTTTGTGATTTTTCTAGGCATTATTACGTTCAGTAGTTTAAGACAATGTTACATATGTTATATATTTTCTAATTTACAATGACATATGCATTTGATATATGAATTATTATATGTTGCTATTGTATCTGTTTTTGGCTGAAATCGGATGCATGTGTCCTAAACGTGTAGAAGCTTATGCGTTTAGGGGCCTAACAAACCAATGTGCAACGTATACACGTTCTTGGCAAAGATCAAACACATCACAAAGTGTGTTTAAAATTGGTCGTAAAGAACGAACGGAAAGAAGAAGGAGAAGAAGTATCTGTATTATATCCAAGTTAACAAGTGAGAATCGTTTGGGTTCTTATATATGCCTTTTCTTTTTTTTTCTAATACAGTTTCGCATTACAGCGAAGAGGATAATGAAAAAATTCTAGAACGTGCTTTTGGGTGTTCTTCACAAAGTGTTTTTTCACCATCTCTGTTATTTCTGAGGTCCACAGTTTGCGCGGACGGCCTTTTGCTTTGTAGACACTGTTTCGAAGAAGCATTGCTCTGTCTGTTGGTAATCAAATTACGTGGCCGACCTCCTCAGTTAGTTGATTCTTGGTGAAGTTCAGTACTGATGTTGTACCCACTTGAATCCAATGAATTAGAAGTAACCCATCTATGTGGTGCTGGGGCCCGCAAGGGAAGCAAAGAATAGTCCCACAGAATAATAAAAAACAGCGCTGAAATGGAATGTGCTGGCCTACTTGTAGGCGTATAACTGGCATAACGTACACTCGCTCTTAGGCTCAGATCACATACAAATCGTACATAGTGGTTAACAAGTGGTAGATATGAAGCGTTAGAAGAAGAAGAATCCACTTTTTCCTGATGTCTTCATTTCTAAACTGTTCTCTTCTTTATAATTAAAAAAATAGTACGTGAAATAGTGGAAGCAACTAAATGGTAAAGATTAAAACATTAACTGCTGTAACCTACCAGCTAGCCCCACTGTTAAGGCACCCCAAAATTTCACAGGCAGCTAAGCAACAGATGATCAACAGCATTTTTATACCTACTTTGTGTTACCAGAGCCAAACATGGACATTGAGCAAAGCGCAGTCACAAATAATAACTACATGTGAAATGCGCTGCCTTCGAAAAGTTACCAACAACACAAGAAAAGACAGAATCACCAACATCAGCATAAGAAAGAAAGTTGGCACAAAACCGTGTTTGAATTACATAGATAAACAAAGAATGAAGCGGTTTGGCCACTTAATAAGAATGCATCCAAACTCCACAGTATACAGAGTCTTCTACAACAGAACGTCGGGAAAGAAGGCAAGAGGAAGACCACGGAAAAGATGGTTAGATGACGTAGCAGAATCCTGTGAAAGAGCAAAGATAACAATCACACAAGCCACCAGAACAGCGCAAGACAAAAACAGAAAACCACGACACTGGGCAACAACCCGGTAGCAGTGTGACAACACTGGGCAACAACCCAGTAGCAGTGTGACAACACTGGGCAACAACCCGGTAGCAGTGTGACAACACTGGACAACAACCCGGTAGCAGTGTGACAACACTGGGCAACAACCCGGTAGCAGTGTGACGACACTGGGCAACAACCCGGTAACAGTGTGACGACACTGGGCAACAACCCGGTAACAGTGTGACGACACTGGGCAACAACCCGGTAACAGTGTGACGACACTGGGCAACAACCCGGTAGCAGTGTGACGACAAAATAAAGAAGAAGAATAATACAAAATTCAGCATCTGCCAAAATCAATGTTACTCCCAGAATCTACTAATCAAATAATATATACACATTATACATGAGACAGAAACGATAACACATTTGGTAAAACGACACAAAGGAAATATGTTTAAATCCTGGAAGAAAACAATGTATTTTGCAGTAAATGTAACTTCTGAATACAATTACTAAAAAACACGTATTACATATATATTAAAATCTCACAAATGTAAATGATACCCGCTGGTGCTATAAAAACATCTACCTTATCTGATTTGAAAGTTCTTATCATTTTGAATAGCTCTGTGCTCGTTGATTGTAAAGCTGTAATGATACGAGCAAATTTTGTTCCCTGTGAAATGTTTTAAACTCTGATGTCTTTTACAGAATCTTATCGTTTATTTGATCTAATCTTCAGCTTTGTCTATGAAGGTTGGAGTATGTCTGTAGTAGTCAGACATGTGATGGTTTTATTTCAACATTGCATTCTGACGGAGATTAGAAGATTTGAGATGGGAAATACAGATGCAATCTGTGTTGAGTGCTATCAGTTTCATGCAATTAGAGAATGTTGTTTTATATTTGAGAGCAGCGGGGATATAAGAGCACTGGAATAAGTAAAAGGCAGCGTCGGGGTTGGTTAGTTGAAATTAGTGAAGAGCTTACTTCACCTCAACGGGGAATGATTGCCGCATTGAAAGTCTGTCAAGGTGAGAAGAGACTGTAAGGGGAGTTACCCATTATATTTGGTATTAGTCTAAGCGCAGCTGCGAATGGTATGAGATTGTATCAGCCAACAGACAGGCAATACCTCAGAGTGAATTCGACTACGCAATTCTCCTGGCAGACGTCAAGAGATCGATAGCCGGCACAGAAGCAGATCAAGTGTCTGAGAAACTGGTTCTGGAAATTGCGATAAAAACCGTCTTTGCCGAAGAAAAATAAAACTATGTCATTAAGAGTCAAGGTTGTTGGCCGTACCAGAATCGTGCGGTTTTAGCAATGCATTGTTAATTGCTGATGTTTCCGTGCGGTTGCTTGGAAAACAAAACATGAACAATACAGCTTATTGGCTAGTCCTATTAGTATTGCAGATATCAACATTTCTATCTTGTATATATTGTTTTCTCTTTTCTGACACTAAAGAATAAATGTCTCAAAACTGTTGAAAGTGTTTCCTTTTACGGAACGGTCTCACCGCGTTATAAAAAAACTCAAGTCTCAGACCCCGTAAATCTTTACCAGCACATCAGACAATTTTCTCCCAGTTTAATGGATCAATGGTGCCGTCTGTGGCTTAGGGGATAGGGACTCGGTCTATTAACCCCGATGTTCTGAGTTCGAATCACGTTGCGGACAGTTTGGTTGCAACTTGTCTCGCGTGAATTTTTACAAAAGGACAATAACGTCACCCGTTCAGAAAGCAAAGGCAAACTAATGAACGCAATAATTCCTAGAATAGTCACAAACAGCGTTAAAAGCTGGGGTTGATTCGCAAGGTCCTGTAAAGGATATGCAATTAACTTTTTTTTAATGGATCAATATATATACTGATGGCCCAGCCTGCAAATGGACTATTAATGATGGATATGGTAAACGAATAGAATACTCAGACAAAACATGTCGATTAAAAAAAAACCCTTAATATTACTCTTCTGATTACTTTTTACGTGAATACTTGCTTTCCTGACCACCAGTCTCCTCGTCATTGAGGTTAACCTTATTCTGATTTCAGAGGTACATGTAATTTAGGTCTCCAAGTCAGTCTTATGTAATCCACCCACAGAACCGTATAAACACCGATAAGTTTTGGCCAAACTTTCCGTCGAACCAGAAATTATTATGGCATTTGGTCACTATGTTTCAATGGCGGCTCGTGATCCTCTTTGTTGGTGGGGCCAGACTCAAATGATCAGGAAAAATCATGGTTTTGGGTTAGGTTATATTTTAATTTATTAACTAATAAATACACGTTACACATTATTTTTGGTGGGACCCTGCCTCACTAGCCCTTAATGACAAGCCGCCACTGCTATGGTTTATCAACTTTGTTAGCGGATACCCCGATCAGGAGGGGTAAGAAAGGCATATTTACACTATACGGTACGACGCAACGTAGCATACGGCTTTTGTTCCTAGCGAAAAATAAATGCAGTTATTATCTAATAAAACTTATTATATCTAAAATAGTAAAATACATATTTAATGCAAAAAAAAATCGTTGTAGATTTATGTATCAATTTTAAAAAAATCACATTTATTATACACATACTATCAGTGGCGGCTCGTGATAATTTTTGTTGGTGGGGCCAGACATTTGTTTTCAGATAAATCATGGTTTTAGATTGCTATATTTTAATTTAAAAAAAAATAATACACGTTATACATTATTTTTGTGGGACCCGACCCCACTGACCCTAATAGACGAGCCGCCACTGCATACTATTTTGATTTTTAAAAATATATCAAATATTTATGTTTGTTTGCATGCTATTAAACTATCCCCCTCTCTCTCTCTCGTTCCCTCTCTGTCTCTCTAGCCTGTGACGCTACCGGAGCTTGTGCCAAAGGAGAAGAGCCCAAGTGTCGCTGGATTATTGAATGGAAGACTCTTTCCATCGGTAGGTAGAAAAATCAACAAACACCCCAATATTCCAATGCTAAACTTCAAGAAAATGCTCAGATGAACAAGAGCCAAAGCGTCGATGGATTATTAAGGATGAAGACTCTTTTCCTGGTTGGGTAGAAAAATCCATAGACACCCCAGTATTTTAATACTAAACTCCAAAACATTGCTACGATTGTCAAGAGCCGAAGCGCTGCTGGCTCATGGAAGAAGAAGAGGAAATTGAGATCAAAATTCAATACACGGTTGTAAGAAGTAAAAGAAAGTAATTCTCTAACTAGACCGATGTACAAAAAAATTGTTTAGGCGTACATGTCCAGATTAATAACATTCTTAAAGAGAGGCAGGCTCTGCTTGCCTTTCTGGTATCTGTGTTCATAGTTTACATGAATACTGAGATAGACATCTGGTGTTAGAGCTATGTCGAGTAATCTGATATACAGGGTCAGGCTGTGTTATCAAATGTCAACACGAAATACTGGGATAGAAAAGAAGTTCTGTCCGATTATTGGGGTAGAAAATTGTGAGGTAAAAGTTGTTGATAGGAAGTAATAAGAGAAAACAGTGTGAAGCTATGGGAAAGTAGAATCTGGTTTTCTTATCTTCGCTTCTTCTCTTATTCTAAAGTTTAAGCAACCAAGTTGTCATTTTCCGCCTCCGTATCGTCCATAACAGACTCCGGTACCACATGTACAATTTTTTAAAAATTGGCACAACTAGCCTGTGCCTTTACGAGCAGGCGGACATCACGGTAGAGCACCTACTGCAAAGACTGCCCAGTGCTAGCAGGCCTGAGAAACGAAACCTGGACGGAAAATATCGAATTTTTTTTTCCGATCCAGAAGCACTTGAGCTTTTCAGCTCTTCGGCTCAGTGCCATGGACATCGTAAACCTTCGGTTCGGTGCCACGAACACCGTAAATCTGGGGAATCTGTGGCTTTTTCTGCCATCCCGCGGAATTTAACCCGCACACAAAGAGGGATAGTCACCCGTAGTCCAACGCGCTACGAACACGCTGGGCAGACGGGCAAAATATCGAATTAAATGAGAAGCTATAGGGAGGGACGGAGTAAAAGCAACAGCATAATTTATGAGGAGATCTGGTACATCAGTCTAAGGGGGATCGCGGCAGAGAGAGAAAGAGATTCTACAGTTTGTTATGATGTGTTGAAGTTTACACTGAAGACGCAATATCTGCGCCTTTCTAACTAACACATACATTTTCAACACATCATTGTTGCTGTTGCTGCTGTTGTTGTTGTTGCTGTTGTTGCTGTTGTTGCTGTTGTTGTCGTCGTTGTTGTCGTTGTTGCTGTTGTTGTTGCTGTTGTTGTTGTTGTTGCTGTTGTTGTTGCTGTTGTTGTTGTTGCTGCTGTTGCTGTTGTTGTTGCTGTTGATGTTATTGCTGTTGTTGCTGTTGCTGTTGTTGTTGCTGCTGTTGTTGCTGTTGTTGTTGCTGTTGCTGTTGCTGTTGTCGTTGTTGCTGTTGTTGTTGTTGTTGCTGTTGTTGATGTTGTTGCTGTTGTTGCTGTTGTTGCTGTCGTTGTTGCTGTTGTTGTTGTTGCTGTTACTGTTGCTGTTGCTGTTGTTGTTGCTGTTGCTGTTGTCGTTGTTGCTGTTGTTGCTGTTGTTGTTGTCGTTGTTGCTGTTGTTGTTGTTGTTGCTGTTGTTGATGTTGTTGCTGTTGTTGCTGTTGTTGTTGTCGTTGTTGCTGTTGTTGTTGCTGTTGTTGCTGTTGTTGTTGTTGTTGCGTTTAGGGCCTACCAAACCAATGTGCAACGTATACACGTTCTTGGCAAAGATCAAACATATCTCAAAGAGTGATTAAAATTGGTCGTAAAGAACGAACGCAAAGAAGAAGAAGAAGAATGATGCTGTTCAAGTTTAGACAGTATCAGTCTCGCTTATTTTCAACCATAGAGTTCTTCTTCTTCGACAGCTTCATATCGACCACTTGTTAACCACTCTGTGTTATTTGTATGGGATCTGAGCGTAAGAGCGATTGCACGTTGTGCCAATCATGCGCTTACAAAGTAGGCCAGCACATCCGATTTATGCGATGCTGTTTATTTACTAGGGTAGCTTCCATAGTTCCTACCTCACTCGCCTCTTACGACATGCCTTGTAGGTCGCAGTGGTACTATTCTTTGCTTTCTTTTCCAACCACGGCACCACACGGCGTGAAAACCATAGACAAAACACATATATTGTGTATTTTAACATACATTTACACATATTGGTTACACATAGGCCATTACAGCCACATGAAACGTTGTGATTCAGCACAGAACATACTACGTGACGCAACACCTATTGTCTCCTGAGACAAAGAGGCCAATGATGATGATGATGATGATACATATTGGTTGCTGATAATAATTTACGAACTCACAACCTTACTTTACAGTACCGCATCTACTGGGTTATATCAACGTATTTTGTCAGATATAAATGTTCAAAGAAAATTTTGTCAAAACTGACTCATGCTGATAGAATTCAGTAAGCCACTTGTTCACCGTTTGCTGTTTATAGCAAGACCAGACTCCCACAAGTGTAAACATAGTTACTTAGCTATATACATTGAAGCAATTGGGTTCACATCTACATTTATTAACTATCACCTGCGCCACAGACGTTTTCATCCAACATGTTATGTTTTAGCAGAGACTTGATGTGGATTCTTATACTCTTCTAGACTCAGTTAAACAAGAGATTAGCAGTTCTGACATTTGGATGTTCTTTTCTCTTATGTTCTTCTTATTTCTAATCCTAAATTAAAGGGTTTTAAAGCCGAAGGATTGACTTCATTGCACCGGGTTTTACCCCATATGGCTCGGTCCCTCAGAAATGGCACGCCACCTGCCAAGAGTTTTGCACAAAGCACGAACTCCGTAGCTCCAGCAACAATCCTAGGTGTCTCTGAAAAAACTACACTCGTGAACAGAACGGCGCGGTCCGTATTCGAACCCACGACCTTCGACTCACAAGGCAAAGGGCTTAACCCCTTAGTCACAGAGACCTCCTAAATACTTTCCACAAACATTAAAAAACAAAATTGAAGCTTTTGAAGCAAGGTGCTACAGAAAAGTTCTTAGAACATCCTGGACAGAGAAGAGAAGAAACAAAGACATCCTACAAGACCTGCATATCAAAGAGCATTGGCTCATAAATAACATCATGTTCCGGAAGATGAAATATTTGGGCCACATTAAACGTCACTGCGGTATGGAGAGAAATGTAATGGAAGGCATGGTTCATGGAATACGTGGCAGGGGACGACCAAGACGAAGGTGGCAGCAGGACATCAAAGAAACCTTGAACATGACGCTAGAAGAGGCTAGAGATATAGAGCTTTACAGGCGGGGGTGGGTGGGGGGTCAGACATTCATCAATAGATGCCTACGCAGGATACTATATTTGAGATGGTATGACAAGACCACAAACAGAGAACTGTGGGATAGGGCAGGACAACGGCAGGTGGAACAGGAGATAATGAGCAGAAGGTGGCGATGGATAGGACACACACTGAGGAAACCCCTGACAGCATCGTGAGACAGGCTCTCCGATGGAACCCCAGGGCAATAGAAGTAAGGGAAGACCCAGAAACACCTGGAGACGGGAGTTGGAGATGGAGCGCAAAAAAACGGGGAGAGAGTGGAGAGATCTGGAAAAGATGGCCTTGGATAGGCGGGCTTGGAAGGCCTTGGTTGCGGACCTATGCTTCCCTAGGGGCGAAGGGTGAAGAAGACAGGCGGGCGGTGATGATTGCGACGTTCAGCAAGGGACATGTCACTACTTGAACTCTAATTCTGATTTTCCTCATACTGCTGGCGTTGCTGAGGCGGAGATCGGAACACCTATGGACATGTTCGGAGTGCTATGATGATAGTCCTCATACAACTGATGACTGATATCTGATCTTCATCTTCTCTCCTTTTATTAGTTGTTTCTAAGAAAATTTAATACATTTCCATGTGTACATTTTACAAAAAAATATCTGATAACATCAGTATGTCGAACAGGAGGATCTTCTTCTTCTTCTTCGATCGTTCTGGGCCTGTTTTAATCATTCTCATTGTGATATATAAACAGCCAAACATCCGAACGTAATGTACGTGCACCAGCCTTCAGCACCTATTGGAGCCCAGTTGCTTATCCTTCGGTGGGGTGTTCGTTTTCAGGCCAGCTTTTGATTTACTAGGGTGAGCTTTCCCTAGGGTACGATCAGCTTTGCCGTATTTTTGGGCTTTGTGATCTACGCCGGGACAGTGAGTTACGCTGTTTATGCCCGTCCTGACTGAGAAATATTTCTCGGGGCTTGTAAGCTTATCCTCGGACGGCGTCTTACTCGTATAAGACACCGTGTAAAGTATCGGCCTTCGCCAATGTTCAGACCCGAACTTCCTGTTTGATCCGTACATTGTCGGCCTTGCTTTACCGTACATTTTGAGTTTGATCCGGGAAGGAACATTCTCAGCCTTTTCTAGACGCGTATCGGTACGTGGCAATTTGCAATTAACCTCGAAAGCACTGGCATGGGGCCGAGTACAAACAATGTAGAGGGTCGTTTCAGTGGGCACTATGAGCGTAACTGAGGATTTTGCGCTCGCCGCCATCACCCGCCCCAGTTATTCCGGGGATGTTAGTTACGACTGCAATCGAACCTTGCCCAGTTGCCCCAAGGCTGGCAGTTCCGTTAGGCATCACCAACCTCAGTTCTTCCGGGGATGTTAATTTTAATCGCACAGTACCTTGCACGGTTTTCCCAGGGCGGGTAGTTTCGTTATGCACTAAACGCAACTTGTTCTTTTGCGCTCGGCAAACCTTGCCCAGTACATGTATCTGCACCAGGCTACCAATGCGGGGTCAGCTGCAATCTTCTCTCGCACCAACACGAGGGTAGACTTTCATTCATTACGGTGAACAGGAGGATCTAATTAGCTGCAATGTGTATACTAATTTTCGTTGTTCGCAGGTCGGTCACGATTCTACAAAAATAGAAACTTAGACGTGGTATGTGCATGACGTGTAATACTGTGCACGGTTTGGCACATATGTCGCTGGTACTGTGCAATTAGCGCGTTTCATATACTGAACTGTATTTTCGAGATTGTTGAAAAATAGCATTTAAATTGCCAGAAGAAAACCACATTTACACAAACAAAACAAATAACACCAAAGCAAATCTGAATAGAAAAGTAAAGCAGTTCATTGTTGTAACATCTTTTTCTTCTTCGAACGTTCATTTCGACCACTTGTTAAACCACTCTTTGTTATATGTATAAGGTCTGAGCCTAAGAGCGATTGTATGTCTGGCCAGTTATGTGCCAACAAGTAGGCCAGCACATGCGATTTCTGCAGCGCGTTTTATTTACTAGGATAGCTTCCATAGGTCCCTACCTCAGACTCCTCGTATGGCATGCCTTGTAGGTCGCAGTGGTACTATTCTTTGCTCCCCTTATGAGCCCGGCAACACATGGGCGAATGATTTAAAACAAAATTATTTGCATAAGAAACTATAAAAACGAACATTCCATTGCCACAAGTTTAAAATTCTCATTTTAAAGAAATTAGTTGAGAATAGGTTCTGAAGCCAAAGGATTGCCCGTCTGCCCAGCGTGTTCGTAGCGCGTTGGACTACGGGTGACTATCCCTCTGTGTGTGCGGGTTCAATTCCACTGGATGGCAGAAAAAGCCACAGATTCCCCAGATTTACGGTGTTCGTGGCACCGAACCGAAAGGTTACGATGTCCATGGTACCGAGTCGAAGAGCTGAAAAGCTCAAGTGCTTCTGGAAACAAAAAAAAACAAAACAAAAAAAAAGGCCAAAGGATTGACTTCATCGCACTGGCGTTTGTCCCATATGACTCGGTCTTCACCACAGAAATGGCAGTCTCATATTGAGAGTATTGCACAAAGCAAGAACTCAGTAGCACCTGAAACTATCTTAGTGGTCGCTTGAACAAAATGCACCCGTGAACAGAATGGTGTGATCGGGATTTGAATCCATGAACTACAGAAAACAAGGCAACGGCTTAACCATGAGAATGCCACAAGTTGCACGATATTAATTACTACTTTCATTGTATTTCTACTATTGTTCCTGTTCAATGTTGCACAGAATTAACCTTTCAATTCTGTGTATATATATATATATTTTAACCTCTGGACGCCGTTATAATGCAGTGTATACTGAGTTAGCCTACATTTTTTTATTTTCCCGATCCAGAAGCACTTGAGTTTTTCAGCTCTTCGGCTCGGTGCCATGGACATCGTAACCCTTCGATTCGGTGCCACGAACACCGTAAATCTGGGGAATCTGTGGCTTTTTCTGCCATCCCGCGGAATTGAACCCGCACACACAGAGGGATAGTCACCCGTAGTCCAACGCGCTACGAACACGCTGGACAGACGGGAAGTTAGCATACGTACTGTCTTTGTGTCACCTTAAAAAATACCGCGATCCTGTATATCAGCTCAGTATAGTGAAAGTGTTAATTTAATTGGTTTATTGAACAAATAAATATGTTTCTTCCTCCAGTAACGTGATTCCTTCAACACCTTTCAGCTTCAATGGAGCACAGGTCTTCAACAAACTTCTTCCCAGCGTTTTCGTAGATCGTTGGGCAACGGTGACAAGCCCCTGTAAGTGAGGTTCAAATCTGCGGGCTGGCAGAAAAGCCACAGGTTCCCCAGATTTACGGTGTTCGTGACACCGAACCGAAGGATTACGATGTCCATGGCACCGAGCCGAAAAGTTGAAAGCTCAAGTTCTTCTGGATCGAAAAAAAACAACAACTTCTTCCAGCTCTTCCTTTCTCTTGCGATCCCTTCCAATTCTTTCCTTGTTTTACCTATCCTTGTCATACCAGTCTTTTTTTTTTTTTTTTCTGTCTTTCCGATCCAGAAGCACTTGAGCTTTTCAGCTCTTCGGCTCGGTGCCATGGACATCGTAACCCCCTTCGATTCGGCGCCACGAACACCGTAAATCTGGGGAATCTGTGGCTTTTCTGCCATCCCGCGGAATTGAACCCGCACACACACAGAGGATAGTCACCCGTAGTCCAACGCGCTACGAACACGCTGGGCAGACGGGCCATACCAGTCTTTAAAAATACATAGTGATGTGTTTTCTACAAGTCATGAAATAATTTTCCCATGTTCCTGACTTGGTAGACAAATGTCTGGACAATCAATCCGTCACACTAAGGCTACACGTCAAACAAAGAGATATAATGGCGTCTTATCTCTCTATATTTACTTTATAGTGAGATAAATTTTGAGGATCGTTTTCATATATTTGAAACGTCCTTGTGGTGCCGGGGCCCGCAAGGCTAGCAAAGAATAGTATCAATGCAACCTACAAGGCATGTCGTAAGAGGCGACTGATGTAGGACCTAAGGAAGCTACCCTAGTAAATTTCTTCTTCTTTTTCGAACGTTCCATATCGACCACTTGTCAACCACTCAGTGCGATTTGTATGTGATCTGAGCGTAAAAGCGATTGTACGTTGTGCCAGTTATACGCCTACAAGTAGGCCAGCACATCCGATTTCTGCGTTGATTTTTATTTATTAGGGTAGCATCCCTAGGACCTACATCAGCCGCCTCTTACGACATGCATTGTAGGTTGCAGTGGTACTATTCTTTGCTTCTCTTGCGGGCCCCGACATCACACGGGCACCCTAGTCAATAAAATGCTTCACAGAAATCGAATAACTGGCACAACGTACAATCGCTCTTAGGCTCATAACACATACAAATCACACAGAGTGGTTAACAAGTGGTCGATATGGAGCGTTCAAAGAAGAAGATAGTATTGAAAAAAGAGTTAAAAGTGTACATACGTTGTTGCGGTTGGATGCACGTGTGAGGAGAACGAGTGGGTGGGACACTAACTTTTGGCATCTCTGGTTGTGTGATTCATCTTACGCGTACGCGTCAGATGTGAGTGAGATCAGTATCTGTAGGTTAGTGTCGGTTGAAAGGTCTTATCTAACGTGAGCAGTGTTTTCCCCCCTCACGGAACTATAATTAGTTCGAAGCTTACCTCATCACCTGATCTCAGTGACTCTAGATGTGGTCGATAAACATTATCTTTATCTGTGATTGGTTTACTTCTTACCGTTGTCAGTCATAGGTGTACATACATTCAGTAAAAGGGAGTGGGTGAAGTGCCACCGGCTGAAAAATTGGTTTTGATAAAATAGTTTAATGCGAATTTGGCCTTCCCTATTTTCTCGTAGTCTCTTGTCTCTTATCTCTTGTCTCTTGTCTTTCCCCAGGCGATTGTCCCCTCTTGACGTTAAGTGTAAGTGTTGGAGCTTTAATTATTTGTGTTCGAGGGCCAGATGAGTCGCCCTTGTTATGTTATATCCGTGTTTGTTAACTGTACTCTTGATATTGTCTATATATCCCGCCTGCCCAGCGGGTTCGTAGCGCGTTGGACGACGGGTAACAAGCCCCTGTGAGTGCGGTTCAATTCCACGGGCTGGTAGAAAAGTAACAGGTTCTCCAGATTTACGGTGTCTGTGGCATGTAACCGAAGGGTTATGATGTCCATGGCACCGAGCCGAAGAGCTGAAAGCTCAAGTACTTCTGGATCGAAATAAAAAAATTGTCTATACATCTTTTTCTTGGTCTTCCCATGCCTCTAGTGCCTGATCACTTTTATTGTATGATGTCATTTTTTCTCGAAGCAAACTACCAAACAAAATTGTTTTACTTTTTCCCCTAAATGGGAAAACTTCTGTGCACGTTCATTACAATTGTTAAATAATATAGTCGACTTTTATAGCGATAATTTTACTTTATCCTTCGTCTTAGAGCGAATTAACACTGAATAAACAATTAGTAAGTCTTTGCGCCTGTGTCTTGTTGCCATGGCCCTCAATAAGAGCAAAGAATAGTGGCACTACAACCTACAAGGCATGTCGTAAGAGGCGACTGAGATAGGGGCCTAAGGAAGCTATCCTAGTAAATAAAAAGCGTCGCAGAAATAAGATGTGCTGTCCTACTTGTAGGCGCATAACTGAAACAATGTACAATCGCTCTTAGGCTTGGATCACATACATATCACAAAGAAGAGTTAACAGGTGGTCGATATGGAGCGTTCGAAGAAAAAGGAGTAAGCCTGTGTAGTGATTAGGTAAGGTACTCGCCTCTTGCTCTAAAGTACTTGGTTCGGGACTCTCGTGGAGAAATCAGGATATTTTGTCAGCGATTCCTGATCTTAATGTCGGTGAAATTGAGTTCCTAGTTCTATCGAAGACAGAAGATTAAAAAGTAGGTCCCGTATTCAAGTTTAGCACGTAAAATAATCATTTGTAGTTGAAAATTGATAACAGTAACTTACGGATTACATCGGAGACGTTTGCCGGTGCTGCGGAGCCTGTGCACTACCATTGATATATTCCTGTGTAAGAAAAAAACCGGAAGCACACATGGTTATTCACCGACGTGAAAAGATGATAGCTCAATCAAGCAATCAATCAATCACTCAAGTAGTCATTGTGGGAGAGCGTAAAGTTATAATCTAATTTTTCGTGCTACGTTAGAATGCACAGTTTACCACAAACACGGTTGATAATTTTAAAGTTAAGTATGACCTTACATGACTGTGTACTTTGGTTATCTAAGTATATATTGCAAGGAGATTTATTTGACTGATTTATTGATTGATTTATAATAGAGGTAAAAACTGGCTTTCAGCGACAATGAAACATTAAGAGCCACATTTAAGAAATATAAATTAGTTAACAGAGGTAAAGATATAACTTAATAAGGAAAAAATAAATTCACCATTTTTTACACCATGAGGTAAATTGGCGAATATTATCCATATTTTTCAATGACCCATTACCGTGAACACGCCTTTGCATTACAGTACATTCTGGGACTCAGTTATAACTGAGTCAGCCTGTGAGCTGTTACGGTTGGTGAAAAAATTCCATCTCCTACTGTGGAATTGAACATCGACCCTCCCCACACCTAAACAACAGCGCTAACTACTACGCTATTTCTGTTATTATTTTCGAATATTCTGGAAGGAAACTCTCTTATATACAAATTGTGTTTGGTATTTTACTACGAGAAACAATAACAGCATACAATAAAAAGAGATCAGGTACTAGAACTAATGGAAGACCAAGAAAAAGAAAGATAAACAATATGAAGACCAGTATTTATATAAAATTCATGGTGTGAATATTGGCAGGTTCTGAATTCAACTTTCAATGTAGCGAACCCTTCATTTCAGAGAGTTTGACATCTTGAAATGGTGTTGTTGTTCTTGGGAATGCAACGTTACGTTCTCCGTGGCAAAAAAGTTGGTCATAGTAGGTAGAATCTCACCTTATCAAGTGTTTGACCATGACAATTATTTATGACTATAAACGAACCAGATTATCCCATGGAAGATGTTATTAAAGTAGATTTATATAGTCACTTAAGGAAGCTTTGAAAGAAGAAAGACATTTAATGAGCTCTCATATATCATCGTGAGGTTCTTCGTTTCAAGTTCCAGGCCAGCATATTTACATTTCACCTGAGATTATGTCCAAAGGAAAACATCTCACGGAAATATAGACGCTTTCTATCTTACATCATTAGTTATTGAATTTTGTTGAGTTACCATCGGGAAAAACTTTTATTAAAAAAAAGATTTGTGTTGGTTTTTGTATCGTTAAAAATAAATAAAGGTTTCCATAGCCCTTTCAGACGGTAAGAAGTGCCTGTCACTTCAAATTTCTAGGACCTAGTGTGCAGGAGGTAGGAGGTCCAATTCCTTTTCTTGCTTATGAATTGTTGAGTGTAGGATCGAACCCACAATCCTCAGGTGTCCGAGTTGATAGACGAACGTTTATGCATTACATCAGCGTGTCTCAATCTGGGGTCTGTTGACCCCACGGGTACGCGAGGTACTCACAGGAGGTCCTCAAGGGCTTGAAGAAATATTATGATCTTTGAGATTTCAAACAGAAAACTACATTTAAAAACCATCTTTAAAAATAATGGTAAACTAGTTCCGTTGCGAAGTCAAAGGACCCGGACTAGACCGGAGTCCGACAGGACAAAATGAAAAATCATTTGATGTTTCCCACAGTCTGATAAAGTGGAGCCAGCTTGACTGTTGGTGGGGAGTAATAATAACTCCATTGCTAAAAGATTTTAATATATAGAAACTTTTGGGGTTCTGGGGCAACAAACTGTAATTAAAAAGGGGTTCCGCTGTAATGCAAAGTTTGGGAACCGCTGCATTACACTAATCCATCAAATGTCGATATATTTGTCAACAAATATAATGGATCAAATTTAACTTTCAAGAGAACATTCAAAACAGAGATGTTGTTTCGAAATTTAGGTCTCAAAACTAGTCGCCACTTGTGACTTTGGTTCGCTGCAGAGACTGTGTTCTCAGAAGAACATTAGTATGAAATAACGTTGTTTTGTATTATCTCTTTAATACTGTAGCGAAATAGACTTCTTCTTCTTCTTCAAGCGCTCCATATCGAACACTTCTTAACCACTCTTTGTTATTTGTTTGTGATCTGAGTCTAAGAGCGATTGTACGTTGTGCCAGTTATGCGCCAACAAGTAGGCCAGCACATTCGATTTCTGTTATCCTTGTTATCTACAAAAGTAGCTTTCCTGGGTCCTACATTAATCGACTGTTACGACATACTTTGGGGGATCGCAGTGTTACTATTCTTGGCTTCCGTTTGTGGGCCCCGGCACCACACGGGCAAAATTGAAATACAAAAAATGAATCTAATGCCTTCATTTCACTGGTTTTTACCCCATATGGCTCAGTCCCTCTACACAACAATGTCACATCTCATGCTAAGTTTATTGCACAAAGCAAGAAGTATGTTGAACAATAATCATAGAACTTCTACACACAAATGCTGCATCTCATGCTAAGATTATTGCACAAAGCTTTGAAATATGTTGAACAATAATCATAGAACTTCTACACAAAAATGCCACGTCCCATGCCAAGAGTATTGCACAAAGCTTTGAAATATGTTGAACAATAATCATAGAACTTCTACACAAAAATGACACATCTCATGCTAAGATTATTGCACAAAGCAAGAAGTATGTTGATCAATAATCATAGAACTTCTACACAAAAATGCCACATCTCATGCTAAGATTACTGCACAAAGCAAGAAGTATGTTGAACAATAATCATAGAACTTCTACACAAAAATGTCACATCTCATGCTAAGATTATTGCACAAAGCAAGAAGTATGTTGAACAATAATCATATAACTTCTACACAAAAATGCCACATCTCATGCTAAGATTATTGCACAAAGCAAGAAGTATGTTGAACAATAATCATAGAACTTCTACACAAAAATGCTGCATCTCATGCTAAGATTATTGCACAAAGCAAGAAGTATGTTGATCAATAATCATAGAACTTCTACACAAAAATGCTGCATCTCATGCTAAGATTATTGCACAAAGCAAGAAGTATGTTGATCAATAATCATAGAACTTCTACACAAAAATGTCACATCTCATGCTCAGTTTATTGCACAAAGCAAGAAGTATGTTGAACAATAATCATAGAACTTCTACACAAAAATGCTGCATCTCATGCTAAGAGTATTGCACAAAGCAAGAAGTATGTTGATCAATAATCATAGAACTTCTACACAAAAATGTCACATCTCATGCTAAGATTATTGCACAAAGCAAGAAGTATGTTAAACAATAATCATAGAACTTCTACACAAAAATTCCACATCTCATGCCAAGATTATTGCACAAAGCAAGAAGTATGTTGATCAATAATCATAGAACTTCTACACAAAAATGCCACGTCCCATGCCAAGAGTATTGCACAAAGCAAGTAGTATGTTGAACAATAATCATATAACTTCTACACAAAAATGCCACGTCCCATGCCAAGAGTATTGCACAAAGCTTTGAAATATGTTGAACAATAATCATAGAACTTCTACACAAAAATGCCACATCTCATGCTAAGATTATTGCACAAAGCAAGAAGTATGTTGAACAATAATCATAGAACTTCTACACAAAAATGCCACGTCCCATGCCAAGAGTATTGCACAAAGCTTTGAAATATGTTGAACAATAATCATAGAACTTCTACACAAAAATGCCACATCTCATGCTAAGATTATTGCACAAAGCAAGAAGTATGTTGAACAATAATCATAGAACTTCTACACAAAAATGCCACATCTCATGCGAAGATTATTGCACAAAGCAAGAAGTATGTTGATCAATAATCATAGAACTTCTACACAAAAATGCCACGTCCCATGCCAAGAGTATTGCACAAAGCAAGAAGTATGTTGAACAATAATCATAGAACTTCTACACAAAAATGCCACGTCCCATGCCAAGAGTATTGCACAAAGCTTTGAAATATGTTGAACAATAATCATAGAACTTCTACACAAAAATGTCGCATCTCATGCTAAGATTATTGCACAAAGCAAGAAGTATGTTGAACAATAATCATAGAACTTCTACACAAAAATGCTGCATCTCATGCTAAGATTATTGCACAAAACTTTGAAGTATGTTGAACAATAATCATAGAACTTCTACACAAAAATGCTGCATCTCATGCTAAGAGTATTGCACAAAGCAAGAAGTATGTTGATCAATAATCATAGAACTTCTACACAAAAATGCCACATCTCATGCTAAGATTATTGCACAAAGCTTTGAAATATGTTGAACAATAATCATAGAACTTCTCCACAAAAATGCTGCATCTCATGCTAAGATACCCGGAAGACAGATCTCGTCAGCAGGGGACTGCAACTGTCTAGAGAACAACCTCAAAAAAAGATGTCCTCAGAAACGGAATGTGTCAGCCATTATTGGCGGGAGGAATCGACACATACGAACAACTCAAATGGCCAAATGGCCATGCTAAGATTATTGCACAAAGCTGTGTAGTATGTTGAACAATAATCATAGAACTTCTACACAAAAAATAAAATAACAATAAAAATGCCACGACCCATGCACAAAGCAAGAAGTATGTTGAACAATAATCATAGAATCTCCTAGAATCTCATAGAAAAATGCACTTGTGAACAGAACGAAGCGTTCCACATTCGAACCCATGACCTTTTGGAATGCAAGGCAACGAACGGCTTAACCGCTTAGCCACAAATAGCGCCTTGAAATTTAAGCATAATAAATAGGAAAAAAAGGAAAATGTACGATGGAAATAGATAGTAAAGGAAACAATAAAATAGCATGATCTGGAAGATGGGTAAACACAAATCATAAGAGAAAAGCAGGGGGATTTAAATATATAAAGTAAGAAAGAAGCAAGGTGACGCATTGTGAGAAAAATGAACAGAGATTTAAAAAAAAAAGATTTTTGGTGAAGGAGATGTAAATACAGGAACTAAGTAAGAAATAAGATCCATTTGGTACGGGAGATGTCAATAGATAAAAGAAGAGAGAAATAATGAAGTGCATGAAGGAAACAGAACAAGAGAGACATAAAAGGAAGTAAATAACGAGCTAGATGGAAATGGAATGAAGGAAATTAAAAGAAAAACAAACATGGCTTTACAAAAACAAAAAACTAAATACAGTATAGACGGGAACTGATAAGAATGATAAGAAAACAAAGATCAGAATACTAAGAGCATGCATTTTCCCAGTGGCAACGTATGGGTGTGAAGCATGGACATTTAATACAGCAGTGGAAATGCATATGTGTGCTTTCGATTATAAGTGTTACAGAAGAGTCTCCGTGTATCATGGACAGAGAAGAGAACAAATAGATCTATCCAGAAAAACTCAAAATCAAATAAAACCGGCTGATGCTACAAATAATAAAGAAAAATGTGATATATTTTGGACTTATAAAGAGACATGATAGGCTGGAGAAGACCATTATGTAAGGAGGCATACCGGAAAAGAGAAGAAGAGGAAGACCACAGAGAAGATGGATTCAGGATGTATCTGATGGTTTGAAAATGACAGCTGCAGAGGCAGAACATCTGGCCTATGAGAGAGAAATTCCGGAGGACTGTTGGGGTGGCAAAGTTCTACTCAGGACAAGCTACTTGATGATAATGATATTTAGAAAAGATAAAACAAGAAGGTAATAAGAAGATGTATAAGGAGGGAGATGATAACATGATACAATACAAATGATAACGTATGGGATGAGAGAGATGAAAACAAGACAAGGGAGACACAAGGAAGTGTATAAAAAGGGAGAAGGGGACAAGACAAGAAATAAATGACGAAATAGATGTAGACAAGATGAAAACTAGAGAGAAACAAGAAGGTAAATGAAGAGGGAGATAGAAATAAGACAAAAGGTATATAAGGAAATAAATAACGAGGTAAATGTTGACAAGATCTTCTTCTTCTTCTAACGCTCCATATTGACCACTTGTTACCCACTCTGTGTGATTTGTATGTGATCTGAGCCTAAAAGCAATTGTACGTTGTGAAAGTTATGCGCCTAGAAGTAGGCCAGCACATTCTGCGCTGCTTTTATTTACTAGGTATCATCCTAGGGCCTACATCAGTCGCCTCTTACGACATGCACTGTAGGTCGCAGTGGTACTTTTCTTTGTTTCTCTTTCGGGTCCAGGCACCACACGGGGCGCCGAGACAAGATCAAAACTGGAGAGAATTAAGAAGGTAAATGAAGGAAGATGAAGATGGGATACGATGTAAATAGTAGAGTGTGTAAAGAGGAAGATGAGAACACAGATAAGATAGAAATGAGAAATACGTGAAGAGGGAGATGAGAATACGACAAGAGAAACAATAGGAAGGATGTGATAATTTGGAAAGACAAGACAAGAGAGAAAAACAAATTGATGGTGAGAGAGATATGGAGAGCTATACAACAATTAAGAAAAAAAGGGAGTGTGTGATGTGAGCGTTTGTGGTGAGGACAGGTATACTACAATATTACATAATCAAGGTAACACTAATTAGAAAGTGTATCGTGAGAGAGAGAGAGAGATAGAGAGAGAGACATAACACGAGAGAAATATAGTAGTACATTAATACATGTGTTTATATATATATATATATATATATATATATATATATATATATATATATATAGAGAGAGAGAGAGAGAGGCGTAGCAAGAAAGAAATGAAAAGAGAGAGAGAGTGAGAGCACGAGATAAATAAGGAATTGTATGATAAGAGAGATGTAGAGAGATATTACAAGAGAGAGAGAGAGAGAGAGAGAGCACGAGAGAAATAAGGAATTGTATGATAAGAGAGATCGCCCGAGTGGTTACCGGGCCCAAATTTGGGGTGTAAAAATAGAACCACTGTTACCTGCCACGCATGTCGTAAGAGGCGACTAAGGAGGTTTGGCTCAAATCGGATGCATATGTCCTAAACGTGTAGAAGTCTATGCGTTTAGAGCCTACCAACCCAATGTGCAATCTATACACGTTCTTGGGAAAAAATCAAACATATCACAAAGAGTGATTAAAATTGGTCGTGAAGAACGTACGCAAAGAAGAAGAAGAAAAGATTTTGAGAGATATAACAAGAGAGAGAGAGAGCGATGTAGAGAAATATAACAAGATAGAGAGATAGAGAGAAGTAGAGAGATATAACAATAGATAGAGAGAAGTAGAGAGATATAACAATAGATAGAGAGAAGTAGAGAGATATAACGATAGATAGAGAGAAGTAGAGAGATAAAACGATAGATAGAGAGAAGTAGAGAGATATAACGATAGATAGAGAGAAGTAGAGAAATATAACGATAGATAGAGAGAAGTAGAGACCGCCGTGTGGTGCCGGGGCCCGAAAGGTTAGAAAAGAATAGTACCACTGCAACCATCTATGCATGTCGTAGGAGGCGACTGATGTAGGCCCTAGTAAATAAAAAGCAGCGCAGAAATCGAATGTGCTGGCTTACTTGTAGGCGCATAAAGTACAATCGCTATTAGGCTCAGATCACATAGAAATCACACAGAGTGGTTGACAGGGGGTCGATATGGAGCGTTCGAAGAGGAAGAAGAAGATGTAGAGAAATATAACAAGGTAGGAGTAAGGAATTATATGATAAGAGAGATATAACAAGGGAGGAGTAAGGAATTATATGACAAGAGAGGTATAACAAGGGAGGAGTAAGGAATTATATGATAAGAGAGGTATAACAAGGGAGGAGTAAGGAATTATATGATAAGAGAGATATAACAAGGGAGGAGTAAGGAATTATATGATAAGAGAGATATAACAAGGGAGGAGTAAGGAATTATATGATAAGAGAGATATAACAATGGAGGAGTAAGGAATTATATGATAAGAGAGATATAACAAGGGAGGAGTAAGGAATTATATGATAAGAGAGATATAACAATGGAGGAGTAAGGAATTATATGATAAGAGAGATATAACAAGGGAGGAGTAAGGAATTATATGATAAGAGAGATATAACAAGGGAGGAGTAAGGAATTATATGATAAGAGAGATATAACAATGGAGGAGTAAGGAATTATATGATAAGAGAGATATAACAAGGAGGAGTAAGGAATTATATGATAAGAGAGGTATAACAATGGAGGAGTAAGGAATTATATGATAAGAGAGATATAACAAGGGAGGAGTAAGGAATTATATGATAAGAGAGGTATAACAATGGAGGAGTAAGGAATTATATGATAAGAGAGATATAACAAGGGAGGAGTAAGGAATTATATGATAAGAGAGGTATAACAAGGGAGGAGTAAAGAATTATATGATAAGAGAGATATAACAAGGGAGGAGTAAGGAATTATATGATAAGAGAGATATAACAAGGGAGGAGTAAGGAATTATATGATAAGAGAGGTATAACAAGGGAGGAGTAAGGAATTATATGACTAGAGAGGTATAACAAGGGAGGAGTAAGGAATTATATGATAAGAGAGGTATAACAAGGGAGGAGTAAGGAATTATATGATAAGAGAGATATAACAAGGGAGGAGTAAGGAATTATATGATAAGAGAGGTATAACAAGGAGGAGTAAGGAATTATATGATAAGAGAGGTATAACAAGGGAGGAGTAAGGAATTATATGATAAGAGAGATATAACAAGGAGGAGTAAGGAATTATATGATAAGAGAGGTATAACAAGGAGGAGTAAGGAATTATATGATAAGAGAGGTATAACAATGGAGGAGTAAGGAATTATATGATAAGAGAGATATAACAAGGGAGGAGTAAGGAATTATATGATAAGAGAGATATAACAAGGAGGAGTAAGGAATTATATGATAAGAGAGGTATAACAAGGGAGGAGTAAGGAATTATATGATAAGAGAGGTATAACAAGGGAGGAGTAAGGAATTATATGATAAGAGAGATATAACAAGGAGGAGTAAGGAATTATATGATAAGAGAGGTATAACAAGGGAGGAGTAAGGAGTTATATGATAAGAGAGGTAAAACAAGGGAGGAGTAAGGAATTATATGATGAGAGGTATAACAAGGGAGGAGTAAGGATTTATATGATAAGAGAGGTATAACAAGGGAGGAGTAAGGAATTATATGATAAGAGAGATATAACAAAGGAGGAGTAAGGAATTATATGATAAGAGAGGTATAACAAGGAGGAGTAAGGAATTATATGATAAGAGAGGTATAACAAGGAGGAGTAAGGAATTATATGATAAGAGAGGTATAACAAGGAGGAGTAAGGAATTATATGATAAGAGAGGTATAACAAGGAGGAGTAAGGAATTATATGATAAGAGAGGTATAACAAGGGAGGAGTAAGGAATTATATGATAAGAGAGATATAACAAGGAGGAGTAAGGAATTATATGATAAGAGAGGTATAACAAGGTAGGAGTAAGGAATTATATGATAAGAGAGGTATAACAAGGTAGGAGTAAGGAATTATATGATAAGAGAGGTATAACAAGGTAGGAGTAAGGAATTATATGATAAGAGAGGTATAACAAGGAGGAGTAAGGAATTATATGATAAGAGAGGTATAACAAGGGAGGAGTAAGGAATTATATGATAAGACATATATAACAAGGAGGAGTAAGGAATTATATGATAAGAGAGGTATAACAAGGAGGAGTAAGGAATTATATGATAAGAGAGGTATAACAATGGAGGAGTAAGGAATTATATGATAAGAGAGATATAACAAGGGAGGAGTAAGGAATTATATGATAAGAGAGATATAACAAGGGAGGAGTAAGGAATTGTATGATAAGAGAGGTATAACAAGGGAGGAGTAAGGACATATATGATAAGAGAGGTATAACAAGGGAGGAGTAAGGAATTATATGATAAGAGATGTATAACAAGGGAGGAGTAAGGAATTATATGATAAGAGATATATAACAAGGGAGGAGTAAGGAATTATATGATAAGAGAGATATAACAAGGTAGGAGTAAGGAATTATATGGTAAGAGAGGTATAACAAGGGAGGAGTAAGGAATTATATAATAAGAGAGGTATAACAAGGAGGAGTAAGGAATTATATGATAAGAGAGGTATAACAAGGAGGAGTAAGGAATTATATGATAAGAGAGGTATAACAATGTAGGAGTAAGGAATTATATGATAAGAGAGGTAAAACAAGGGAGGAGTAAGGAATTATATGATAAGAGAGATATAACAAGGGAGGAGTAAGGAATTATATGATAAGAGAGGTATAACAAGGAGGAGTAAGGAATTATATGATAAGAGAGGTATAACAAGGGAGGAGTAAGGAATTATATGATAAGAGAGATATAGAGAGATATTACAAAAGAAAAATAAGAGATTATATGATGGAAACGGACTCAACTTATCAGGAAAAAATGACGATGTGAAAAGATGTTTATATATATATATATAACGGGGTAGATACAGTAGGGAAAGTGTGAGACTGACTAAAAGAGATGAAACTAGCTTATAGGATTCCTAATTCCCCGTTTTGGATGCAAATTATTATTGTGAGTCACTTGTTGTCTGGGAGCCATTTCGCTTACTTCGCCTAACCCTGGCTAAGCTTACCTCACACCACGTGACATGACACGGTCTCTTCACCGACTACTGACTCATGGAGGTTAGAGGTCAATACGAATGCGTTGAAAAGTATTATTGATGGGATGAATATGTGACCTTCACCTCTGTCTCTCAATTGGGCGTGTTCGCAGCCGGTTCCACTACGCCCAAGAGAGACATTTGTCAATTTGGGATATTTAGACCTTTCCTCATATTTTCTACAGAAGTTGCAGAACTGGACGATGGAAGTGTGTCCCAGGGAATAGAAAGGATATTGATACATTTTGAATAATTTAAAGAGGCATCAATTTAGCAACTCAAAAATGCGTTTTTATGACACTAGCAGAAGTCATTTGGCTAGCTGTTTCAACTATAGTCTCAATATTAACGCAAACCTTCTTGGAATTCTAGCTAAACAGGGGGATTATTCTTTGTGGCTCAGCGGTTAAACCGTTCGTCTTGCATTATGAAGGTTGTAGGTTCCAATTTGGACCGGCCGATCTTCTTCCTCTTCTTGTTCTTATTATTATTATTGCGTTCGCCCGCTGTGGATTCAGGCGCAGTCAGGGCGCTTCTGACTGATTTTTTCATAAAAGCCTGCTTTCCTTATTATTAGTGTCCCCATGCGTGCTTTCTCCAATTTTAGAGGTACCGCGTCGATCTGTTCATCGGTACATTTTCCCGGAGAGAAATAACAGTATGCTGGAGCTACGGAGTTCGTGTCTTGTGCAATATTCTCGTCAGATTGTGTGTTATTTATGCGCAGAGAACCAAGACATTTAGGCAAGCCAGGTACAATGAAATCAATCATTCGTCTTCAGACCCTCTATAGCCAAACAACATTCAAGATTGTGGATATGAAATTGTTGTTAAACTTATGTTAGAGAAAGTTGAAAGAAATACACCGTTACATTTAATTTTGTTTTAGGATTTCAGTTAGTATGACAAAACGCGTTAACAGAAATGTAGATTTTCAAATATACAGGGTGTTCAACTTAAAAGCAGCCCCAGTGATAAATAGAAATTTGCCAGGTACGCATTGCATCTCGTCTATTTACTATTTAAACCGGTTCTGACTAGCTTGTCCTACGTCACATTTGTTCATCGCCCCTTCCCGCACTACAATTACACACCATCTCGCAACCTTGACCTATTCTACGTCATAACTGAACCTTCTCATTTCCATACATATATGCCAGATTAGCTCCATTCAGAGGCTGCTTTTAAGTTGAACACCCTGTATCTAGTTTTTATTTTTATAACTGTACATCTTGTAGACAGTAATTCACAGACGAAGATGAAGGTGAATTGTGCACGTATGCCGTATGCTAACAAAGGCAATGCATAGGCCAGCTCTACGATGGATAACGGTGAGAATAAAAGACATGTGCCTCCAAAGGAAACAGGAACTGGGGAAAGATAGTTGAAAGACAGTAGCCTTAAATGAGAAGCTATAGAGTCTAAAGCAGCGATTCCAAAAGTGGGCGGTACTGCCCACCCCCGTTGGCGCTGAAGCCTTCCAGGGTGACGATAGTGGGTTCAGAAGCATTTGGGGGATGTTTTATTTTGTGATTTTGTGATTGAATAATCATAAAAAATTTGAATTCTGTATTTTAATTCATATTATGCCCATCTTGCACGATCCATTTTTTTCATTAATTTTGAATTTCGTGTATATAATCATTTGAAAATTGACCATATATGACAGAAATATATATAAATTTTCTATGTCAAAGTGAAAATAGAGCATGTATATATATATATATAGGGGAGGGGGCGTTGGCAAACTGTTTTAATGGGGAGGGGGCGTTACACAGTTTATGTCGGGAAAAGTGGGTGGTGGGCCGAAAAAGTTTGGGAATCAATGGTCTAAAGAGTTTAAAGAGAAAGAATTGAGTTTCTTGCAGCGTGGTTTACACCATATGGCTTTGTTCCTCTTCTCAGAAATGACAAGCCACTTGCCAATAACGGCTTAACCATTTTGCCATAGAGAAACACTTTCCCCTTTCTTCTCTCACGTCTGTTCAAAGTGTTATGTCGTATTTTTTAACATGTAATTACATATTTCAGCATTCTCACACGATGAGAGATTTGTGCGTTTATTAGTTTTTTTTTAATATCTAAATTTTACAACATTGACAAACATAAAATATCGATTACCCACATGGCAGAAACGATTGTGAGCCAAACTGGTGAATATCTTTTGGGATTCACATAATATGTTTCGTAATTTGTATTCTGTGATAAAGATAATGATTCCTCTAGGAGATCTGGTTTTTAGTTAAGGAATCGCACTTGCTTTTTGGATTTCACATTTTGTTGTTATCTAAGTCTTCGTTGTGTGTGCATTGAATATAGGTATCGCCCGTGTGGTGGTGGGACCCGTAAGGGAAGCAAAGAATAGTATCACTGCAACCTACAAGGCATGCCGTAAGAGGTGACTGATGTAGGCACTAGGGATGCTACCCTAGTGAATAAAAAGCCTCGCAGAAATCGGATGTGGTGGTCTACTTGTAGACGTATAACTGGAACAACGTACAATTGCTCTTAGGCTGAGATCACATACAAATCACAAAGAGTGGTTAATAAGTGGTTGATATGGTGCGTTCGAAGAAGAATATAAGTGTTACGAAGAGTCCTCTGTATATCATGGACAGAGAAGAGATCAGATAGGTCCATCAACAAAAAAATCAAAATAAGAAACAACTGGCTAATGCTACAAATAAGAATGCGAAAATTAAAGTATTTTGGACATATAAAGAGACATGAGGGGCAGAAGAAAACCATCCTGGAATAGAGGCATCCCGGCAAAGAGGAGAAGAGGAAGACCACGGAGCAGATGGATTCAGGATGTAACTAATAGTTTGAGCATAACGGCTGCAGAGGTGGGACATCTGTTCTATAAGAGAAAAAAGTTTCCGAACGACTGTTAAAATGGCAAAGATCTGCTCAGAACAAGCTATTTGATGATGATGATGATGATGATGATGATGATGATAATGATGATGATGATAAGTTGTAAGGATTATTTCTTTTCTGTTTTGCTGTTCTCTTTTTCATCACTGATATTTTAATTTTATTTTTGCCAGTAAGTTATGAGAACCATAAGCAAGCAAATAAATCGTCATCTATTGAGAGATCCAATGAAATTATTCTATCTTTGCTTTTTAGTCATCTGAAACATAGTTCGAGCAAACATAATTATCTGCCTTGTTTTCACTTTCTTCTTTTTCATCAAACGCTCCATATTGACCACTGCTAACCACACTTTGTGATTTGTATGTGATCTGAGTCTAAGAGCGATTGTACGTTGTGCCAGCTATGCGCCTACAAGTAGGCCAGCATAACCAATTTCTGTGACCTTTTTTATTTACTACAGGGTGTTCAAGATAAAAGCAGTCCCATCAAGGGAGCCAAGTTGGCATATGTTTATGAAAATGAGGAGGTTCAATTATGACGAAGAATAAATCAAGTGGGCGAGTCTTTTTTTGACGGGATGTAATTATGGTGCGGGAATGTGACGTAGGGACGAGTTGGTCAGAACCGGTTTAAATAGTAAATAAACAAATCACAATGCGTACCTGGCAATTTTTGGTCAATGGGGCTGCCTTTACCTTGAACACCCTGTAGAATAGCTTTCATATGCTTCTATCTCAGCCTCTTCTTACCACATGCCTTGTAGATCGCAGTGTTACAATTCTTTGCTCCACGAGTCCCGTCAACACACATACGGATATTATTTTAAAACCCACACAACATTCAAAATCAAGTTCATATTATACCACAAATGAAATTGAACACTACGGACCGTCAGTATTAACATAAGCTTTTCATCAACAAATAAAAAACGCATCATGAATTGTGTAACATTTCAAACAAGATTTCAGTGTTTGTTCACACACATAAATGTCATCTGACTATAACGGAAATTCCCGATTTCCTTATTGAGCTGATCTGGTATATAACTACAGAGGGCAATGTTGAAATAGATGGTCTATCTTGATTGATTGATTGACAGGACCATCATCATTGCAATTCGGTGAGTAACCATGTGTACTCCGATCTCTTTCTTACGCAGACAGATCTCAGCTGCAGTGCACAAACTTCGTAGCACCAGCGAGGGTCCAAGATGTAGTTTTGAAGATGGTGAAGACATTTTGCAGGAATGTTACTTATAATCTTTTCTAATGAATTTTGTTCCGGCAGCAGCTTTCCAGAGTAATCTTAACCATTTTTAAATGCCCAGGATTCGTTTCCGTGCTCAAATTGAACAAGGTACCTACGTTTTATCGTCTGTCTCCGATAGGACTAGGAACTGGATCTCACCTACACTGAGATCAGGAATCTCTGGAAAAATATCCCGATGTCACCACGAGGGAAACGAACCAAGTACCTTTGGCACCAGAGGCGGGCACCTATCCTCTACGCCACAATTTGACTACAAAGAAGGCAGTGCTGAAAACTGACAGAATGACATCATCTGTTGAAATAACAAGTTCCTCCCCAGCGCAAGAGAAAGACACTCATTTTTCTTACACTCTGATATTCTTACGATTTTCACACCAAAAAAATGATTGTCTCATCCGTTTCTGCACTAACTGATATCAAAATAAACACATTGAAAATGCAGTTAAATCCCAACTCTTCATCTTACGGGCAGCGAGTGTACACTGTTGAATCAGTCTCGTATCGTAAGCAGCTTCTCAATAACAATATATACACCCGGACCACACAACACGCTTTAACTTCATCTTGGCGCAGTTTCCATTCAACCTCCGCAGCTGTTCTTGGAAACTTTCTAGTATTTCACAAATCTAACAAGATAACAAACAAACTAACCGATTACCTAAAACAGATGGCACTGCTTAGCCACGTTTTTATCTCTATATTTCTAGGAGTTAAGAATGTTTCGCCTTTGTTTGTGTTTTCCTTTCATTAAAATGTTTACGCTTGATGAACGCAGTGCTAATCGCATGAAATTTGAAACAAACTGGAATATGTGATTTTCTCAATTGCTTTTGTCACTCTCAGTTCGTAGTCTTTGATGCAGAATCAAGTTACAAAACATGAGATACTGCATGCACTTTTTGATTCCGACACAATTTTTAGCAGAGCGTGACAGCCGGGAAAATGTACACATTGTCATGTGATTGAGTACTCTTAGTAATCGGGTAATCTTTTCAGTTACACTCTCGCACTTTTGTAGTATTGTCTCTGTAACTATTAACACTTTCAAAAGATTACATTTTAATTCTTAGCTCTATCATATGAATGCCGTTGCAACTATTAGCACTTCCATATGAATACATTTTAACAGCACTGTCATAGTATTGTCAAGGTCACTATTAGCACTTGTATAGTATTATCTCTGTAGCTGTTAGCACGTTTATAGTATTGTCTCTGTAACTATTTGCACTTTTATAGTATTGTCAAGGTCACTATTAGCACTTGTATAGTATTTTCTCTGTAACTGTTAGCACTTTTATAGTATTGTCTCTGTAACTATTAGCACTTTTATAGTATTGCCTCTGTAACTATTAGCACTTTTATAGTATTGTCTCTGTAACTATTAGCACTTTTATATTATTGTCTCTTTAACTATTAGCACTTTCATAGTATTGTCTTTCTAATTATATGCACTTTCAAAGGATTGTTTATGTAACTGTTTGATTTTTACCAACTCCTAATTTACTTTTAATTCTAATTTTTCTACTCTAAAATGTTGCTGAATCTTTACTTTTAAAATATTGCTCAATTTTTGCTGAAAAATAATACTCAATATTTATTATAAAATATATTTTTCTATTTTTACTTAAAAATATTGTTTATTCTTCGCTTTAAAATATTACTCAATTTTTGTTCTGGAGTAGTTTTCTTTATTTGCTATCTCTCTCTTCTCTCGATCACCGCAAAGACCGATGTACCAGACCTCACCATAAATTCTATTCATGTGGAAATCTGATTCATGCAACCTTAGCATTGGTGTGTTTTACGTCACATCTTCAACACCATTTGGAGCTCTGGTGATTATCCTTCAGTGATGTGTCCGGTTTCAGCCAGCGTTTACTCGGTTCGCTCTCCGTTCTGTAGCCTTCTGTGTTTTTACGGTGTGTAGTAGCTAGCCCCACGCACAACCTCCTTAGTTTCCTCTTACAACATGCATGGCAGGTAACAGTTGTTCTATTCTTTACACCCCAATTTGGGCCCCGGTAACCAATCGGGCGTCTTTACTAACCAATATCTCAGTCTTTAATATTATTTAGTGTACTAAAATATTAGTTAGTTAGTTTGTTCCTTTCGTGCCAAAGGCGGCACAAAGGGCAGTTTTAGATCTCCATGTAATGTGGTTCGTTACTAGCTAAAATATTACTAATCCTTTAAATTGTTGTGTTATCAACAGCATCAACAACAAACACTAACATGTGCAAGAATCAAAGAGAAAACTAAGAAACAAGTACAGTTGAAAGTTACAGATAGAAAGAGGAAATGGATACCAGACACTCACCAAATTTTAACCTGTAAAATTGAAGGGAGAAGCTTACCAGTTAATCGTTCGCTTCACGGGCGGTTAATCGAGTAAACGTGAACCGTTAGTGAATCTGTCCAGATCTTTGATAGTGATATTCTCTTGGTAAGGATTCATTACTATCACACCTCATTAACTGTTGTGCAACGTTTTTTAAAGTTTTTCTCTGCTATTCGAATTGGCAAACAAATTTTAAATTAAAAATAAATAGAACAGGTAGCAAGCTAGACAAGGGTTTGTGTTCTTAACTGATCTGTTTTTTGTGTGTTTGTCTACCTACACAAGTAAAATATGTTGGGATATTACTTCCTCTATTTCGTCGTTTACTATGTAGTCTCAGCTTGAATATGATTACATTATGTTGGCTAAATTCACGTAACAGACATTTTTTTTATGTGAGAAGGCGGAATTGGCCCGTCTACCTACACACGTTAAAATATGTTAGGATATTGCTTCCTCTGTTTCGTCGTTTACTATGTAGTCTTAGCTTGAATATGTTTATTTTATGTTGGCTAAATTCATGTAAGAGACATTTTTTTTTTTTTTTATGTGAACAGGCGGAATTGGCCCTTCTGCCTGCTGCGTATTATGAGCCAAGAAAGTGAAGTTAACGATTTAGGTTGTGGAGAACTTCGAAGAAAGTGTCCTGTAATAGTCATTGTGGTGGTCTCCCGCGTGGTGCCGAGGTCCGCAAGGCAAGCATGGAATAGTACAACTGCGACCAACAAGGCATGTCGTAAGAGGCGAATGATATTTAGTATCTAGGGAAGCTATCCTAGTAAATAAAAAGCATCACAGAAATCGGATACGCTGGCCAACTTGTAGGCGCATAACTGGCACACTGTACAATCGCTCTGATGCTCAGATTACATATAAATCACACAGAGTGGTTAACTAGTGGTGGAAGAAGAAGAAGAAGAATTGTGGTGTTCATCTATTTCCACTCATTATAAGCACGACACTTTTGCAACAAATTTTTAGCATAAAAATGTATTTCTATGTTGTCATGTTCACATATATTATATGTTCATTGCTTCATTACGTGCTTTGTGATTTCCTATTCTGTTCAACAACAACGATTTTCCTGAGAGCAAAATCTATTTTTTGGTAGTGCACCTTAAACGTTTCAAAACAAATGCAGTAATATATTTAAAATTTGGGGGTATCTGTGGTTGAGTGGCACTTTGCCTTGTGAGTCGAAGGTCGTGGGTTCGATCCGGACCACGCCATTCTGTCCACGAGTGAAATTTTTCCAGAGACCCTAAGACTTTGCTGCGGAGCTACGGAGTTCGTGCTTTGTGCAATACTCTCGGCAGGTGGCGTGCCATTTCTGCGAAGAGGGACCGAGCCGTATGGGGTAAAATCCGTTGCAATGAAGTCAATCCTTCGGCTTTTAAACCCTATTCGGCATTTCGGCACGAAAAGATGGATATATGGTTTAGCAGAATCCTGTCACCCCCTTCCCCAAATAATCATCACTAAAGCTATTATAAATTATGATACGAATTGGCAAAGCAACATCCGCTTTTAAAAGTCTAAATAAAATATGAAACTGCAAGTTATATAGTATTAAAACTAAATTACGAATTTTCAATTCAAATGTTGCATCAATCCTAACATATGCCAGCGAGAGATGGAAAATGACTAAACATATAGAAAGCAAGTTGAATGCATTTGAAAATAGATGTCTGCGAAAAATAATGAATATAAAATGGAACGAATTCAGGAGAAGTGATGAAATCAGACATGTCTGGTCAACCACTAGTGACAACTGTTATAAGAAAGAGAAGATGGAGATATGTTTGCACACCTTGAGGAGAAATGATCAATGAATATCAAAGCAGGCATTGAAGTGGGATGCAAAGGGTTCAAGAAAGAGAGGTCGACCTAAGGAGACCCTGAAACGAACTTTGCTGAGAGAGGCAGGAAATATCGGTCTCAGTTCCATGGAGGAGATTGAGCGAGTTGCCCAGGATAGAGCGGTATGGAGAAATTACGTAATGGCCCTATGTAACGTATAACGGTACCAGAGGAATTATTATTATAGTATTATTATAAAACTATTATAGCAGGAACGACAAAAACAAAACATAGATAATTAACACTTGGGCATCAACCTGGTTACAATGTGTCGACAAAAGAAGAAAAAGAATAAACGAATATGGACAAAGATGTTCTGATGTGAAGGGTAATATGTCCCCTTAATTTTACATTTTCATTAGCATTTTATTTCAAAATTTGTAGCCACTTTTACCAAGCGGTCAGCCCGTGTGGTGTGGGGTCCGCAAGCAAAGCAAAGAATAGTACCACTGCAACCTACAAGGCATGTCGAAAGAGACGACTAATGTAGGACCTAGGGAAGCTACCCTAGTAAATAAAAAGCAACGCAGAAATTAGATGTAGCGCCTTATTTGCAGGCGCATAGCTGGCACACTGTACTTAGGTTCAGATCACATACACTTCACACAGAGTGGTTAAAAAGTGGTCGATATGGAGCGTTCAAAGAAGAAGAACAAAGCGGTTTATTTTAGCAACCATATCGTAGATAATAAGACGTACAAGAAATTAATGATTGTTGAAAAAGTGGTGAGATTACATTCAAACAAAGCAATAGATCACAAAAGAAGGCAACACCCTGATAGGACATGTTATACCAAGACATGAGAGATCACTTTCAAGTCATTGTGAGATGCAACATTAGAAAAACAAATGATTCTTGTTACTGGAGAGAATCAAAAGATAACAATAATAGCAAGCAAAGCGTTTACATTTTGCTTATAAAACACGAAAGATCAGAAAATGTTTAGAAATTCACATTGACGTCAACATTCTTAGCTTACAGTAGTATTTTCATCAACAAAAACATTTTTGAAATCCGTTGTTAAACCATGTGGTTTAACGGGGAATACAGTGTTGGATTCATATCTTTCCTTCAGCAGCGACACACGTTGGATAATGTAGTCAACATCACTCGGCGTCGTTCTGTACTTTTAAGTGTTTCTCATGTACTCAAATCTATGTGTTAGAATCAGTTTTGTACCATCTGAAGATCGCTTTTATGTCTTTTCATCAAAGCAAAATAATATATAAATTATTGTTATATTCAATGTCTGCCCTTCAAGCCCTAAAAGATGGTGGATATCAGTGGCGGCTCGTCATTAAGGGCTAGTGGGGCCGAGCCCCACCGAAAATAATGTGTAACGTGTATAAATTAAAATATAACTTAACCCAATACCATGATTTTCCACCAAAACAAATGTCTGGCCCCACCAACAAAACTTAGCACGATCCGCCACTGGTAGATATTAAAATCGAAACTTTCCCAAATAGCATTAAATATTGACCAACCTCTTATATTCAATCATCATCATCATCAGGTGCCGTCTCTGCATCGAAGGTTGGCCGCAATGAATCTCGAGCATCCTCTGTCTTTCGCCTTGGTTTTGCACTCTGCCAGACTGTGTCATGTCCATTTCTTTAAATGACCCTCCCATTTATCTCTTATAATGCAATCAAAATAACAGTGCAACAGATCTCTGAACATTGAAATATACATATAAATCGTAAAGTCAACAGGTTATTTAAGTAGGAGTCACCACAAGAACTACCAGTCACAGGAAAAACTTTCAATACAGCAAAGCAAACCCTACAGCGTACAGACATAAAAAAAATTTGCTGAACAGATGATCCATGGAGGCACAGGAAGAGAGGTCTACAGACACACGGCCAACCCAAACTACAACATCAACAACTGGCAAGATAGGATAAGAGCATCATTAATTTTACTTCGAATCCAGTGGCGGCTCGTAGCTAAAATTACCGGGGTGCGGCTTCAGAAACAATATCTTACACTCGCACAAAAGGGTCGACACTTCGTAAGCGACATTTTCTCGTTTTTTATATTTCTATCTTTCGCTTTTCATTGATCATTCAGTAGCACGCCCTTTCCAGAACTTATTTCCCATGAAACTTTCCTAAATACTTCACTATAGAGAAAATCTGCAGTAGACTGGAAGACAAACACTGGATATGATTATGAAAAAGACTCCTTCAAAGACCTAAGCAGAACAGACCAGGTCATTATATTTCGTCTAGGTACCGGAAACGGCAGACTCAACAGACACTTACATAGACTATGAATAAATCAAACAGCTCTCTGCCAGCGTGAACATGCAGAAAAGGCACTGGAGCATGTCTTGGAAGACTGTCCTCTCCTGGATGAGCTGAGAGCAACGAGTGGCCACACCCAGTCGACCTAAAAACTAAGCTTTGGAAAAACCTGACAGACCAAAAGCTGACTGCCCAGTTTGTGGTCCACAGTAAATTAAGCTCATGATTAGAGATTGTAGAAGAAGATATCTATCTTCTCCTTAGCTTCCTTTCCTTTCCATAAAATTTTTTTTCGATCGAGAAGCACTTGAGCTTTCAGCTCTTCGGCTCAGTGCCATGGACATCGTAACCTTTCGGTTCGGTGCCACGAACACCGTAAATGTGGAGAACCTGTGGCTTTTTCTGCCCGCCCCCGGAATTTAACCCGCACTCACAGAGGGCTTGTCACACCGTCGTCCAACGCGCTATGAACATGCTGGGATGGTGGGCCCTTTCCAGTAATATATCCCTTCTTTCATGATTGTTATCTCTTCGTCTTCATGACGTTATGTATGAACAAAATACTTGCTTGTGTGTTGTTCTTTTTGATCTAGTCAACCCAACTTGAATGTTGTATTATTGTACCTCTCATTATTTTTGTATGTGTATCTCTCTCTCTCTCTCTCTCTCTAGCGATCGTTTCTGTGTATATGATATTTTAAAGAATCTGCTAGACCATAGATTCCCAAACTTTTTCAGCCCACCGCCCACTTTGCGCAACATAAACTTTGGAACGCCCTCCCATTATAACAGTTTGTCAGCCCCCTCCCTAAATGCTCTATTTTCTCTTTAACATATAACATTGATATATATATTTATATCATACATGGTCAATTTTCAAATGATTATATACATGAATAGAAAATTGATGAAACAATGGATCGTGTAAGACGGACATAAGATGAATTAAAATGCAGAATTCAAATTCTAAATGATTATTCAATCGCAAAATCAAGAAAATAATTTATTCAAAAATATTTATTATTCATTTCTTCTTTAAGGAGCCACCATCCCCGATCGCCTGAACACTCTCCAAATTCTGCTGAACCCACTATCGCCCCCTAGAACGCTTCAGCTCCCCTTGAGGGGCGGTACCGCCCACTTTGGAAAACGCTGTTCTAGACTAAAAGGGTTCAAGAAAGAGAGGTCGACCTAAGGAGACCCTGAAACGAACTTTGCTGAGAGAGGCAGGAAATATCGGTCTCAGTTCCATGGAGGAGATTGAGCGAGTTGCCCAGGATAGAGCGGTATGGAGAAATTACGTAATGGCCCTATGTAACGTATAACGGTACCAGAGGAATTATTATTATAGTATTATTATAAAACTATTATAGCAGGGAACGACAAAAAACAAAACATAGATAATTAACACTTGGGCATCAACCTGGTTACAATGTGTCGACAAAAGAAGAAAAAGAATAAACGAATATGGACAAAGATGTTCTGATGTGAAGGGTAATATGTCCCCTTAATTTTACATTTTCATTAGCATTTTATTTCAAAATTTGTAGCCACTTTTACCAAGCGGTCAGCCCGTGTGGTGTGGGGGTCCGCAAGCAAAGCAAAGAATAGTACCACTGCAACCTACAAGGCATGTCGAAAGAGACGACTAATGTAGGACCTAGGGAAGCTACCCTAGTAAATAAAAAGCAACGCAGAAATTAGATGTAGCGCCTTATTTGCAGGCGCATAGCTGGCACACTGTACTTAGGTTCAGATCACATACACTTCACACAGAGTGGTTAAAAAGTGGTCGATATGGAGCGTTCAAAGAAGAAGAACAAAGCGGTTTATTTTAGCAACCATATCGTAGATAATAAGACGTACAAGAAATTAATGATTGTTGAAAAAGTGGTGAGATTACATTCAAACAAAGCAATAGATCACAAAAGAAGGCAACACCCTGATAGGACATGTTATACCAAGACATGAGAGATCACTTTCAAGTCATTGTGAGATGCAACATTAGAAAAACAAATGATTCTTGTTACTGGAGAGAATCAAAAGATAACAATAATAGCAAGCAAAGCGTTTACATTTTGCTTATAAAACACGAAAGATCAGAAAATGTTTAGAAATTCACATTGACGTCAACATTCTTAGCTTACAGTAGTATTTTCATCAACAAAAACATTTTTGAAATCCGTTGTTAAACCATGTGGTTTAACGGGGAATACAGTGTTGGATTCATATCTTTCCTTCAGCAGCGACACACGTTGGATAATGTAGTCAACATCACTCGGCGTCGTTCTGTACTTTTAAGTGTTTCTCATGTACTCAAATCTATGTGTTAGAATCAGTTTTGTACCATCTGAAGATCGCTTTTATGTCTTTTCATCAAAGCAAAATAATATATAAATTATTGTTATATTCAATGTCTGCCCTTCAAGCCCTAAAAGATGGTGGATATCAGTGGCGGCTCGTCATTAAGGGCTAGTGGGGCCGAGCCCCACCGAAAATAATGTGTAACGTGTATAAATTAAAATATAACTTAACCCAATACCATGATTTTCCACCAAAACAAATGTCTGGCCCCACCAACAAAACTTAGCACGATCCGCCACTGGTAGATATTAAAATCGAAACTTTCCCAAATAGCATTAAATATTGACCAACCTCTTATATTCAATCATCATCATCATCAGGTGCCGTCTCTGCATCGAAGGTTGGCCGCAATGAATCTCGAGCATCCTCTGTCTTTCGCCTTGGTTTTGCACTCTGCCAGACTGTGTCATGTCCATTTCTTTAAATGACCCTCCCATTTATCTCTTATAATGCAATCAAAATAACAGTGCAACAGATCTCTGAACATTGAAATATACATATAAATCGTAAAGTCAACAGGTTATTTAAGTAGGAGTCACCACAAGAACTACCAGTCACAGGAAAAACTTTCAATACAGCAAAGCAAACCCTACAGCGTACAGACATAAAAAAAATTTGCTGAACAGATGATCCATGGAGGCACAGGAAGAGAGGTCTACAGACACACGGCCAACCCAAACTACAACATCAACAACTGGCAAGATAGGATAAGAGCATCATTAATTTTACTTCGAATCCAGTGGCGGCTCGTAGCTAAAATTACCGGGGTGCGGCTTCAGAAACAATATCTTACACTCGCACAAAAGGGTCGACACTTCGTAAGCGACATTTTCTCGTTTTTTATATTTCTATCTTTCGCTTTTCATTGATCATTCAGTAGCACGCCCTTTCCAGAACTTATTTCCCATGAAACTTTCCTAAATACTTCACTATAGAGAAAATCTGCAGTAGACTGGAAGACAAACACTGGATATGATTATGAAAAAGACTCCTTCAAAGACCTAAGCAGAACAGACCAGGTCATTATATTTCGTCTAGGTACCGGAAACGGCAGACTCAACAGACACTTACATAGACTATGAATAAATCAAACAGCTCTCTGCCAGCGTGAACATGCAGAAAAGGCACTGGAGCATGTCTTGGAAGACTGTCCTCTCCTGGATGAGCTGAGAGCAACGAGTGGCCACACCCAGTCGACCTAAAAACTAAGCTTTGGAAAAACCTGACAGACCAAAAGCTGACTGCCCAGTTTGTGGTCCACAGTAAATTAAGCTCATGATTAGAGATTGTAGAAGAAGATATCTATCTTCTCCTTAGCTTCCCTTTCCTTTCCATAAAATTTTTTTTTTCGATCGAGAAGCACTTGAGCTTTCAGCTCTTCGGCTCAGTGCCATGGACATCGTAACCTTTCGGTTCGGTGCCACGAACACCGTAAATGTGGAGAACCTGTGGCTTTTTCTGCCCGCCCCGGAATTTAACCGCACTCACAGAGGGCTTGTCACACCGTCGTCCAACGCGCTATGAACATGCTGGGATGGTGGGCCCTTTCCAGTAATATATCCCTTCTTTCATGATTGTTATCTCTTCGTCTTCATGACGTTATGTATGAACAAAATACTTGCTTGTGTGTTGTTCTTTTTGATCTAGTCAACCCAACTTGAATGTTGTATTATTGTACCTCTCATTATTTTTGTATGTGTATCTCTCTCTCTCTCTCTCTCTCTCTCTAGCGATCGTTTCTGTGTATATGATATTTTAAAGAATCTGCTAGACCATAGATTCCCAAACTTTTTCAGCCCACCGCCCACTTTGCGCAACATAAACTTTGGAACGCCCTCCCCATTATAACAGTTTGTCAGCCCCTCCCTAAATGCTCTATTTTCTCTTTAACATATAACATTGATATATATATTTATATCATACATGGTCAATTTTCAAATGATTATATACATGAATAGAAAATTGATGAAACAATGGATCGTGTAAGACGGACATAAGATGAATTAAAATGCAGAATTCAAATTCTAAATGATTATTCAATCGCAAAATCAAGAAAATAATTTATTCAAAAATATTTATTATTCATTTCTTCTTTAAGGAGCCACCATCCCCGATCGCCTGAACACTCTCCAAATTCTGCTGAACCCACTATCGCCCCCTAGAACGCTTCAGCTCCCTGGAGGGGGCGGTACCGCCCACTTTGGAAAACGCTGTTCTAGACTAAAAGGGTTCAAGAAAGAGAGGTCGACCTAAGGAGACCCTGAAACGAACTTTGCTGAGAGAGGCAGGAAATATCGGTCTCAGTTCCATGGAGGAGATTGAGCGAGTTGCCCAGGATAGAGCGGTATGGAGAAATTACGTAATGGCCCTATGTAACGTATAACGGTACCAGAGGAATTATTATTATAGTATTATTATAAAACTATTATAGCAGGAACGACAAAAACAAAACATAGATAATTAACACTTGGGCATCAACCTGGTTACAATGTGTCGACAAAAGAAGAAAAAGAATAAACGAATATGGACAAAGATGTTCTGATGTGAAGGGTAATATGTCCCCTTAATTTTACATTTTCATTAGCATTTTATTTCAAAATTTGTAGCCACTTTTACAAAGCGGTCAGCCCGTGTGGTGTGGGGTCCGCAAGCAAAGCAAAGAATAGTACCACTGCAACCTACAAGGCATGTCGAAAGAGACGACTAATGTAGGACCTAGGGAAGCTACCCTAGTAAATAAAAAGCAACGCAGAAATTAGATGTAGCGCCTTACTTGCAGGCGCATAGCTGGCACACTGTACTTAGGTTCAGATCACATACACTTCACACAGAGTGGTTAAAAAGTGGTCGATATGGAGCGTTCAAAGAAGAAGAACAAAGCGGTTTATTTTAGCAACCATATCGTAGATAATAAGACGTACAAGAAATTAATGATTGTTGAAAAAGTGGTGAGATTACATTCAAACAAAGCAATAGATCACAAAAGAAGGCAACACCCTGATAGGACATGTTATACCAAGACATGAGAGATCACTTTCAAGTCATTGTGAGATGCAACATTAGAAAAACAAATGATTCTTGTTACTGGAGAGAATCAAAAGATAACAATAATAGCAAGCAAAGCGTTTACATTTTGCTTATAAAACACGAAAGATCAGAAAATGTTTAGAAATTCACATTGACGTCAACATTCTTAGCTTACAGTAGTATTTTCATCAACAAAAACATTTTTGAAATCCGTTGTTAAACCATGTGGTTTAACGGGGAATACAGTGTTGGATTCATATCTTTCCTTCAGCAGCGACACACGTTGGATAATGTAGTCAACATCACTCGGCGTCGTTCTGTACTTTTAAGTGTTTCTCATGTACTCAAATCTATGTGTTAGAATCAGTTTTGTACCATCTGAAGATCGCTTTTATGTCTTTTCATCAAAGCAAAATAATATATAAATTATTGTTATATTCAATGTCTGCCCTTCAAGCCCTAAAAGATGGTGGATATCAGTGGCGGCTCGTCATTAAGGGCTAGTGGGGCCGAGCCCCACCGAAAATAATGTGTAACGTGTATAAATTAAAATATAACTTAACCCAATACCATGATTTTCCACCAAAACAAATGTCTGGCCCCACCAACAAAACTTAGCACGATCCGCCACTGGTAGATATTAAAATCGAAACTTTCCCAAATAGCATTAAATATTGACCAACCTCTTATATTCAATCATCATCATCATCAGGTGCCGTCTCTGCATCGAAGGTTGGCCGCAATGAATCTCGAGCATCCTCTGTCTTTCGCCTTGGTTTTGCACTCTGCCAGACTGTGTCATGTCCATTTCTTTAAATGACCCTCCCATTTATCTCTTATAATGCAATCAAAATAACAGTGCAACAGATCTCTGAACATTGAAATATACATATAAATCGTAAAGTCAACAGGTTAAGTAGGAGTCACCACAAGAACTACCAGTCACAGGAAAAACTTTCAATACAGCAAAGCAAACCCTACAGCGTACAGACATAAAAAAAATTTGCTGAACAGATGATCCATGGAGGCACAGGAAGAGAGGTCTACAGACACACGGCCAACCCAAACTACAACATCAACAACTGGCAAGATAGGATAAGAGCATCATTAATTTTACTTCGAATCCAGTGGCGGCTCGTAGCTAAAATTACCGGGGTGCGGCTTCAGAAACAATATCTTACACTCGCACAAAAGGGTCGACACTTCGTAAGCGACATTTTCTCGTTTTTTATATTTCTATCTTTCGCTTTTCATTGATCATTCAGTAGCACGCCCTTTCCAGAACTTATTTCCCATGAAACTTTCCTAAATACTTCACTATAGAGAAAATCTGCAGTAGACTGGAAGACAAACACTGGATATGATTATGAAAAAGACTCCTTCAAAGACCTAAGCAGAACAGACCAGGTCATTATATTTCGTCTAGGTACCGGAAACGGCAGACTCAACAGACACTTACATAGACTATGAATAAATCAAACAGCTCTCTGCCAGCGTGAACATGCAGAAAAGGCACTGGAGCATGTCTTGGAAGACTGTCCTCTCCTGGATGAGCTGAGAGCAACGAGTGGCCACACCCAGTCGACCTAAAAACTAAGCTTTGGAAAAACCTGACAGACCAAAAGCTGACTGCCCAGTTTGTGGTCCACAGTAAATTAAGCTCATGATTAGAGATTGTAGAAGAAGATATCTATCTTCTCCTTAGCTTCCCTTTCCTTTCCATAAAATTTTTTTTTTCGATCGAGAAGCACTTGAGCTTTCAGCTCTTCGGTTCAGTCCCATGGACATCGTAACCTTTCGGTTCGGTGCCACGAACACCGTAAATCTGGAGAACCTGTCGATTTTTCTGCAAGCCCGCGGAATTGAATCCGCACTCACAGAGGGCTTGTTACACCGTCGTGCAACGCGCTATGAACATGCTGGGATGGTGGGCTCTTTCCAGTAATATATCCCTTCTTTCATGATTGTTATCTCTTCGTCTTCATGACGTTATGTATGAACAAAATACTTGATTGTGTGTTGTTCTTTTTGATCTAGTCAACCCAACTTGAATGTTATATTATTGTACCTCTCATTATTTTTGTATGTGTATCTCTCTCTCTCTCTCTCTCTCTCTAGCGATCGTTTCTGTGTATATGATATTTTAAAGAATCTGCTAGACCATAGATTCCCAAACTTTTTCAGCCCACCGCCCACTTTGCGCAACATAAACTTTGGAACGCCCTCCCCATTATAACAGTTTGTCAGCCCCCTCCCTAAATGCTCTATTTTCTCTTTAACATATAACATTGATATATATATTTATATCATACATGGTCAATTTTCAAATGATTATATACATGAATAGAAAATTGATGAAACAATGGATCGTGTAAGACGGACATAAGATGAATTAAAATGCAGAATTCAAATTCTAAATGATTATTCAATCGCAAAATCAAGAAAATAATTTATTCAAAAATATTTATTATTCATTTCTTCTTTAAGGAGCCACCATCCCCGATCGCCTGAACACTCTCCAAATTCTGCTGAACCCACTATCGCCCCCTAGAACGCTTCAGCTCCCGGGAGGGGGCGGTACCGCCCACTTTGGAAAACGCTGTTCTAGACTAATTTGCTCGTAATTGGGGGTCTCTGTAGCGTAGAGGTTAGATGCTCGCCTCTAGTTCCAAAGGTACTGATTCACTCCGTATTATCCTGACACTGTGAGGTAAAACAGGATTGAAGAAAAGAAAGAAAGAAAAGTAAAGCCATCGCGATATTTTTCCAGAAATCCCTGATCTCAACATAGTTGAGACCGAGTTCCTAATCTAATCGGAGACGGACGATCAAACATAGGCCCAATATTCAAGTTGATACTGTTTTTTTTTCTTTTCTATCCGATCCATAAGCACTTGAGCTTTCAGCTCTTCGGCTCGGTGCCATGGACATCTTAACCCTTCGGTTCGGTGCCACGAACACCGTCAATCTGGGGAATCTGTGGTTTTTTCTGCCATCCTGTGAAATTGAACCTGCACACACAGAGGACTAGTCCCCCGCAGTCCAACGCGCTACAAACACGCTGGGAAGGCGTGCGTTGATACTGTTTAAGAACCCTTAGTGGTTCAAAATCGACAATAGCAGGCTGGAAAGCCGCTGCCCGGGGGAAATATTTACAAAATATTTTCACCATCTTCTAAATGACATCGAGAACACTCGCCGCTGGTAGGAAGATTGTACACTCGCCGCTGGTAGAAAGTTTGTACACTCGCCGCTGGTAGAAAGTTTGTACACTCGCCGCTAGTAGGAAGTTTGTACACTCGCCGCTAGTAGGAAGTTTGTACACTGCAGCTGAAATATTCCTGTGTATGAACGAGATCGAAGCACACATGGTTACTCACGGAGGTCCAATCAATCAATCAATCAATCAATCAATCAATCAATAAGTGTTGATTATTATATTACTACTTCCCACGTACCTTCATATAAACTTCACATTTATCGCCGTACGTACATCTGTTTTGATATTTTATTTTCAAACACCAACACTTTTTTCCTAGCTAGATAAAACAGATTGAAAATACAAGGAATGAAACGAGAAATGGAAACAAAAACACGGTTGTAGTGATTCCAAAAGGAAATTAATCGTTGCGTGTTTAAACATCTTGAAATAATGTGGAAAGTCTGAAACAATTTCATGGCAAGAATAAAGGTAAGAAAAACGAATGTTTTGAGCTGGGAGCTGACATGTCCAGAGAAACTGTGAAGTAAATGTTTGACATTTCTTATGTTTTCTGTCCTTGTTTATTCATGAATTTAAAACTTAGATTTCTTGAGCAAGGAGAGAGTTATTTACATTCTGGTATTAAATATCACTAATCTCCACAGGAACTCGCAGGGTGGAATAATAACACCGGAACTAGTTTGGTGAATTTGCGGATGGTCTTGAGAAAATAAATACGAACTGCACCGTCTGAAGATTAGCTCAATTTAAGAATTGGTGAATATGTTAAGCTCAGGCATATGTGGTGTATTTAATTGAGCTTAACTAGTGAATATAAGAATGTGATAATGATCATAATATAGTACTAAGTGAAGGTTTATTGTATTAATCTTCATTATTGTATAATATATACGGGTTGTGAATGTGAAATGCGTTGCCTGCGAAAAGTTACCAACAACACAAGAAAAGACAGAATCACGAACATCAGCATAAGAAAGAAAGTTGGCACAAAACTGTGCTTGAATTACATAGATAAACAAAGAATGAAGTGGTTTGGCCACTTAATAAGAATGCATCCAAACTCCACAGTATACAGTCTTCTACAACAGAACATCGGGAAAGAAGGCAAGAGGAAGACCACGGAAAAGATGGTTAGATGACGTAACAGAATCCTGTGTAAGAGCAAAGATAACAATCACACAAGCCACCAGAACAGCGCAAGGCAAAAACAGAAAACCACGACACTGGGCAACAACCCGGTAGCAGTGTGACGACAAAAGAAGAAAGACATACGGGTTGCGTTAGCGATGACGAAGCAGCACAGACGTCTGTTATTAGTACAGATTATCTTCCTAATTTTTTTCTTCATTGCTCAAACAGTTTTTGTTTTCTTCTTATACTGCATCATCCTCATCATTATCATCATCAACATCATCATCAACATCATCAACATCATCATCATCATCATCATCAAGTAGATTGCCCTGAATAAAACTTTGCCACCCTTTAACAGTCCTACGGAATATTTCTGTCTCAAAGTCCTTATGTCCCGTCTCCGCAGTCGTCATGCTGAAATCATCAGTTACATTCTGAATCCATCTTCTATGTTGTCTCCGTTTCTCCTCTTTGACTGGGTGGTCTTCTCCAACCATTCGTGTCTTTTTATATGTATAAAATACTTTAATTTTCTCTTTATTGTTTCTAGAATCAGCCAATTTTGTTTACTTTTGAGTTCTTTCTGGATGGATCTATTTGTTCTCATCTCAGTCCATAGTATACGGCAAACTCTTCTGTAACACTTATATTCACTGCCTTTATGGTGAAGTAGCTAACGCGTGTGTCTGTACTTCTGAAAGTTGTGGTTCGAATCCGGACCGAGTCACATGTACAAATGTTTTCAAGAATTCTATTGTTGCTGGATCTACGGAGTTCGTGCTTTGTTCAACACTCTCGTAAAATACAAACTATTTATGTCTACAGGGACGGAACCATATGGGGAAACCCGGTGGAATGAAGTTAATCCTTCTCTTTTCAACCCTTTTCTTCAACTTATATTCAAAAGCATGACCATAGTCATTGTCTCTATTACAGTACTCTGCATTACATAGGGTGTTCAAGATAAAAGTAGCTTATCAATGGAGCTAATCTGTCATATATTTATGAAATTAAGAAGGTTCCCTTATGACGTAGTATAGGTCAAGGTTGTGTGACGGTGTGCAATTGTAGTGCAGGAAAGGGTTATGACCAAATGTGACGTAGGACGAGCTAGTCAGAACCGGTTTAAATAGTAAATAGACATAACGCAATAAGTAACTGGCAACTTTTGATTTGTCAATGGGGCTACTTGTATCTTGAACACCCTGTATCATGTAATATTCTATAAAACTTCAAACAACTTTTCGTAAGAAATGTCTAAAGGTATTATGAAGTTATCCTAGAAATCTTCAACCAAATATTGTAAGAAATGTCTGTTATTATGAAGTTATTCCTTCAAAGTAAGGTTTTAAAGCCGAAGGATTGACTTAATTGCATCGGGTTTTACCCACATGGTTCGGTCCCTCTCCGCAGAAATGGCACGCCCCCTGCCGAGATTATTGCACAAAGCACGAACTCTGTAGCTCCAGCAACAATCCTAGGAGTCTTTGAAAAAAAAAACACTCGTCAACAGAACGGCGCGGTCCGGATTCGATGCCACGACCTTCGACTCACAAGTCAAACGGCTTAACCACTTAGACACCAAATATTGTAAGAAATGTATAAAGGAATTCTGTAAAATTTCAACCTATCCTTAGAAAGACAAAGTCGAGTGTCACTAGACAAGCATTTGAGTGGAACACACAAACAAAACGAAAAAGGAGGTGCCTGAAACAGAATAGGAGACTTAATTTTCGACTCGAATTGAATGATGTCCGATTATTCTGGTACTCCATGCTCCACGAGGAGCGGAGAAAAACCAACAAGCATTGCAAAAACTATCTGACATTATTTGAAAAGCAGTAATTTATATAATTTCCACCAATTATTCTAAGACTTGCCATGATATTATTTTTACACCGTGCTTTGCTTGTATAAGAATATTCCTTACTTAGTTTTTTCATCACAAAAGTGGGAGCTTTTGAAATTCGCTGAATCTCGGTACGAATAAATATCATTTTGTATTTCTGAAACACAATATTTCAGTTGCTAGTTCAGTTTCTCTTATTCAGATTTTTAAAAGAATTATTAGTTTTGTGAGAAATAAAATTGTGGAAATGAAAAATAATTGTGTTAATGTTGAAAACGATTATTTAGAAACACATGGTGTAAGATAACAATGTATTGTTTGTATATTATCATCATCATCAGGTGCCGTGCCGGTTGGCGTAGACGATCATGGATCTCCACAAATCTCTGTCTCTGGTGTTTGAAATGAACTCAGATGTTGACGATCTACTGTGCCATGAAGTCAGGCTATCGAAAAAATTGTCTCTCTCTGTCTTTCTCTGTCTCGCCTACCCTCGATGTGTTCTAAACCTCCCCTCCTCATCACATTGTTTGTATATAGAAATTAGAGGGGACTGCCTAGAGTAGTTGATAGTAGCTCGGCCTGCTAGCTGTGAGACGCCTCATAGCTCGGGTTCGAACCTACTGTCCGGCATTTGTTCGAGTCCCTGGTCTTACTCAGGACGATAACGTGAGTACCTCTGAAGTCGGAGAAAATCTGCCTGTATGGCGAGGGAATACTAATTACGAGTACATTGAGCACACGGCTGCCAGTGTAAAGTAATTTACAATGTTCACGCTGCTGCCATTGTAAGAAATTGGAAAAACGGATTTTCACGCAAAAATCAGTTTCAGAGATGAAACTTCGTCTGAGTTGAAAGCGGACGATTCAAAAAAAAAAAAAAAAAAAAAATAGAAATTAGAAAAGGAAGAATTGGTGGAATAAAGTTATAGGTTACGCCTATGTGATGTTGGGGCCAAGAAGCAAAGAATAGCACCATTGTGACCTACAAGGCATATTGTAAGAGGCAACTGAGACAGGGGTCTCTCTCTCTCTCTCTGTCGTTTCCCGCCTAGACAAGTGAACCAAATTTTATCATGAATTGTACTGTTGTTTTAAGGGACTCCGTCTCTCCGTACAGCTTCTCGCAAAGCTCAGTGTTAGCGGACCAGGTTTCCCTTCTCGGGGCTGCTTGCAGTATATGCTCTCCCGTCATGTTCGCCTTTTCGCAATGGCACAGACTAGTTGTAGAGGTCTAGGAAGCCCGTCTGCCCAGCGTGTTCGTAGCGCGTTGGACTACGGGTGACTATCCCTCTGTGTGTACGGGTTCAATTCCGTGGGATGGCAGAAAAGCCACAGATTCCCCAGATTTACGGTGTTCGTGGCACCGAACCGAAGGGTTACGATGTCCATGGCACCGAGCCGAAGAGCTGAAAAGCTCAAGTGCTTCTGGATCGGAAAAAAAAAAAGAGGTCTAGGAAAGCTACCCTAGTAAATAAAAAGCATCGCATAAATCGGATGTACTGGCCTAATTGTAGGCGCATAACTGGCACAACGTGCAATCTCTCTTAGGTTCAGATCACATACAAATCACAAAGAGTGGTTAACAAGTGATCGATATTTAGCGTTTGAAGAACTAGAAGTTATAGGCTTACAATCAAAAAGGTGTAAGGGAATACATTTTGTAGAATCATTGAAAAACAACAAATGAAGGATAGAAAGAAGGAAGGATAAATTAAATCAAGTTAAAGACTTTTACATATTTTGAGAGAATTTTTTTTCAGCAAATGGAAGAATAACGAAATTTAACACAGATGCAATAAAGCAAATTAAACCATAGAACAAATGGCACCAATTTTCAAATGCAAACATGTCATCATGAATATTGAAAACAGCATTGTGCAACACGATCTTTCTACCGACATTATGCTATTAGTGTCAAACGTGAACTCTGACATCCGACGATAGAAAACAAAAAAATAGTTAAGACAGAGAGGACGTGTCTACGCAGAATTTTTGAAGTATCAAGACGAGACCCGTTTAGAAATGATGACATAAGAAAAATAGTAGGTATAACATAAGTACTAAACTGCATTAAGAAACAAAAGATTAAATGGTTAGGCCTCTTGACCAGATTATCAGAAGACAGTGCGCATAAATTGGAAATGATACTCAGATACAGTGAATACAAAGCAAAAGGTCATCTCAGCAAAAGGTGTTAATACTACTGCTACTACTACTGTTACTACTGCTACTTCTACTACTACTACTAATACTGCTGCTGCTGCTGCTACTTCTGCTACTACTGCTACTACTACTAATATCTTACTATAACTATTACTACAGATAACACTACACAACCAGTATTACTACTAATGCTATTACTACTACTGCTGCTACTACTACTACTACCACTACTTCTACTACTACTGCTACTATTTCTACTACTGCTACTACTGCTGCTACTGCTACTACTACTACTACTGCTACTGCAGATACTACTACTACTGCAGCTACTACTGCTACTACTACTACTACTATCTTACTATAACTATTACTACAGATATTACTACAACAACCAATATTACTACTAATGCTACTACTAATAATAACAGCCGTCCATCGCAAGCGATGATAACAACAGCCTCAGACGTGTGCTGCTGCACATCTCTGGCCGTAAGAGTAGTAATGCTACTACTACTGCTATTATGACTACTTCCATGGGCGTTGACATACATTTTTCCTTGGGTGGCAAAATGAAAAAAAAAAAGTTAGTTTCTTACGCAGAAATGGAAATAACCGGATTGGCATAAAACTGTTTCATTATTTATTTAAAGCCATTTTTCATTGGGTGGTATTTTTCCCTCATCCCCCACCTATCTTTAACGTAAGGACGCCCATGACCCCTACTGATACTTTACCTACAACCATTACTGCTACCACAGAAATAATAGACACAGTGAAAGACAGTGATTGTGAGTGATTGATAGCACCATTATCATTACACTTCGGTTGGTAACCATGTGTGCTCCGATCTCTTTCTTACACAGGAAGTTAACAGCTGCAGTGCACGGACTCCGTAGCACCTGCGAGGTTCCCGGATGTAATTTTGAAGATGGTAAAGATATTTTTGCAGTAATTTTATTTTTTATCTTTTTTAAAATGAATTTTGCATGGGTAGCGGCTTTCCAGCCTGCTCTTCTCGATTTTGAACTGCCAAGTGCTCTTGTACGTGCTCAAATTGAACACACAAAGTGAAAGACAGCATGAACAAACAGTCCACACGAAATACGTTCTATAAGTTTCTTCTTATTACACTGCAGTGAGGGGAGGGTAGGGGGCCGGGGGCAGGATTAAGAAAAGGACAAAAAAGACACGTTTTGACTTCATTTCCACTGTACTCTTACAGCCCGTTATCAAAACATGTCGAAGAGAACTGTCATTTCCTGATCAACTTGATAAGCGTCCTTTGTAAATTTGCCTGCAATGTATCACATCTTATTTTTTAAAATTTTATAAGATGCTCTTTCAAACTATAGAACATACTTTTCGTTTCTAATTGTACGTGTCATCTGCTTTTTATTAGACCAAAATGACACCTGCACCCTTTATACCTGAGTAAGTTTACTAATTACCTCTCTGACCTCGTGCAGTGTCATACCTGTCTGCCATGTATATATATATATATCTTGGCTACAGTTATCCTTGTTAGACCCGTTGTTGTATTCTTTACCACATAAATAAGAATTCTACAAGAACCCACTCCTCCCAATCACTGCTACAAACTCATTATCTTTTTACTGAGAAATGTAACTCGAAACGTGAAGCCGGAAGTGAAAATATTTCCCGTGTTTTGAATGAGTTCTTGACAGCCAGTTCAGGTCAAAGGTCGTGAACGGCCACATAATTTTTGATCCTGTCTTTCTTACCTTTCGAACTGAGTTTAATTGGGAAATCTGTTAGAATGCTGCTTTTTTAAAAGTGTATTGATTGGAATCACATTTCAACAAAATCTGGCTAATGTTATCCATTGGAAGTATTGGAATGCATTACTCTTGAGGAGGTTTGTTGAACTACATGCACTGATATAACCAAAAACAGGCTCGTCTTTGGGTTGAAAAGGCGTGCCTCGATATAAAGGGGCGTTAATCAACTATAGAACAAACAAACAACGTATAGCTTCAGATATCAGTAGGAAGTATAGTAACACACTAGTATAGATATCACAAGCACGTATAGTAACACACTAGTATAGATATCACAAGCACGTATAGTAACACACTAGTATAGATATCACAAGCACGTATAGTAACACACTAGTATAGATAACACAAGCACGTATAGTAACACACTAGTATAGATAACACAAGCACGTATAGTAACATACTAGTATCGATACCAACAGGAAGTATAGTAACACACTAGTATCGATACCAACAGGAAGTATAGTAACACACTAGTATCGATACCAACAGGAAATATAGTAACACACTAGTATCGACACCAACAGGAAATATAGTAACACACTAGTATCGATACCAACAGGAAGTATAATAACACACTAGTATCGATATCACTAGGAAGTATAGTAACACACTAGTATCGATATCAGAAAGAAGTATAGTAACACACTAGTATCGATATCAGAACAAGATAAGAAACTGAGTTTTCTTGATAAACTGAAGGATGTAATTAAGGGGTCCTTAAAACATGGGTTTCTGGAGTTACGGAAAAATTTCGTGTCGTCGTCGAATTTGTTGAAGTACACAAAAGTTGACATCTTCAGGTAGTCCAGTTGTTTTCAATCTTTTTTTTTTAGCAGGCGCCCCTCCCCCTACTTGAATATGAGGCAACACTTCTATGCACAACACCATTTATTTCATTTTCCAAAAAAAAATTTTCAAAAGTTTCTCACTCTGATCTTTGTCTCCTAAACAAATGTCTCCTAAACACAATTACATTGGCAGTGAGAAATGTAAACATTAAAAAAACCATTAAGTCGTGACAAGAAATTTGAGAAAAAATGTCAACATGAATCAAAATGAATTATGTTTTTGGTTATTTTTGAAAGAATATTGAAACTTACAGTTTTAATGAAAAAAATAACCCGCCTGTCCAACGTGTTCGTAGCACGTAGGACGACGAGTGACAAGCCCCATGTGAGTGCTGTTCAATTCCGCGGGCTGGCAGGAAAGCAACAGGTTATCCAAATTTACGGTGTTCGTGGCGCCGAACAGAAGGGTTACGATATCCATGGCACCGAGCCGAAGCGCTGAAAGCTCAAGTGCTTCTGAATCCAAAAACAAATATGTAAACAAATACATCTGAAGTCGACGTAAGCCCGCCTGCATGGTAAGAGACACCAATCAAATGGTAAAGCAGTCTTTCATGCTAAAATCAGTCAGAAGCACCACAACAATGTCATGGCTAAAGCCAGTGGCGGCTCGTTATCATTTTTGTTGGTGGAGCCAGACAAAAATTTTCAGAAAAATCATGGTTTCGATTAGGTTATATTTTAAAGTATAAAATAATAAATACACGTTAAACCTTATTTTTGGTGGGGCCCGGCACCACTGGCGCTTAATGACGAGCCGCCACTGGCTAAAGCCCAAATTCACAGAAGGCGAATGCAGAAGAATGAAAAACTATGTATTTTAACTAAAATAAAACTCCCAAAAGTTATTTATAAAAAACTTAATAAGACACAAAAGCCACTTAATTTTCATTAAATTTCCTATTTCTTCTAATACTACATCACATCTCCCTGGAAAGCCGAACATCCTAGGCTGAGGACAATTGAGCTTATCGAAAGGTAACTGGCATGTCTTAGAACGTGATTAGTAGAAGCTGAATCTCTCTGTTTCCGGTTGATGTTGGCGCCGAGTGGTTTCCGGGCTCAAATTTGGGGTGTAAAGAATAGAACCACTGTTACCTGCCCTGCGTGTCTTAAGAGGCGACTAATGACGTTTGGCTGAAATCGGATGCACATGTCCTAAACGTGTAGAAGTCTATGCGATTAGGGGCCTACCAAACCAATGTGCAACGTATACACGTTCTTGGCAATGATCAAATCATATCACAGAGTTATTAAAATTGGTCGTAAAGAACGAACTCAAAGAAGAAGAAGCTGATGATGGTAAACGGTGCTTGTGTAAATTTAACTTAGAGAATAAACTTTGATTTTTATCTGATTTTACAGTTTGATAAAAAGAAGAGTATTGTACAACTTAATGTATAAACGTTGATTCTCTTCTGTTTTTCCAGTTGATAGAAAAAAACGTATTTTGTGAATAAGCGCAAAAAACGTCGAATCTCTACTGTTTTTCCTGTTGTTGCAAAGAGTCGTATTATATCAATATATACGCCCGAGTGGTTACAGGGTCCAAATTTGGGGTGTAAAGAATAGAACCACTGTTACCTGCCACGTGTGTCGTAAGAGGCGACTAAGGAGGTTTGGCTGAAATCGGATGCATAAGCGTGTAGAAGTCTATGCGTTTAGGGGCCTATCAAACCAATATGCAACGTATACACGTTCTTGGCAAAGATCAAACATATCACAAAGAGTGATTAAAATTGGTCGTAAAGAACGAACGCAAAGAAGAAGAAGATCAATATGTGCATAAATGTCGATTCTATTTTGTCTTTCATGTTTTTGTAAAGACTGGTATTATGTGATAAAGCGCATAAACTTCGAATCTCTTTTATTTCTACCATTGTTGTAAAGAAACGTATTGTATGAATAAGTGCTTAAACTTCGACTCTCCTCTCTTTCCTGCTGATGAAAAGAGATGTTTTATGCGACTTAGCTGAACACCCAACAACGAAATGTTATCATTGACCGAGCGGTTATCACAGTTATGACTTGCTGTGCGGACTATAACACAATAACGGCTGATATAAAACAAGTTTGTCAGCATGATATAGCACTAGAACTGAGCTTCCATTAAATACGGCATTGACCTCAATTTTACTCTAAGCTATCTCTCGCAAACTGACAGGATAAGATTCAAACTGAGAATGTCATGAGGCACTCCCAGTTCACTCCGCACGCACTGATCTACTAATCAAGATACACAGCTTCAGACTAAAGTCATCTCGTGATAGTCATGTTGAAGAATGGTCACCGAGCCCCACATGTAGTTTACGTTAAGCCTGAAAGGGCGTTTTCGTTTGTGTGTGTGTGCACTATCATGTATTTCAATGTTATGAATGCTCACTTACTGTGGTAATTTGTATCTAGCTATTCCCTGTATCCTCACCATGAGGCCATTACCTTGTAGTGGTGGGGAGGCTTGCGTGCTCCAATGATACAGTGAGCTAGGACGGGGGGAACTTATGTTCCCGGAAGGGTTACCCAAGCCGTAAAGGTCGCTGAAGAGGGGACAGACGAAGCATGGTCTCCTGGTCCTCCAGGTTGGGCTTGGGACTAACGATCCCATCCTTTAAAAAAAATTAAAGTTACGGAAACAACAACAAACTTACAACCTATCTACGGGCATGAAGGGCTACCAGTCATTTTGACTCACATGAGAACGATAGAGCAAGAGCTGAAGGAAATGAATCATAGCTGGAACACAATACAGAGGAAGGCCATGAACAGGGAAGAATGGTGTACGTTTGTTGCTGCCCTAAGCGCCAAGGGCGTAACAGGCTAAAGAGAGATTCCCTGTATAGCTGAATGCATTTAAAAATAGATGTCTGCGAACAATAATGAATATAAAATAGAACGAATTTAGGAGAAGTGATGAAATCAGAGAAATGTCTGGTCAACCACTAGTGACAACTGTTATAAGAAAGAGAAGATGGAGATATGTTGGACACACCTTGAGGAGAAATGATCAATGAATATCAAAGCAGGCATTGAAGTGGGATGCAAAGGGTTTAAGAAAGAGAGGTCGACCTAAGGAGACAATGAAACGAACTTTGCTGAGAGATGCAAGAAATATACGTCTCAGTTCCATGTAGGAGATTGAGCGAGTTGGCCAGGATAGAGCGGTATGGAGAAATTACTTGCAGCTCTATGTAACGTATAACGGTACGAGAGGAATTATTATTATTGTTATTATATTATTATTCACTGTATATGCACTGTCAGGAAATGTGCGGATACCTACAAATCTGAAGTGGTCAAAGCGGATCAGATCAGATCTGGTGAGAACCGATATGTGGCTGTGGTGATACTTAACAAATTGGTGTTTTAGGGCAAGTTCATAGTTCATGCATAGTGCATATGTACGGTTCCGCCCCATAAATGCTCAGTTTCTGAGCCAACGAAAATCACACGAAACGCTAACAATTGTCTCATGTGTGAACTAATTCTAGAATGAAACAGCCGTACCGCCACAAGAAGCAACCTGCACCGCATAAATGCACATGGCCGTCGCTAAATTGCCAACCCAAAACTGTTCGTCACTTGAATTGCAATTTATGTCGAAGGGAACATCAATCACGACAAAATTCATCTTTCTACACACGCAATATCACTGCATACGACAGAATCAGTCGGTTCGTCATAACTACTGTCCGCCATTTTCTGAATACCCTCAATAAACGCATGGTTGACACAGCTAAAAGCATTACAAGTAACATTCATAGCTCACTGCGTTGCTCAAGCACTAACTCAGTAGCTCGGCAAACAAAGCCGGAAAATACCCTATCAAACATGGTGAAAATGCGCTACCAAAGTCGTGCCCAGAATCAAAGTCCTGATTTTGAATGGTCCTCCCGCATTCCACCCTTGCTGGCCAGAACAAAGATACGTATGTATGGTATCATATAAGCAAACAAAATGAATTATACATAATGTCATTGATGTTTAAAGCCATATCAGAATAGGAAAAAGCAAACAAACACAGCGTCATAGAGTCTATTTGTTTTAACATTGCTCTATTAATACATATTGGAGAAATTATTTGGGGAAATAGAGGCATTGGATACACAAGAAGGAAAAGTTCTCTTTCAGCTGCACAAGAAAGAATGATAAGTTTCCCTGTTTGTACTAGATGCACAAGGGGTCTCTGTGGCTAAGTGGTTAAGCCCTTTGCCTTGTGAGTCGAAGGTCGTGGGTTCGAGTCCGGACAGCGCCATTCTGTTCACGAGTGCAGTTTTTCCAGAGACCCCTAGGATTGTACTGGAGCTACGGAGTTCGTGCAAAACTTTCGGCAGGTGGCTTGCCATTTCTGCGGAGAGGGACGGAGTCGTATGGGGTAAAATCCGGTGCAATGAAGCAAATCCTTCGGTTTTTAAACACAAGAAGAAATTATAAGTTCTCCTTCTTTGTAATGGACGCACAAGAAGAAATGATATTATTTTTGTACTAGACGCGAAGGAAGGAAAAGTACTTTATCATGACATCATAGGAAGAACATGAAGCACATGAAGAATACGTTCTCCGTTTTGTTTTGGATGCTCAACAAGGAATGATAGATTTCCCTTTTTTTATACTGGGGACGCAAAAAGAAATATATTTGTCAAGGGCATCACAGTCTAGAGAGATACATATATAGATATATAGATAGATAGATATATAGATAGATAGATATATAGATAGATAGATAGATAGATAGACAGACAGATAGACAGACAGACAGACAGACAGACAGATAGATAGACAGACAGACAGACAGACAGATAGACAGACAGACAGACAGACAGACAGACAGACAGACAGACAGACAGAGATGCAACAACAAATATAATACAGCTATTATTCCATATAGTATGCAATTAGTCCATGTCAAAGTTAAGAACAGTGATTTACTTCATTATGTTATAGAGTCAATCTTCTGATGATAGTGAATCATAGACAATAGACAACTTCTTTCACTGTCTTTTGACTTTGAACAAATGTTTGTTACCAGCACTTGATTTCTATTAGAAGGTAGGGACTTTTGTCCAGTCAAGAGGAACAAAATACAATGAAATTTATATAAGGGACGCCAGCCTTCCCAACGTGTTCGTAGCGCGCTGGACGACGGGTGACAAGCCCCTGTGAGTGCGGTTCAATTTCGCGGGCTGGCAGAAAAGCCACAGGTTCTCCATATTTACGGTGTTCGTGGCACCGAACCGAAGGGTTACCGTATCCATGGCACCGAGCCGAAGAGCTGAAAGCTCAAGTGCTTCTGAATCGAAAATATATATATATATATATAATTGACAACATTAAATATATCGAAAATATTTCATGCGAACAAAAGAAAAGGCAGAGACGAATCCTCTTTGTGCCCATAATGAGAAGAGATGGAAGAAAAGGAATAAGATGGATAGATGGCAAAGCAGAATCCTGTAAAAAAACAAAAATAACTATCACCCAAGCCACTAGAGCAGAGCAAGACAAAAATAGAAAAATACGAGACTGGGCAACAACCCGGTAACAATGTAACGACAGAAGAAGAAGAAGAGAAGACATGATAAATGTTGTATGAGCAGGCAGAGGAAATGTAAGAATGAAATGCAGGGGGAAAAATATAGAAGATACTCGACAATTTAACATCGCTTTATGGCATATCACCCGTGTATTGCAGGGGACAGAATGGGCGAATAAAATTAGTACCAAAGTGATCTACAAGGCATGTCTAAGTTTCAACTGAGGTAGTGGGCCTTAGGAAGCTACCCTAGTAAATAAAAGGCGTCGCTGAAATCGGATGTCCTGGCCTAATTGTGGACGCATAAATGGCCAAACGTGCAATCGCTCTTAGGCTCAAATCACATACAAATCAGACAGAATAGTTAACAAGTGATTGATATGGAGCGTTCGAAGAACTCCTTGTGGAGACTCCAAGAAATACTGGAAGATAATGTGTGATAGTTTTATTTATAGATGTCATCACTCATTGAGAATCTGAGCTGTACAACACTAACAGTCGTGTCTTACCTTTTCACGCGTGTTCATGTCGGGAATTGAAAGGTATACGCGAGTCTAGACTGTAGATATTTAATACAAATTATTTTTTGTCAGTCAGTCCTAACACTCTATCACATAAGTCAATATTTATTTTGAAGTTTGCTGAGGGTAACAACACTCGTGAGGTATACAGATCGTTGAAATTCAAACTAAACCTAACGAATCATTTAATTTCAGACTGAAATCACGTCTGTGTTTGTATTAAAGATTCTAGGAATTGGATAACCTTGATCTTATCTTAGATCAACACTCCTTACCGTGGCCGTCTCATAATTCCCTACTTTTTTCCCTACTCGTATTCCGCTCCTGCTTTGTACAATACGTCTCTAGGATTTAATTTGGACAGGGACGTTATCGTAAGGTCATTGATTCCGTTTTTGTTGGCAGCAAGGATGGATAAAAGTGGTTATTTTATGCGAAAGTGATTAAAGAACGCTTTAAGTTATTTTATGTTGAAATCCATTTGTCTCACTATGGGAAACAGTAACCGCTGGTTACCATTCAAAACAAATAAATACATGAAAAGATGAAATGACAGGTGTACAAACTCTTGTTGAATTAAGAAACGCACAGTTCTTTGTCTAGTTCTGTAATTTTTATAGGTGCTGTGTTGTGATATTGTTTTTGTATTTTACAAGATTACAGTACTTTGTTTTTACGTGTTTCGCCATTGCTTATTGGTTACTGGTTACTAAACTGACGTCATTGCACTCCGGGCAGATCCATAGGTGCTCAGTCTCCCCAAAAGATATCGAAGAGTATGCATACTGATGGTTCCCGTGGCTCGCTGATTAAACACACCTCTCACTCTGCCTCTCAGGCATCCAGTTCTACTTATACAACGGGTAACTCCAAACTGCCTAAATCGCTTGATCGATTCATCATCTATTTTAGTGTCCTCATCCAACAGAGAGTCGCGTAGAGACCGAAGAACTTTCCCCCTCCCCCATCCCTATCCATCTTCAACTCCCTGCTGAATCGATGCTGTTGATGCAAGCCTGTCTGCTCTCTCATTACCGTAAACACCCGCATGCCCAGGGCATTATATCCACGTAAGCCACTGGAGGTTAGAAACTTCTATAGACGACATCCACTCATACCGAAACCTGCCCTTCTGGATCTTGTGAAGTATCGACTGAGAGTCAGGTACCACAACTGCCGCAGTAAATGAAGTCCCAAAGGGCAAATGGAGGGCAGCAGTAACGACCTCAACCTCCATCCTCATACTAGAAATGGTTGTCCTGTACGCTCCACTTCGCTCTGCAACTACCCTACCATGTACATTAGCCAAGAAACCCCAGCCGGACTTCGTCATTGCTACATAGTTTTACTGTAGTCTTCTTTTTATATTGATAATATTATTTCCATAAGCAATATAAGATGGTGAAGAGAAGGAAATAATTAAACTGCTTGAATATATATGGCGAATAAAAACAAATAAAATGTAAGCAGTTCCGCAAAAGTACTGCAACAAACACATATCGAACATGTAGTCTTTGTCAAGTACATAATGCACAATATATTAACAACTGCGTTATTTGTGCTGAAGTACTGACAATAAAGTTATGCAAAGCTTCAATGAATAACTTTTCATCGGTCCATGAAATGGGAAAAACTGGCTGATGATCAAGATATATGAAAAACAACATTGCGAAAAGGTCCAGAATCTTTTGAAGAGTGACTTAGGAATGAGCTGAAAGACAAGAGAGACAAACGAAAACTCAGAAGTTGTCACAGTGAAACACTTGCCAATTGACCGTCTGTAAAGACGAAAAGGCCATATATATATACTGACAACAGTAGGTCCCAACGTTTCAGTTTCTTTTGTAAAGGAAATATTAAAATAACGTGTCACAAATTACCAGTATTTCTCCTCTTCGCTCCTCATAGAGCATAGGGTCTCAACAGTTATCCCTCACTTGTCGCGATGTCTGGATATTTTCTATATCTCTTCCCAGGATAGTTCGGCATCCTTCTGTTACTCAAGAAGACTCCGTCTCTATGTCTGTTTAGGAAGCCCGCTTTTCCGTTTCCCTTGATGGTTCCTCTCAATTGCTTGTTTAGTAAGACACTTGACTGTGTCTTCCTCAGGAAATGCCCTACCTATCGTCCTTTTCTCCATTTGGGTCATCATGGGATTCTGTCCCGTTCTTATCCACAGTTCTGTATAAAAAAGGATGCAACACATATAACTTCCAAGCGCCAGGTATGGAACTTAGTATCAATAATATTCATTATCTGTTCTCACCAGTATTCAACTTATTCACCTATAAAGTCGGAGAAAGCAAGCGTGTAGTGCGAGGAGAGGGGGAAAGTGATAATAAGGAAAGCTGGCCTTCACGCAAAAATCAGTCAGAAGCACCATGCCAAACTACGTCTGAATTCATAGTGGGTGAACGTAAGAAGTAGAAGATAAATAACTATTAAACTTAGAATACACGATTATTGGAAAGAAAGAAATCAGTTCTAAATATGAGTTACATAAGATAGAAGTACAGCAAATAATACGATAAGAGATTATTCCCACGAGAGAAAGAAATCAGTTCTAAATATGAGTTACATAAGATAGAAGTACAGCAAATAATACGATAAGAGATTATTCCCACGAGAGAAAGAAATCAGTTCTAAATATGAGTTACATAAGATAGAAGTACAGCAATAACTAATGAAATTCAACACAGATGCAACAAAGCAAATCAAATGATAGGGCAAATGGCGCCAATTTTAAGATGCAAACACGTCACCATGAACACAAAAAGAGCAATGTTCAACACAATCTTTCTCCCCACATTATGTTACCAGTGCCAAACCTGGACGCTGACAACAAACGATAGAAGAAAACTAGTCACAACAGAGATGAAGTGTCTACGCAGAATGCTGGGTGTAACAAGAAGAGACCGGTTGAGAAATGAAGACATCAGGAAAAAGTGGGTACAACATCAGTACTAGACTTCATCAAGAAACAACAAATTAAATGGTTCGGTCACGTAAGCAGATTACCATCAGACAGTGCACCCCAAAGAGCAATGCTGCTCCGATACAATGGGTACAAAGCAAAAGGCCGGCCACGCAAAAGATGGACCTCAGAGATAACAGAGGCGACGAAAGAGACTATCTACGAAGCGCATACTAGGGCCCGTTTTAGAAATCTCTTCCTGACCTGACGCTGTGAGGCATACAGGATTCGAGAAAGAAGAAGAAGAAGAAGAAGAGATTATTCCCACGAGAGAAAGAAATCTATCCTTGAAACTAAGCTTGGACAGATGACAGATAACACAATGATTTAAGTGAAGCTAGAAAGATTAGAATCAACTAATCCTGAAACTGCAGCTATAACAAAAGAAAAGAACTCTCATTTTATTGGAATTTGGGCGCTGAGATGAAGTAAAAGCAAATATTATTTATCTCAGCTGTTTATTTGTTTGCGTTCCGTATACTCTACAAGTTAACCATGTTTTGTGATCTGTGCGGTTTGTGTCGATAACTTGTGTATGTTATGCCCCCGTTAGACTCATACGATACAAATATTTTAATTTTAGACACAGTTTTTTCATATTACCCTTCTTCTTCTTCTAATACTCCATATCGACTACTTGTTAACCACTCTGTGTAATTTGTATGTGATCCGAGCCTAAGAACGATTGTACGTTGTGCCAGTTATACGCCTGCAAGTAGGATAGCACTTCCGATTTCTGCGAAGCTTTTTATTTACTAGTGTAGCTTCCCTAGGTACTACACCAGTCGCTTCTTACGACATGCCGTGTAGGTCGCAGTGGTACTTTTCTCAGCTTCCCTTGCGGGCCCCGGCACTCCACTGGCGCATATTATTTCAAACCACACAAACAGAAAAAGTACATATTAAAGTACCGCATTTGGAGTTATACAGCAGCATGGTATCATCTCTCATTGATTATAGGGATGACATCAGACCTGGCTCACACCAATTTCAGTTACAGCATGGTATCATCTCTCATTGATTATAGGGATGACATCAGACATGGCTCACACCAATTTCAGTTAATTTTTTGTATTAGGACAATAACCGGAAGTGCCACAACGAGTGGATCCAGTACGATTGAACGTGTAAACTCCGAGCGTCGTCCTTCTTTCCTATGACAGCTGCTCGGAGTTTGCTCAAGTGTAGTTTATTTTATTGTGCCATTTTGGCGTGTCATGAAGGCGTCCACCGTTTGCCTCCATCAACTGGGTACTATACTATGATCTTAATCAAAAGCCCGTCTGCCCGGTGTCTTCGTAGCGCGTTGGACGACGGGTGACAAGCTCCCTGTGAGTGTGGTTCAATTTCGCGGGCTGGCAGAAAAGCCACAGGTTCTCCAGATTTACAGTGTTCATGACACCGATCCGAAGGGTTCCGATCTTCATGGCAACGAGCCGAAGAGCTGAAAGCTCAAGTGCTTTTGGATCGGAAACAAAAATCAAAAAAAAAAAAAAAAAAGGCCGAGAAGCCAATTTCAATTGCTAAATTATTCTTACAGTTTATTTTCTAACTTTGATAAATTTGTATAAGCTACATTACTTCTATCTATCTCTTCTCTAATCAAGATTTGCCTTTCAGCGTCAGGTCGAAAATGGAGACACATGGAGCAAGCCTCTCTATGCACCTTGTCTTTCTTTCTCTTCTCCAAACCTGATTTGCCTCACAGCTTCAGGCAGGACCGGACGGTATATTTTTTCATTATGATGCAAGTCTTTGAAATGCCGCCCCTTAAATATTTTTTCTTTAAAATAACCTTCATTTGTGATGCCGATTTCGCTGCTTATGCCGCCCCGCTTACGGTACCGCCTGATGCGGCTGCCTCTTTGTATCAAAGCACGGCACTGCCCTGGCTTTAGAGAAAGAAGAGATTTCTAGCATGAAAATGAAACACAATTCTGACGAAGTAGTTTATACCGCTAACTATTTTGCGCTACTATGTTTCAACTTATCAAAGGAAACGTTAAACTAGTTCTGTGCAATCAAGTCTGTGTGCCTTCTGCTCATCTTCTTGCTTGACACATTGATTGTCGATGGTGGTTGTCAAAACAACAGCATGAAAATCGGATGTTTTTTAATAATTTATCGAATTGTTTCCCTTTGTCCGTTGTAAATTATATCGAATATTTTTCTTTCTTGCGCTCAGAAGATTGATTGATTGATTGATAGGACCATCATCATTGCACTTCGGTGAACAGCCGTGTGTGCTCCAATCTCTTTCTTATACAGAAAGATCTCAGCTGCAGTGGTCTGGTCCGTTTTGCAACTTCTGTTATGTTCTAGTCGCCCCACTTTAAAATGAGTAACTGACTGCTTGTGTTATAGAAAGAGCAAACATGACAATTACCATTGTGGGAGCCATATTAACAAATATTCGAATCTGGGCGGCGTCGTTTTATTCAAGAGTGAGTTTTTGTGACGTATCTAAAAATGAATCTTCTTCTTCGAACGCTCCATATCAACCACTTGTTAACCACTCTGTGTGATTTATATGTGATCTGAGCTTAAAAGCGATTGTACGTTGTGCCAGTTATGCGCCTACAAGTAGGCCAGCATATCCGATTTCTGCGATGCTTATTATTTAATAGGGTAGTTTCCATACTTCCTACACCAGTCGCTTCTTATGACATGCCTTGTAGATCGCAGTGGTACTATTCTTTGCTTTCCTTGCGGGCCCTGGCACCACACGAGGGTTAAAAAGATGAATGATTGACTTAATTGGACGGGATTTCCCCATACGACGCAGTCTGTCTCTGCAGAAATGGCACGCTACCTGCCGAGAGTATTGCATAAAGTACGAACTCCGCAGCTCCGGCAACAATTCTAGGATCTCTGGAAAAAATAAACTAGTAAATAAAACGGTTCGGCCCAGGTTCGAACTTACAACTTTCGGAACACGAGGCGAACGGCTCAAAGATTTAACCACATAAATTACCAATATAAATAGAAAGAAGACGAAAAATAAAAAAAAGCAATTGATAACGACATGAAATCTTGGCAACTCGTACAAGACTCAATCATTTTGTTCTTTTTTCCTTTTTTTCTTTTATGAGTGTTAGAGAAATATTTATTTTGGTCTCTTTACTTCATTTGAGAAATATTATAGGCAGAATACTACTGTAGACGAACATCTAAAAGGAAACCGAGCCTGCCTGAAGAAGCGTTTTCGTAGCGCGTTGGACGACGGATGACAAGCCCCCTGTGAGTGCGGTTCAATTCAGTGAGCTGACAAAAAAGTCACAGATTCCATGTCCATGGCACCGTGCCGAAGAGCTGAAAGCTCAATTCTTCTGGATCGGAAATAAACACGAAGTTTTCACTCCGCCTATCTGTCACTCCCGCCTATATAGACTAAAGGATCATCAAGACACATCTACCCTCTTACCACGATAAGGTAGACTAATGTGTAGGGAAATGTAAGTGAAACTGGTGATATGATTAAAAATAAACGTAAAGTACGTGTTTTCATACCATGTGGTAAATTTGGAACAATTTTGTTCATCATCATGATCATTAACTAGCTTGTCCTTCCATGACCGTAAAACCTGAAAAACTCTCAGTTCTGTGCAAGTTGACCGGCGTCAGCAGCAGTCATTCTCAGATCGTCAATAACATCTTGTACCCATCGTCTTCAATGTCTTCCTATCAGAATATTTTGTTAGGTATGTATTATTCTATGATACAACTGCAATGACGTACGTCAAGCCAACAAACTTTGGCTTCAGGGAAATGTTCTGTACCTAACTGAGACTAAGTCTTCTTCTTCTTCAGCGATATTTCGCCATGCCCTTCTTCTTCTTTGAGTTCATTCTTTACGACCAATTTTAATCACTCTTTGTGATATGTTTGATCTTCGCCAAGAACGTGTATACGTTGCACATTGGTTTTGTATGCCTCCACATGTTTAGGACATGCGCATCCGATTTCAGCCAAACCTCCTTATACGCCTCTTACGACATGCGTGGCAGGTAACAGTGGTTCTATTCTTTACACCCCAAATTTGGGCCCGGTAACCACTCGGGTGGTCATGCCCTTAATTTTCTGTGGGCCACAAACTGGGCAGTCAGCTTCAGATCTCTCATGTTTCCCGAAAGCTTAGTTTTCAGGTAGACTGGATGTGGCCACATGGTGCTTCTCAGCTCACCCAGGAGAGGACAGTCCTGTAGGACATGCTCCGGTGTATGTTCCGCCTGTTGACACTGGCAGTTAGCTGGTTGACTTATTGCTAATCTATATAAGTGTTTGTTGAGTCTGCAGTGTCCGGTATGTAGTCGAAATATAATGACCTGGTCTGAGGTATTTAAGCTCAGGTCTTTGAGGAAGTCTTCTCCATAATCATATCCATTGTTTGCCTTCCAGTCTACTGCAGATTTTCTCTGTATGAGGGTGTTGACTACTTGAAAAGACAGGAATTGGTAAATTGCTCTTCGGCACTGTCCTCTTTAGCTATGAAATCGGCACTCTCATTGCCTGCAATGCCACAGTGAGATGGAACACACTGCAAGTGAATTTATACCTTTTCAGAAAGCTGAGGAAGATTTCTTTTTAGGTATTTAGCTGTACTGTGAGCAGATTTAACCTCCAGGGCTTGTATAGCTGACAGTGAGTCTGTAAGAAATACCATCTTGCCTGCAGGTTCATGTACTTGCAGCTTATTCATATGCTGTGCTGCCACCAGAAGGGCTAAGAGTTATGCTTTGTAGTTGGAACATATTCTTCCAGTAGGGACCGCTAAAAGACACAGTAGTAGCATCTGGGTGCCTAATGTACACTCCTGCTCCACCATTCATGGTTGCCTCCATTGTCGATCCATCTGTATAAATTCTTATCCAGCTGTCTTCTGGAAACATGTAATGGAGATGTTCCATTGTAGTTGCTTTCTTCACTAGACTTGGCTCGGCATCTTTGCTTAACAATTTAGGGATGGAGGTTGAGAAGTTTAGTGTTACTGAGTCTGGTTCCCAGTGATCAAAAAGTAATTCTTCTGTTATGTAGTTATGATTTAGTAGTTCCAAGTATGACTTTCCTATTTCTTTTACTTTATGGTTTAGAATAAGTCAACCTGCGAGAAATGTAATGTCACAAATATCCCATTTAGGGATTCAAACTGAGATCACTAGTTTATAAAGCCAGTGACCTTTACACTCAGCCACCATGTCTTAGAAACACTGATAATATACGTGTGTGAAATTCTAACGATAAAGAACATAAAAACATCAGTAAAAATAAATAATCAAAATGAAACATTGAAGCTACGCAATTGTAAATAAGGAACGAATATGATAAGGGAAGCAACATTAAAAATAAGCATAATTATTTCCAAACCCAGCGCGTTGTGTTTTAACTGTAACCTCTAGACATTTTATATCTACCTTCTTAATAATAACCCATGTGTTCTGAATAAGTGATAATAATGCAGTCATCTCATTAGATATAAGTAAATGAAATCCCTAGCTAGCTCTGGTAATCCTAGTGTTCATTAGTCCCGTCTTCAAATTTCAAAGTTGGTTGAGTTGGGCTCTGACCTGCGTGAGTTCAAACCTTAAAACTTGGCAACTCAAAACGAAAACGCACGTGGGACGCATTTTTTGATGTTTTAAAAAAAAAAAGAAATTAAAGATCTTCTGAAGCCGCTTGTAATGATGTGATACACACTAGAAGGTTCTATGTAGATTCTATGTAGATTCTATGTAGAGAACACAATACTCTTGCTTGTTACAGATTGTTACAACAATTAAGTATGGCTCCTGCACTGAACAGAGTTAGTTTCTTGTCTTTTTTCTATCTTATATCTGGTTGCATTTGTTTTAATTTGTAGGTTATTGCTGTTGTCGAACCCCAGGAATTATGAGTTTTTTTTCTTCTCTTTTTCTTATGTATGCGTTGGAGAGAGTACCCGGCTTTCTTTCAGACGTATAAACCCACAACAATTTGTTATAATTTGTATAAACCAGGAAGAAATGTGAAGATTTATATCTTAAGTATTTGATACCTGTATATAAGGTATACGTTGTTTATACCAAGATGTTATCAACAGGATGTTGATATTTATTATTTACACCTGATTTAAATCAAGGTAAATTCATATCTTCATGGCAATACGTGATGTGTTAATGATTATCGGAATTATAGAGGAGTGCAATTCAATATCAAGTAGAGAAATAGTGAATAATGAATGGAAATTAAAACAACATGATTATTGTAAAATGTAGTCGAATAGGAAACAGACTAATTATTGGACAAATGTACTTTGCGAGTTGAAGGTATGGGTTTGAATCCGTACCTAGCCGTTCTGTTCACGAGTGCAGTTTTTTTCCAGAGACCCATAGGACTGTTGTGGGAGCTACGGAGTTCGTGCTTTGTGAAATACTCTCAGCGAGTGGCGTGTCAGTTCTGCGGAGAGAGACCAAGCCATATTGGTTAAAACCCGGTGCAATGAAGTCAATACTTCGGCTTTAAAATCCTTTTTTATTTATATTAACTCTTAGTAAAATATAATGATACAATAACGCTATTACAGGCATATTGTTCAGCAACATTAAGGCGCTACTGACTATGGTTTGTGTAAACAGGATTCTCAGATTAGGTATTCCGCTCGTGTGGTACTGGGACCCGCAGAAGAAGCAAAAAGAAGTGCCACTGCGACCTACAAGGCATGTCGTAAGAGGTGACTGATGTACCTAATGAAAGCTACCCTAGTAAATAAAAAGCATTACAGAAATCGGATGTGCTGGCCTATTTTTAGCAGCATAACTGGCACAACGTACAATCGCTCTTAGGCTCAGATCACATACAGATCACACAGAGTGGTTAACAAGTGGACGATATGCAGCGTTAGAAGAAGAAGAAGATACCCAAAGGTCTGAAAAGACTATAGGAAATTTTGGTATGAAACGAATTAACGTAATGCATAAGCGTTCACTGTCGACAAGAGGGTTTGTTGGTTCATTCCAACACTTGACGTTGTACGTGTGAAGAAAGGAATCGGTCCTCCTACCTTCTGCACACCAGGGTCTATAAATGTGAAGTGAAGTGACTTCATGTCCCTAAGGTCTGACATATCTAATAAACCTAGTGTAGTAGATATTTGTTTGTGGTTCATAAATAATAATAATAATTCCTCTCGTACCGTTATACGTTACATAGGCCTGCAAGTAATTTCTCCATACCGCTCTATCCTGAGCAACTCGCTCAATCTCCTCCATGGAACTGAAACCTGTATTTCTTGCCTCTCTCAGCAAAGTTCGTTTCAGGGTCTCCTTAGGTCGACCTCTCATTCTTAAACCCTTTGCATCCCACTTCAATGCCTGCTTTGATATTCGTTGATCTGCCAATGCCGGTTCCAAGCCCAGATGAAATAGGAGGAGGACTTGTTCGTGAGGCCAGCTACCTCATCACAAGAAATTGAAGTAGCTACAGAAATGTGTGTGTTTCATACCCAGTTAGAAATCATATATATACATCATCTGTTGGTTTGGTATCCCTTACACTTCTTATATTAGTGAAATTCCTTTTCCGCTGCACTGGAAGTTTTGCTTTCATTTGTTTTCATCATTTTATTTTAATGCATTAGTTTCACATGAAGAATTTGTCCGAGTGATTACCGGGGCCCAAATTTGGGGTGTAAAGAATAGAACCACTGTTACCTGCCATGCATGTCGTAAGAGACGACTAAGGATGTTTGGCTGAAATCGGATGCACATGTCCTAAACGTGTAGAATTCTATGCGTTTAGGGGCCTACAAACCAATGTGCAATGTATACACGTTCTTGGCAAAGATCAAACAAATCACAAAGAGTGATTAACATTGGTCGTAAAGAACGAACGCAAAGAAGAAGAAGAAGAAGACACGAAGAATTAACCATAAGACAAATGGCATCAATTTTGAAGTGCAGACATGTCACCACAAAAATAGCATTTTCAAACCAATCATTATCCCAACATTATGCTACCAGTGCCAAACCTGGACGCAGACATCAATTGATAGAAGAAAAACTAGTTACGACAAAGAAGAAGAGCACACGCAGAATACTGGGAGTATAACAAGAGAATGGTTTAGAAATGATTTTCTTCATGGATCTAGCTCTGTACTGATCTTGTAGTCAACGCCAAAACCACTTTACATCACGAAAATAAAACTGAACTATTAAATTACATTCTTAATGTTGTTCACTTAACCGCACAAAATTCCTTCTTTTTTGGGGAGGGGATTGTAAAGACATACATAACAAGTAACTACAAATACTTGCACCCGCAAAGCAGCGGCTGCAATAACAATTCCATGAGACACCTCACGATCCTATTAGTTTTATACTGCAGTGACTATAGCTTAGGCTACTGTATCTGTTGTTAAGCCACACAGAGAAAAAGAAAACATGAAAATACAAACCCTACCACATGTAAACAGAAGTTTCTGAAGACAAAACGTGAACGGGTTTCTTGGATATTATTTCAAACTTGGTAGATCGTGAACAGGTGCTGGAGAAATGAACATTTGAAAGGATTTTAAAGGATTTGTTGAGAAGAAATTGAAGAGCTTGTTAACACTTTTATTTAACGCCCACAGGTGAGGATTGCAGTACAGAATGAAATTAGTCTATTTATTTATTAGATATGATGAAAATAAATGATGATTTCAAACTCTTGCTTGGGCTGAATTCGAACGCTCCAAATCGACTACTTGTTAACCATTCTTTGTGATTTGTATGTGATCCGAGCCTAAGAGCGATTGCACGTTGTGCCAGCTATGCGCCTATAAGTAGGTCAGAATATCAATATCTGTGACACGTTTTATTTACTATAGTATCATCCATAGGTCTCTACTTAAGTCGCCTTTTACGACATGTCTTGTAGGTCACAGTTTTACTGTTCTTTGCTCCCCGGAGCAAACGGAGGCGACATTGTGGTTTGACAGGAGATCATCATCAGAACCGATAAAATGCACGAAAGAGAAAGTGTGAGAGTTCTGTTAAGACATGATCGCCTACACTTGTAGGTACGACCCTTGATGATATATATATATATATATATATGTATGATGTGCGTGTGTGTGTGTGTGTGTGTGTGGTGTGTGTGCGTGAGCGCGTGCATCTGATTGTTGCCAATTGTTAATGGTTAGATTTGAGACAACAACGGAACAGTTTACACACCCAAAATAATAAACAAGGCGAGACATGAAACAATCATGTCTTTCGTAATGTAAAGCCAACAATAAATGAGATGCTCACATCAATTATCAGGAAAGGTAAGAAGATAAAACTACGATTTCCTCACAGGTAGTACCAGGTAATGAACTACAGGTGTGGTCGACTGATAAAGTTAGCTTGCATGAAGATGACAGCAATAAAAGAACAATCAACTATTATATCTCTTCTTCTTGCAAATTATCTCATGTCGCCCGTCTGGTGCCGAGGCCCGTAAGGGAAGCAAAGAATAGTACCACTGTGACCTACAAGGTATGTCGTAAGAGGCGGCTGAGGTAGGGGCCTAGGGAAGCTGCCCTAGTGAATAAAAACGTCGTAGAATTCGGATGTGCTGGCCTACTTGTAGGGGCACAACGTACAATAGCTCTTAGTCTCCCATCACATACACATCACAAAGAGTGGTTGAAATGGAAGAAGACGAAGAATGTTCACCTAACAAGTATTTGAAAGACATTGAAACCTTGATGATTGGTGCATACAGAAGAGTATACTTTATTTCATAGACATTAAAATATTCACCTCTTTACTAAACATCTAAGGACTAAGGTTGGGTCATAAACTCTCAGCACTGCCTCGTAATCAATTCCGTGCCCAGAATTCGGACATATCCAACTCTGCACTACCCGACTGCCAAAATTACATATTTCATATGGGGTTATTGTTATTTTTCGCCACGCCTGATTTGGCTCTTATTACTTATTTTTGCGAGAATAAATGCTTTTCTTTTTATCATGGTCCTTTGCCACACAGACGTGTCTTTTCCGACTTCAGAGGTAATATGGGTTATTAATTACCGCACACATTTTTTTCGTACTGTGGGACATTGCAGCAAAAGTTCACAGGGATGTAGGACCAGCGTCATGCTAGTATACAATTTAATTCGATAGTGAATGGGGCATATATGGTATATAGAGCTATTACAGTGTTAGGCCTGTATAGTTCATTGACCGTCGACACACGATGGGTGATGTGGTCAGCATCACGCCGGCCACCTTTACTTTCCCAGAACATGTCAGAGCAATTAAGGCTGGGTGGAACTGAGAGCCGTCACGGTCGGGAAAAATTCCACGCCCACTACGGGAGTTGAACCCGTACCACCAGCCTTGAAAAGCGAGTTCACTAACAACTACGCTACCGCGGCTCTCTAATTTAATTCGATATTGGGCCAAATATTTCTTCGTTGTATATACTTCGCTCGTGAATCACGTGCAGTTCAAGATTTTCTTAGGTAACTAAGTTTCAATTATGCGGTACTACATCAAGTTAAAATACCATGGACAGAAAAAGGAAGAACATTGATGTCCTGAAAGAACTGAATGTTAAAGACAATTAGCTTATAAACAATATACTATACAGAAAAATTAGATACTATGGCCACATCAAGCGTCACAATGGCCTGGAGATAACAATATTGTATGGGAGGATCCCAGGATAGAGAGGCAGACCAAGAAGAAATTGGATACAAGATATTAAAGAAACCATGAATATGACCAGCGGCAAAGTGGATGAACTGGCTAGAGACAGTGAATTTCAGATGTGCTGCACAGAGAGCAACATCCTATAAAGGATTCGCAACTTGATGATAACATCAATTTAATGCACTAGAATGTTGTTCTGAATCAATTCAGAAAAATATGTGGCGTTTGTTTGTTTTGAATATTGTTATCTAGTTTTGTGCTCGTCCGTTATAAATTCAGACATAGTCAAGACGCATAATAAGGCAACGCTGAGTTTTAAGTAACGACTTGCTTTCCTTATTAATAGCGTCACTTGCTATTCATATATTAGGTGTGCTCTTATACCGCAGTGTCCCTTTCTAAGTCTGAAGTCTGGGGTCTGCGTTTTTGTGTTTAAAGTATTTATGTTGTCATGCTCTGGGTTGTACCTACCTTTTGTTTTCCTTCAGAACATTTTTCTTGAGATCTCTATTCGATTAGCTAGACTAAATTGATATTGGAGTGGGAGTTATATATAGTTATGGTCAACTATGATGTCCTGAACTTAGCTTCTGTATTCTTTTTCTTCCATTCATTTGTTTTTATCTATTGATTGATTAATTAATTGATTGATTGATAGGACCATCATCATTGAACTTTGGTGAATGACTAGTGTGCTGCAATCTCTTTAGTACATAAAAATATCTAGTGCATGAGCTCCGTAGCACCGGCGAGGGTTTCCGATGTAATTTAGAAGATGGCGAAGATATTTTGTAATAATTCTATTCTAAACCATTTTTCTAATGAAATTTGAAACCGGACAACCGCTTTTCAGCTTGCTCTTCTCGATTTTTGAACTGCCAACGGTTATTTTACTTGTTCAAATTGAACACGGAGCCTATGTTGTATCGTCCGTCTCCGACATTAGGAAAGAAGGCGAGAGGAAGTCCCCGAAAAATAGGGTTAGATGGGATAGCAGCAGAATCCTGCCAAAAAACAATAACAATCGCACAAGCCACTAAAGCAGCGCAGAACAAAAACAGAAAACCTCAACGGTTCAATAGATGACACGATCCACACGAAGTTCCCTGAGGCTCATGAGGTCATGGTGGTAACATGAGCCAGGGTTGGCGAGGGCGCGCTAACCAAGACCCTGCCCACAACCTCCACGAGGTGAACCTAGAAACAGACTCTGGTTCCGGTCTGGCTACGGAGGGACAGGGATCGGGGAGAGCTACTCTGGTATAAGTAGAGATACAAAGGTAGTCATGCTTGATGGGATCCGCCCGCAACATAGACGAGCGAACTCCCAGAGTGACTATTAATGCTCGCCTCTCCCGATTGAAGGGGCCAATTTGAACGAAACATGTGGAACCTCGTGGGGCGGAACTCGGAACCACGCATTCTCTCTTGTGCTGTTTCTTGAGCCGATGAGAATGTCGGGGGATGAGTCGGACCGCACGCCGGTCCACATGAGTCCAATGATCGAATCGAAAAGAGGCTGACCCATGCGCGGCAAAATTCGGAGCCTACGCACCACTGCGCGTGCGCGTTTTCCTACCGCAAGGAACCACTGCTGCCTTGTAGATTGATTGGGGACAATCAAAGGCTAGCGGAGCAAACCGTAAACAAACCTGAACGGGCGGCAAACCAAGGTGTTCATTAAAACGACCGGTTTGCTGGGAGGATGGCGCTCATTAGCCCGGGAGGGCAGGCCGTCTAAGGGTTGCTGCCCTGAAAGAAATAGCAACTCGCTGCCTTGTGGGTCGGGCTGGGGACAGTCAAAGGCTAGCGGAAGAAGCGAATCCGTACACAAGAGCTGGCTAAAATCGAACACCCCACCGAAGGATAAGCAACTGAGCTCAAATAGGTGCTGAAGGTTTGGTGCACGTACATCACGTTCTGATGTTTGGCTGTTTATATATCACAATGAGAATGATTAAAACAGGCCTAGAACGATCGAAGAAGAAGAAAACCTCAACACTTGGAAACAACCGGGTAACAGTGTGACAACAAAATAAGAAATAAGAAGATTGACATATATTTACGAGTATTTTCAGCCAAAAAATGATCGTTTGCGTGACAAGCAAATGTGTCTCCAATGACTGAGAATGTTCCTAATCTGGAAAGACCTCACATAGTCAGAAAGAGTGCATAGTGTAGACATCATGTTTTTCTTAGACGCAGATCATAACGCCCAAATATTCGGCGGAAAATGATCGTTAAAGAGCGATGAAAACACGAAGGAAAAGGATTTAGGGAGTAAATAAAAAGCGTGCAGAAATCGGATGGGAAGGCCTAGGCACCCATAACGGGCACAATGTACAATCGTCCTTAGACTCAGATCACATACAGAACACAAAGAGTGGTGTAATAAGTGGTCGTTAAAGGGCGTTCGCGCCCGCCTGCCCAGCGTGTTCGTAGCGCGTTGGACATCGGTGTGACAAGCTCTCTGTGAGTGCGGGTTCAATTCCGCGGGCTGGCAGAAAAAGTCACAGGTTCTCCAGATTTACGGTGCTCGTGGAACCGAACCGAAGGGGTGAAAGCTCAAGTGCTTCTGGATCTGGGAAAAAAGGACGTTCGCGGAAGAGGAAATTTATTTTTGAATGTGCTAAAACAGTTGACAAAACTCACCTGTTTTATTTAAGAACATCACAACTCTAGTCATGATTAATGGGATAAGGGACTAACTCACATTCACGGTCTAACACATACAGACAGCATCAGTTGTTGAACTCTTTCAACTTTCTGGATAGTTGCCCTTACCGTCCTAAGAGACTACTTAACATTTGATCGTCTGGACTCAAATAACCAATCATTGAACACGTTTTCTTGTTTGGAATAAGCTAAAAGAGAATGAGTGAATTAACAGAAATTGCAAACAAAAAGAGAGATGAAGGTATGAAGTGAAGTGATAAATGAGAAAGAGAGAGAGAGAGAGAAGAGAGAGAGAGAGAGAGAAGAGAGAGAGAGAAGAGAGAGAAGAGAGAGAGAAGAGAGAGAGAGAGAGAGAGAGAGAGAGAGAGAGAGAGAGAGAGAGAGAGAAAGAGAGAGAGAGAGAAAGAGAGAGAGAGAGAGAGAGAGAGAGAGAGAGATAGTACACAATGAAAGGGTTACTAGGTAAACAAAAGTTTGTTTCGCCATCTGTCTCTCCGTTTGTCTCCCCATTTGTCTCTCCATCTGTCTCTCCATCTGTCTCTCCATCTGTCTCTCCATCTGTCTTTCCATCTGTCTCTCCATCTGTCTCTCCATCTGTCTCTCCATCTGTTTCTGTCTGTCTCTCCGTCTGTTTCTACGTCTGTCTCTCCATCTGTTTCTCTGTCTGTCTCTCCATATGTCTCTCTATCTGTTGCTCCGTCTGTCATTCCCACTCTCCCCAATATTTCGCGTGATGTCTCTCCGTATACCTCTCCTTGTGCTTCTCCTTATGTTTCTAATTATGTCTCTCCTTATGTACGTCTATCGTTCCACCCATCCATCCATCCATCAATACTTTCTTTCATCCATCCATCCTTTCTTTTATCCATCCATCCATCCTTTATTCCATCCATCCATCTTTTGTTTCATCTATCCATCCTTTCTTTTATCCATTCATCGATCCTTTGTGCCATTCATCCATCCTTTCTTTCATCCATTCATCGTTTGTTCCATTCATTCAATCAACCGTTCTTCTCTCCATCCCTCCATCCATCCATCCATCCATCCATCCATCCATCCATCCATACATACATTCCTACCTGAATACCTACCTACCTCCCTACCTACCTACCTACCTACCTACCTTTCTACCTACTTGTCTCTCCGTATGTCTCTCCTTCTGTCTGTAGTTTCTGTTTGTGTGCTATCTTTGGTTGATATGTATGCATCTCTAATTAAGTACATATCATCATCCAATAGCTTGTCCTGAACAGTGCACGAACCTCCTAACACATGTGAGGGTCACCGATGTAATTTTGAGGATCTCAAAATTTTATTAGAATATATTTTATTATCATTCACGATTTTTTTCTAGGCAACGGCTTTCTACAATATTCTTAAAGATTTTACACTTTAATTTAAATTATTCGTGCTCAGTGTGAACAAAAGACTTACCTTTTCATCTTTCGTTTTCAATAGGAGTAAGAACTTGATCTCACCTACATTTGAATCCAAGCAGAAGGCAAACCGAATACCTTGGAATCAAATAACCGGCGCAGTACCTCAAATCCACATTAACGAATGAAATATATTATATGAGTGTTTATGGGACATTGCAGTGGCGGCTCGTGATCATTTTTGTTGGTGGGGTCAGACATTTTTTCCCGGATAAATCATGGTTTTTGGTTGCTATATTTTAATTTATAAAATAATAAATATACGTTATACAGTATTTTTAGTGGGGCCTGGCCCCACTGACCCTTAATGACGAGCCGCCACTGGGACATTGAGTAATAAAAACTACTGTGTTATATAATATAATCTTCTTCTTCTTCTCCATTCGCCCGCTGTGAAAACGGGTTTTAGCCATGATGCCTGATTTGACGCTTCTGACGCTTCTCCGCTTTTGACACCAGAGATATTCACAACAAACATTCACCTTAGTTGAAAAACACTACAGACGAAACGGTTGACAGTGTGATTAATGAAGTAATGGCTATGTTTGTATTGTACAAGGAAGTAGCAGCAGGTGGACCGTAAATAAGTTGTTGAAATGTATCCTTTCGTAGACAAGGAAGTTGTGCAGTTTAAAAAAAAATAGTCTTATTAATGTAGTACAATTAGGTATGACAGGATATCACGTTTAATGTGCCAGGTAGTTTAGATGAATATCTTATGAGATGTAACTTCCGCTTATATAAATAATCAATAAAAATGATAGGTTGTTTAAAATGTTGGACTGATTATGAATAAACGAAATTGTTTATTTTCTACTAATTTCTTTCATTCTCATCATGTGTCATGCAGGTTTTCATTGAGGATTATGGGTCTTCCGAAACGTCTGTTTAGAGAATTGGCAACCAGTTCGGGTGTTGATATTTTTCCGTGTCATGACTCTCAAGAATGTTTCTCTTTCTATCTGTTTTCTGTGCCGCTTTTTGTTGTCTTTACTTGTTGTCAAAGTGTGTTCTCGAATCATCACAACTTGACAATTCAAGCTAATACTTGTCATGACATCATTATTTTGGTTATATCCCTTCCTGTAGCTTGTTTTTGTTAGCTAACAACGGACAACTTGTTCTACCTCTTCTTCAGTGATCTAACACAACGGACAACTTGTTCTTCCTCTTCTCCAGTGATCTAACACAACGGACAACTTGTTCTTCCTCTTCTTCAGTGATCTAACACAACGGACAACTTGTTCTTCCTCTTCTCCAGTGATCTAACACAACGGACAACTTGTTCTTCCTCTTCTCCAGTGATCTAACACAACGGACAACTTGTTCTTCCTCTTCTCCAGTGATCTAACACAACGGACAACTTGTTCTTCCTCTTCTCCAGTGATCTAACACAACGGACAACTTGTTCTTCCTCTTCTCCAGTGATCTAACACAACGGACAACTTGTTCTTCCTCTTCTCCAGTGATCTAACACAACGGACAACTTGTTCTTCCTCTTCTCCAGTGATCTAACACAACGGACAACTTGTTCTTCCTCTTCTCAGACCCAGTACAACGGACTTCACTTCTTATTCATTTCCTTCAAAGATATGGTAGAACTGACTTCCCTTTTCCTTTATCTTCTTCAAGGATTCATTATTGCTAACTTAGTCTCTTGATATTCTATCATATACCATTTAGCAGTATCTGTATGTCTGGGGATCTTTGTCTCGAAATGGTCGAACCGCTGTTCTTGCGTTCTGAAAGTCTTGAGATCGAATCTGGAACAAGTTCGCTTTAAATTTGGTTTTCATAGATTCCTAGATGTGGTGTTAGGGCTACGAAAGTCGTTCTTTATGCAATAATTTTGTTATGCTGCGTGTCTTCTCTGCTGCGAGAGACTGAGCCATATGTATATACCCGGTGCAATTAAATCAGTCTTTAAAACTTTAAAATTCTGCATGTGTTGCAAAGTGTGTCCTTGCTCCACATTATGTTTTTTTAATATTCATTTGGCCGTTGAGATTAAAATAACATTCCTGGCATTATCATCCATTGACACTTAGTAAACATTGGTCCATAATTTAATAACGGTATGTACACAGCTCAATCCTCTGATGATTATTGTGGTTGAACTCTAGTCTTGTCATTAAGTGATATGTGTTAGGTTAGCAAATTGATTTGATATGTATTGGGAGAAAAATTGATAAATTCTATATACAAACAAATAAACATTTTAATGCATGAATACACATATATATCTGAGTGACGACTCCACATTGATTGATTAATTGATTGATTAATTGATTGATTAATTCGACCGTATTTTGCGTGGGCCTTCAAAAACACTACGACGTACAAGACATGTCGAAAGAGGCGATTTAGATGGGGGTCTAGGGAGGCAACACTAGTAAAGAGAAAGTGTCGCAAAAATCGGATGCACTGGCCTATTTGCAGGAGCTTAACTGGCACAACGTACACTCGCTCTTAGGCTCAGTTCACATACAAATCGCAGAGTGCTTTTTTAACATTTGGTCGATATGGAGCGTTCGAAGAAGAAGGAGATTGAGTAAATGATTGATTGATTGATTAACTGATTGATTGATTGATTAAATGATAGATTGATTGATTAAATGATAGATTGATTGATTAAATGATAGATTGATTGATTAACTGATAGGATAATATCCAAATACGCTCTGATCTCTCTCTTTCTTTCTCTCTTACACAAGAAGATCTCAGCTGTAAAGCTCGAAACCCATAGCACCGGCGATGTTCTGTTATATAATTTTTAATATGGTGAATATTTCTGTGTAATTTTTATTTTAATCTTGTCCTAATAAATTTTGTTATTACTCTGATTTAGCAGTCTACTTTTATGAGAACACGGCGTTTTTTTTGCAAGAACCCCAGAGCAAGGAAGCACGATTTTCAACTGCCAGTGTTTCATTGTGTGAAATGAAATGCTTGAGGAAGGCAGTGGAGTCACCAGGAAAGACAGACTACGAAATGAGGACATCAGAAGCAGAGTGGGCATAACTTCATGCACCGAATACATCGAAAGACAACAAATGCAGTGTTATGGACATTTAATGAGAATGAAATACAACCAACCACCAATAACAGCATACAATAAAAGAGATCGGGTACTAGAGTTAAGGGAAGATCACGAAAAAGATGAATAGACAATATCAAGACTACACTACATAAACACGGATACAACACATCAAGGGCGATTCATCTAGCCTTAGAACGCAAATTAAAGCTCATATCCCTACGCTTAACGGCAAGAGTGGATAGCCAACTACATCTTCCACCTGGGAATAGACAATTGACAATAGTGTTTCATTTATGTGTTCATCTTAATCATGGAACCTACGTTTTATCGTCCGTCTCCTACCAGGGCAAATAACATTAAGTTCAGCGATATCTGGACAAATATTTCAGATCTTGTCACGTGGAAAAAGAACCGAGTACCTTTGAAGCGAGAGGCGCCAGTGTGGTGCCGTGTCTGCAAGAGAAGCAAAGAATAGTACAACTGCGACCTACAATGCATGTCGTAAGAGGTGACTGATGTAGGCTATAGAGATAATAATAATAATTCCTCTCGTACCGTTATACGTTATATAGGGCCTGTAAGTAATTTCTCCATACCGCTCTATCCTGAGCAACTCGCTCAATCTCCTCCATGGAACTGAGACCGATATTTCCTGCCTCTCTCAGCAAAGTTCGTTTCAGGGTCTCCTTAGGTCGACCTCTCTTTCTTGAACCCTTTGCATCCCACTTCAGTGCCTGCTTTGATATTCGTTGATCATTTCTCCTCAAGGTGTGCCCAACATATCTCCATCTTCTCTTTCTTATAACAGTTGTCACTAGTGGTTGACCAGACACGTCCCTGATTTAATCACTTCTGAATTCGTTCCATTTTATATTCATTATTTTTCGCAGACATCTATTTGCAAATGCATTCAACTTGTTTTCTATATCTTTAGTCATTTTCCAACTTTCGCTAGCATATGTTAGGATTGATACAACATTTGAATTGAAAATTCGTATGCTACACTAGTAAATAAAAAGCAGCGCAGAAATCGGATGTGCTGGCCTGCTTGTAGGCGCATAACTGGCACAATGTACAATAGCTCTTAGGCTCAGATCACATAAAAATCACTCAGAATAGTTGACAGGTGGTCGATATGAAGCGTTCGAAGAAGAAGGAGCGAGAGGGATATTAAAGACTTTCGTTAATATCCTGCTTCCACTGTTGTCTTGTTTTTCCCTGTCTCGTTTTCCAGGAATAATGCCATCCATTATTCCCTCTCCAAACCACTGTGACGTTTAGTGCAACTAAAATATTTCAGTTTCCGGGACCTGATGTTTTTTGGAGCCAAAGTTCTTCATTGTTCTTGGGCCATGTCTGCTTTCAAAATATCTTTTCTCTATCCAGAACTTTATAAACAATTTGTATTCAGCACTTTGTTCAGAAGATTAAATTGTGTTCTTTAATTTGTGTTATATAAAATATATAACAAATGCAATAAAAAAAAATAATAACATTTTTTAAAAATGCGGTAAAGAACAAAATAAAATCTTGGGCATATATATATATATATATATATATATATACAGCGCTATACCACAGCCGACTGTAGATAACTAGGCCAGACAACTTACCGGGTATTTTATGACCTAGATCAGAAAAGGGAGCTGGAAATTACAGATGTTTGATAGAATACTGCACGCATTTTTGCAATTTTACTCAATTCTGTGAGTCTATTGTTATTTATTGGTGAATAATATTCATAATATTGATATTCCTTATTGTTAAACTTAACTTGTTGCATAATATAACTTCGATTTAGCATTTTGAGTTGATTTTAAAATGAATTCGTCTATATACACCAATACTGGAATGCGAGGTCATGTGGTGTAGTTGTGGTCTGATTTCCCATAATTCTTACCTAAGTCTGAAGGCCCATAAGTATATAGTGGGCTCTGGCCATGCGGTATATTTTCTCAGTATGATGCAAGTTTTCGAAATGCCGCCTCTTAAATGTTGTTTCTTTAAAAAACCTTCAATTGTGATTTTTCTTTCGCTGCTTATGCCGCCCCTCTTACGGTTCTGCCTGACGCGGCCGTCTCTCTGTATCATAGCACTGCACGGCCCTGTATATATATATATATATATATATATATATATATATATATATACATACATTTGAGTGCCTGTATGTGTGTGTCTATGTAGGGTAAGAGCCCAGTCTGAAGGCATCGCTTTTCAGTAAAGAGATCTGACACAATACTATAGTATATTTCATTAGATTGGGTACTATAAACTTGAGAATTAAGTTCGTCAAATCTTAATAGTAGTCCCTCTGTATAAATGTATGTCCTACTGAACAACGCTGACCCACGTTATCAGGGAATCTTCTTTCTTCTTCTTCTTTGCGTTCGTTCTTTACGACCAATTTTAATCACTCTTTGTGATATGTTTTATCTTTGCCAAGAACGTGTATACGTTGCACATTGGTTTGGTAGGCACCTAAACGCATAGAATTGTATATGTTTAGGGCATGTGCATACGGTTCAGCCAAATCTCCTTTTTCGCCTCTTACTACATGCATGGCAGGTAATAGTGGTTCTATTCTTTACACCCCAAATTTACCCACCTGCCCAGCGTGTTCGTAGCGCGTTGGACGACGTGTGACAAGTCCCCTGTGAGTGCGGTTCAATTCCGCGGGCTGACAGAAAAGCCACAGATTCTCCAGATTTACGGTGTTCGTGGCACCGTACCGAAGGGTTACAATGTTCATGGCACCGAACCGAAGGGTTACAATGTTCGTGGCACCGTACCGAAGGGTTACAATGTTCATGGCACCGAACCGAAGGGTTACAATGTTCATGGCACCGAACCGAAGGGTTACAATGTTCATGGCACCGTACCGAAGGGTTACAATGTTCATGGCACCGTACCGAAGGGTTACAATGTTCATGGCACCGTACCGAAGGGTTACAATGTTCATGGCACCGTACCGAAGGGTTACAATGTTCATGGCACCGTACCGAAGGGTTACAATGTTCGTGGCACCGTACCGAAGGGTTACAATGTTCATGGCACCGAACCGAAGAGCTGAAAGCTCAAGTGCTTCTGGATCGAAAAAAAACAATGTAGGTTAAGAGTCCAGTCTGATGGCATTTCTTTCCAACAATCAGAATTGACACAATACTACAGTTGAGTGGCGGCTCGTCGTTAAGGGCCAGTGGGGCCGGGCCCCACCGTAAAAATAATGAATAACGTGTATTTATTATTTTATAAATTAAAATATAGCAGCCAAAAACCATGATTTATCCGGAAATAATGTCTGGCCCTACCAACAAAAATGATCACGAGCCGCCACTGCTACAGTATATCTCATTATATTGGGTACTATAAAGTTGAATATTATGCTCGTAAAATCTTAATAGTAGTCCGTTTTTATAAATGTATGTTCTACTGAACAAATCTTACCCTTGCTATCAGGGATTAGATTAGTTCTAACATAACAGATATATATATATATATAAGTTGACTTGTGTTTCAAAGAACTTACAATAAAACATTGATATAGACTTTAGTAACAATCTCAACAATATGACACATCATTCTGGATTTGTTGCCAACACAATGTCAGTTTCTCCTACGGAAATATTAGAATGATGAATTTGGGAGGGACAAAAACAAACTATTAAATGTTTGTGATAAAATCATGCTCTGTTTCATTGGATTTGGGACGGCTAAAGGAAAAAAAGATGTGTGTGCAAGCAAGCATGTGTGTGTGTGAATGTATTTATGCATATGTGTGTGTGTGTACAAGTGTGTGTGTGTGTGTGTGCATGCATGTGTGTGTGTGTGTATGTGTGTGCGTGTAAATTCATATGTCTGTATGTCTATGTGTGTGTACATGCATGTGTTTGTGTTCATGTGTGTGTGTGTGTGTGCATGTATATGTCTTGTATGCCTATGTGTGTGTATATGTGTGTGTATGCATGTGTTTGTGTGCATGTGTGTGTAGGCATGTGGATGTATGACAATGTGTCTGTGTATGCATATATCTGAGTGTGTGTGTTGATGTATATGTCTGTATGCCTAGGTGTGTGTGTGTGCATACATGTGTTAGTGTGCATGTGTGCAGGTATATGTTTATGACAATGTGTCTCTGTGTTTTAAGTTGTTGAGTTCTTTATGGCTACGGATCAAGTTGATACAGGACCTCTGGCCGTACTATGGAGATTCCTGCACTGGTGTCGGAACCCGTCATAATAAAACAAACAGCGTTAACAATACCAACAGATGTAAAATCCAACCTCAGACAAATTCAATAATATGGGACCACACACACAAAACCAGCACAGAATTCTTCTCAGGATTATACAAATAACATCACCAAAAGTCCTTTCTAGTTCTGTACCCAGATCAACACTTTGTCCATCATATGACTTCACACAATACTCAAGAGAAAAAAGTCATTTTAGGACTAGTCCCAGGTTACATGGTCACAGCAAGAAAACAAAGGCCAATACGCACTGATACAACCAAAAAAGAAGACAGTCTTAGGTTGAAATGAGCGTGCCTCGGCCATATGGAGGCCTGATCCACCACCAGAAACAAACAAACAAAACCAACAAATGTGGTTACGTCTTCTTCTTCTTCTTTTTCTTCTTCGAACGATCTATATCGACGACATGTCAACCACTCTATGTGATTTGTATCTGATCTGAGTCTAAGAGCGATTGTACGTTATACCAGTTATGCGCCAACAAGTAGTCGAGCACATCCGATTTCTGCCCTGCTTTTTTTTACTAGGGTAGCATTCCTAGGGCCTACATCAGTCGCCTCTTACGTCATGCATTGTAGGTTGCAGTGGTACTATTCTTTGCTTTCCTTACTGGCCCCGACACCACAAGGGCGTGTGGATACATCAAGCTGGCGTGTGGATACATCAAGCTGGCGTGTTGGACCGCAAGACGTTGCTGAATTTTCTGAGGCTTGTATCAGAGATCGGAGCACCTATGAACATGTCCGGAGTGCTATCATGATAGCTCTCATATGATAACAGTTGGGAAGAGCTCAACGCGGAGAATAGCACAAATTCCGAAGGACTGTTAGATTAGCAGCTTTCCGGACAAGGCATGTGGAGATGATGATGATGATATTACACTAATCTCTTTTCCTATTATTGACACTTCTGTTTTTAATGTTCCCTCATGCTCAAGCTGTTGCTTCTCAAACGTAATTAGCCAGAAGTCACGATATATCAAGCTAACCCTCAAATTTGAGTCACCAGTTCTCCAATCATCATTCTAGCTACGCCCGTTATTATTGATCTAACCGCATTTTTCTGTTCACCCACAGGCTATTTACTCAAATGTTGGCCAGACTACAAGGTTCACGTGCACTCTTAAGAGCAGAAGTGATCCATAATACTTTCTTCTTTATTTTGACATAGATTAGTATGTATCTTTAGTATAGAATACACGAAGTGCAGTATCAACTATTTTTTGGTATAGTCATATTTTCACTGACAAAAGCGTGTGCTCTGTTTGTCTAGGTAACCAGATAATTACGCACATGACAATTGCACAAATGAAATTACAAACATGCCAATCGCGCACATGACAATTTCTCACATGAATAATTGACCGCATATATAATTGCGCACATGTCAAATGTATTCACATATGCGACAAATACACACACGACAATTGCGCACGGGGCAATTGCGCACGCCGGCAATGCCACTTGCACGCGTGTTAACTCCACACACGAAAATTGTGCACATATCATAAACGTTTGTCTACTATACGTTTAACATCACAATAACTGACAATAGGCCAAACGATTTGTTGCTTGAAATGTAAGACCTTGACCTATTTTCAGACCTGAATAACTCCCAGCATCCGATTGTCTAAAATAAATGTTGGCAACAAATGAGGAAACATTCCTAGATCTGATCTCATGCAAGCCGGTTAATAAAACGACTTGTTTTTGCGACGGAAGCTAAATTGTATAATGTAGTGTGTATCTATGAAGAAATAGAAACCATTGAGACATTCTAGGTTTAGAATATCAGATAAATAAACGAATATCTCACTGCAGACTAGTTTTATATTGACTTTAGTGAGGTTTGTCAATAACAATTTATAGATTCATTATCTGTTAAAGAATATTTATATATCATCTTTCCTGGAACTAGGTGTTAATATTTATATATCAGCTTTCCGTGTCAATGAATATTTATATATCGAGTTTATAGATTCATTATCGTTCAATGAATATTTATATATCAGCTTTCCGGAAACTAAGTGTTAATATTTATATATCAGCTTTCCATTAACTTTTTGTCCATGGATATTTATATATCAACTTTATAGAGCTAGGTGTCAGGGAATATTTATATATCAACTTTATAGAGCTAGGTGTCAGGGAATATTTATATATCAACTTTATAGAGCTAGGTGTCAGGGAATATTTATATATAAACTTTATAGAGCTAGGTGTCAGGGAATATTTATATATCAACTTTATAGAGCTAGGTGTCAGGGAATATTTATATATCAACTTTATAGAGCTAGGTGTCAGGGAATATTTATATATCGAATTTATAGGAACTATGTGAATTTTAATATTTATGTGTCGTAATGTCCAGGAACTAGGTGTCAATAAATATTTATATGTCGTAATGTCCAGGAACTAGGTGTCAATAAATATTTATATGTCGTAATGTCCATGAACTAGGTGTCAATGAATAGTTATATGTCGTAATGTCCAGGAACTAGGTGTCAATGAATATTTATATGTCGTAATGTCCAGAAACTAGGTGTCAATGAATATTTATATGTCGTAATGTCCAGGAACTAGGTGTCAATGAATATTTATATGTCGTAATGTCCAGGAACTAGGTGTCAATAAATATTTATATGTCGTAATGTCCAGGAACTAGGTGTTAATAAATATTTATATGTCGTAATGTCCAGGAACTAGGTGTCAATAAATATTTATATGTCGTAATGCCCAGGAACTAGGTGTCAATAAATATTTATTTATCGAATATCCAGAACTTAGTGTCGATAAATATTTATATATCTCATATCCAGAAACTTCTTCTGTCTTCTTTTGTCGTCACACTGTTACCGGGTTGTTGCCCAGTGTCGTGGTTTTCTGTTTTTGTCTTGCGCTGTTCTGGTGGATTTTGTGATTGTTATCTTTGCTCTTTCACAGGATTCTGCTACGCCATCTAACCATCTTTTCCGTGGTCTTCCTCTTGCCTTCTTTCCCGATGTTCTGTTGTAGAAGACTCTGTATACTGTGGAGTTTGGATGCATTCTTATTAAGTGGCCAAACCACTTCATTCTTTGTTTCTCTATGTAATTCAAGCAAGGTTCTGTGCCAACTTTCTTTCTTATGCTGATGTTGGTGATTCCGTCTTTTCTTGTGTTGTTGGTAACTTTTCGCAGGCAACGCATTTCACATGTAGTTATTTTTTGTGACTGCGCTTTGCTCAATGTCCATATTTGGCTCTGGTAACACAAAGTAGGTATAAAATGCTGTTGATCATCTGTTGCTTTGCTGCCTGTGGAATTTTTGGGTGCCTTAACAATGGGGCTAGCTGGTAGATTACAGCATTTGCTTTTGTACTCTAGCCTCTATCTCTCTATCCAGTTTTCCGTCTTCTGTGAATATGCTTCCTAAGTATTTGAATTCTTTCACTTGGTTTATTTTAGTGTCATTGACATGGATGTCTAGATTATTATGTTTTCTTCCCATATTCATTATTTTTGTTTTAGTGTTGTTGATTTTCATGTCATGTTTTACACAATTTTTGTTCAAAGTGTCAATATGATGTTGTAGATCTTGTTCATTTTGATGTATCAGGCACTGATCATTTGCAAACAGCAGTTCATTTATTTCATCATTATCTGAATTTGACTCTTGAGTTATTTTATCCATATATGCAATAAAGAGTAGTGGTGAGAGGACACAACCTTGTCTAACACCTGATGTAATGGAGAACCAGTCGGTCATTCCTTCTGTTGTTCTTACTGTACTCTGGCTATCTTGATATAAGGCCATGATATTACCTAATAGTTGTCCCTGGACGCCATATTCTTCAAGGATCTTCCATAGTCTGCACCTGTTTACTATATCAAATGCCTTTTCTTGGTCTATAAATATAAGTTGTTTACTTTGATTGTATTCACTTGTTTGTTCGCAGATCTGTCTTAGTGTAAATATTGTGTCTGTGCAGCTCTTACTTTGTTCTCCATACTTTGCACAAGATTCTGATTTTGATGACTTTACTTTATTTTTACTATTCATTCTTGCTGTTCTGTATTTGGTGTAGTCTTGTTATAGGTGGGGGTCCATGCACACTCGATAATAAAAGCCAATGCTGTCGTTCAGTATTCATATATATATTTATTTGACGATGTTAATCATGGCGACAAAAACACGCCTGTCTCATCTCAAGGGTTCAATCTTAGTCACCTTGTTTACTAAAAGGAATGTTGCTAATCCGTCACTACACAGCTACGTAAAAACGTCATTGTCTCGTTGTTATGTGTTGCGCCTCTGCTTAGAGAGTGCAACACATAGTCTCAACTATTAATTATCTAATTACATACTACACTAACTATATGGCTAACTGTCCATTCCTCCGCTGCCATCTGGGGAACTATGACACCCCCTGGAGACCTCGCCATCGCCCCGATGGCGAAATGCCAAGAAAAAATCGCACAGGTAGTGTTCAGTAGGGTGATTAGAGTGGTGAGAGCTGAAAGGGAACTAGTCACCTCACGTGTTAACGTGGCTCCACAACAACTAACTATAACAGCCAACCATGGTCGAAAAGAAAAGAAAATCCTGACGGGATCTCAGGAAGACCCAAGTTGAATGAGCAAATGGGAACTAGTCACCACACGTCGTTGAACGTGACTCATCAACTGGTCATAGGTGACCATGGTTAACAACAACAGTCAACCCTCTGTGCTTGTGTGCTGAAACCATGTAATATAGAAATTAATCAGCATTATTTTAATTAATCTGGAAAATATGCGCCTATAGACCTGACGGCGACCCAACAGCATAACACTTGGCCAATGTGAGGTGGCTGTACTGGGACATCCATTCCTCACATGAGGTAGTATGGGTTTGATGGCAGCATGTATCAGTATGTCACTAACACTATGTCTTTCTTGCATGTCAGAGTCTTGTCACACTATCTGAAATCTCAAACAAAAACACAAGTTACAAATTGAAAAAAAAAAGGAAAAAACATATATATAACGTTAAACTTCTCACGTTATATGTCCTCGACGAGGTAATATTAACTAACCCCAAACCCAGGGAAATAATAAACTCCCAATATTCAACATATTGCATAAAAAACATACATAATGTTCATCCAACAACATTATAAGACCTCCACGAGGTATTATAACCATCCCCAAACCCAGGGAATGAATGAGCTGCAAATATGAAACTCCATTATAAACGTCCAATATTCAACGCTGCTCCATTAACTCCTAAACTTCTCCTGTTAAAATTTACCATCTTCTTATTAACATAATTAACACATCAAAGTGTAGGATTACGTACACGTGACGCAAGTCCACACTAAATCCGCCAATTAAACAAATCATAACTCCAAGGATCCGAAACACTCGGATCGACATCATATAACCTCCATGAGGCAATAAAATCACCCCACAACCCCCCAGGAATAAATTGACATCCCAAATATATCAAATATCTGCAATTTACCAACATGCAGCCTCAATAATGTATCACAATCCACAATCCTCCCCATATAGCAATCACATTGAAGTTAATGAGACTTCATTGTTCGTTCAACCATCAAACGGAATCAAATAATATTCAAAATTTGACTCCACAATATATAACCACAGGTATTATTAAAATTACAACCCATCCAAACCCCACAAGGAATCAAGCCAATTCCAAAAGGATTTGCCTATCGGGCTCAATATCAGATAAACTCAATAAATGAGGTAGCACATTCCGTCCAGTAATCTTTAAGGACTCAACCAAAAACCCAATTATTCTCTTTATTTGGTCTAACATTATTCTCGAGCTACCCCTTACAATCCATCCTTCAGTCCCAAAGGATTGAAATAAAAACACATGTATGTTCCCTATTTGGTTCGACCTCACTTTTGACTTCAGGCCCATTGTAAACCTTTTCTCAATCCACCAGGATCCAAACAAAAATCCAGGCATATTGTGTATAAAACTCGGGTTCCATGTAGTTTTGTACAAATCATGGTTGTCCCCGTCATGAGCTAACCCAGTTCCCACAAGACCATCCCTGGGAGCACTGCTAACGATATCACGTGTGCCATCCCCACGATGTATACCCTGAAAGATATTGTCAAGACCAACATAGACCCCCAGCATGAAATAGAGAAGGCAAGGACTATGCCCCTGCTCGCAAATTGAAAGACGCAACTCTTGCAAACCATGCTGATGCGAACACAGGGCCCTAGCACTAAAAAATAGCATAAATAACGCCATCACCACTATAGTATTCCATTTCACAGACCTGATCCTGGAATCCACACGATCCACACAATCCTTGCCATGAAACGACGCATTGTTCCCACAACCAACAAAACGTTGGTCAAATTGCACGCGCTTTTGCGCATCGAAATCAATTATCACTGGCTCGGTACGCGTCCAGAGTTGAAAATTACATAGTGCGTCGCAATTAGTATTTCGCTCATAATCTGAGCTCAAAGATTTATTATCAGACCCATGCATTCTTAAACCAATACGTAGTGATTTGTGTTTATTTTCACTACGTTCCCTGCTATTGTCTACTGGAAGACAAACATTATTTGCATGCTCACAGGCACAACTAGATTCCGGATCATTTACTTCCTCTTGGTTGTGCTGACTCTGAGTGACCTCAAGTTCATGTGTTGTTACCAACGTGTTACTGGATCGACACACAAATAAATCATTCGGCATTAGTACAGGCGAAATTTGCTCCCGATTTAACTCCTCTTCTGTGTCCCCTCTAATGATGGCCCTGGACCACCTTTCTTTTCTCCTTGTCTGTACAGATTGACTTCCACGGTCAACACTCTTACGTTTCAACAAACACCCCTTACTATTTGAGCCCACTAACGCTCGATTAAATTTCTTTGAATTAACCTGGACCTTTTTATTTCTTCCACGTCGTTTCCCATTTACTTTAGCATTGTTTGATTTCTGAACCACTGATTCAGTAAATAGAGAACCCACACGAGTCGGCAACATCTTCCTCGACCCAACTATTCGTGTTCCATGAGGACGACGTGTATGATATTCCTCATATTGCACCTCTGACTGACGAATTTGAACAATACCTAAATGTTCTATTTGTTGATCGTTGTCTTGTAGGGCTGTTGCGGAGGGTGATAATTGACAACTTTGTTCCATTTCCAGTCCCTCGCCGGAAATACTAGCGATAGATTTTCTCATGTCTTCCTTTTCGTGATCCCTATCCGTAGTTAAACCTTGATTATCCTGTTCTATATCCTGCACTGCATTCGTCAGATGGAATTCCTGAGAATTAAATTCTGCTATTAAAGGGGAGACTGGTAAGACATATGGTTCATCATCGGACCAATCGCCAACAGATTCCAATGTATGGCACACTTGAGGAGCAACCACTACCACACAGGAAGAAGGTAGTAAGACATCCAGCTCTACACATGATACATCCACGGATGATACCAAGGCAATGGGATCAATATTGGACCACTCTACCAAAGATTCCATTGTATCGCAATCTTTAGAATCAATCTCCTCCACACAGGAAAAATGTAGACATAAATTCGGCTCTGCATCTGAATCTTTAATAACTGAAATCAAATCGTAATTTTCCTCTATACAGGGAAAATCTAATAAAAAATTTGGCATGGTACTTAACCCATCAACATCTGAAACAATCAAATTATTATATTGTTTCGTCTGGCGCTTGCCATCTGAAACTGGTAAAAAATTCTGAAGCTCATTCGACTCACCACCGAGTAAATCAGAACAATTAAATCTTGCATCAGGCAGCTGCCTATTGATACAGAGGGACTAATGGGGGAGAAATGCTGCTCCTCTTGCCCTTCATCCCCAAGCACATCATATGTGTCAATAGTCTGGTTTTCCTGGACCATGCCCCTGGACACCCAGGGTTGTGCGCTCCTTCTTATGTCCTGACTGTGGAAAGAAGAATATTTAAGGTGTTCACCCGAATCAGCTCTCATATCGCGCACCATGTAACCTCGTGGTCGATCCTGACAAGAATCTTTCCGTCCCGAGATAGGCGTAGTGAGGGGGGATACGGCAGGAAATCGGCAGCGTGACCCAGAATGAGGATCTGTCACCCCAGACTCCAGGGCATCCAGGCGGTGGTGAAGATGTCGAACCCGCGGGCCCATCTCAGCCTCCGCCCCGGGGATGGGATTTGATTCCCACAGCAAGGCAGCGTCGCGGCAGTGAAGAAAGGTGGTGGAGGGCATTCCCGCCACCATGGACATCAACATACCTGAACAAAGCCTGTCGCGCAGGGATGCAATAAAGCGATCCCGAAGATTATTGGGATCGAGGGGTACTGACCCTTCCCGGGTCTGAGCTGCAGTGACCTTCGCGAAAAGGCCGGCCAAACGATGGGAGTAGTCGAGACACGACTCTCCAGCTCCCTGAGAGGACCCAAAAAAAAACTGACAGCAGGGTCTGGGCGGACCTATTATCCCCAAAGACCCGTAGTAGACCAGCCAACAAAACTTCAGGATCTTGAGCCGTCATAAGCTGGATCTCCAGCTCTTCTCGAACAGAGTTCGAGACATGCTCCATTAGGGTGTCTACTTTCTCTTGACCCTGTAGGCCATAATAACGCCAGTATAGGCGAATGTCTTTCACAAATTCGTCCACTGAAGGACCGTCGCGATCTCCGAATGTCCGCACGGACTTACAGGGCGGACGAGGGAAGTTACACGCAGCTGGTGGCAATGCTCGCACCTCTAGGCAGTATCCTGTATCTGAAACTGAGGTTCAGATAGGACAGCAGCTGGGCGTGATGGCTCTGGAGGTGCAACCTCCAACATACTCTCCTCACACGATTTTCCACCTCTCGTATTTCTATGAGCCATCCTAAATATTACGCAATGCGATAGAAATATAGTAATACAAATTAAGTGACCAAACGAGTACAATTGTCGGAAATATATAACCTGAAACACCAATAGTCAACCAGATGTTATATAATTAAGTAGTAATGATCATATACGTTAAAAAAAATGCAGATTTCATATCTAGCAAGCAATGTGCGTAAATTGAATAATAAAGATATACTCACGATGCAATTAACGCCATATAAGATGATGTAAAAAACTGATAACATAATGTTCATAAATGTTCAACGCTATAGAAGTCACACATCAGTCTCCATCCTGGGTAAGGGACACCACTGTACACAGTATCCAGAACTATAATTGTAGACTTCATAAAGACAGTTATTAGATACAACGAAACGAACAATGGAGACTATATATTCCAGGTGCACATCCCAGAGTACATACACCAGTGAGAGACTGGCATAGCTCACTTCCGTTGCAGGAACCTAATTTGTCCATAAAGGTCCGTAGATATTTTCCAGACAATCCTTTTCTGAACAATGTAATCCTATGAATTCGGTCTTAAAAGTGCGATGACCAATTGTGCTGGTGCATTTTTCAGAACAACCGTTAGAACAGTTGAACTCATAGTATGTTCCGCAAGTGCCTGGATGACATAATCAGTTCTTGTGTCGCATATGTCAACGCAACTGGAAGAACAAAAACTGCAAGGAAATTCTGTTCCGAAAGTACCTGGTATATTCGTAGGTCGAATCCCAACTAGAAGGTTGAAAATAAGGTCGTTATATACCAGGTGAAGGGTGATATCAAATTTCCAATTGTGGACGAGACGCTCGATTGAATCCCGCATAGGAAGGTCGAGGGGCAGTGTGTAAACCTTCGTTGTAAGAAGTTATCAAGGTTCAAACGCCGACGACATTATCGTTAGAAATCGATAGAGCATTTCTTGTGGAAAGGGGCAGTGGAGGTTATTGCACTGCCGTTGTAAGCTGTTTCCAAATGTATGCAATCATTGAAAATAATGATCGATAGAGCCTTTCTTGTGGAAAGGGGCAGTGGAGGTTATTGCACTGCCGTTGTAAGCTGTTTCCAAATGTATGCAATCATTGAAAATAATGATCGATAGAGCCTTTCTAGTGGAAAGGGGCAGTGGAGGTTATTGCACTGCCGTTGTAAGCTGTTTCCAAATGCAATCATTGAAAATAATGATCGATAGAGCCTTCCATGCAGGAAGGTGGAAACCAAGGATGTAGGCTAGAAAATAGTCAAATGTTGAAAATAGTTATCGATCGAAACGACTCACTTTGATAGATTTGCAATCCATTCTGGTCCATAGTTGGTGTGGGACGGTGGGCAGATCTTTTTTACCTCTGACACCAAATTGTTATAGGTGGGGGTCCATGCACACTCGATAATAAAAGCCAATGCTGTCGTTCAGTATTCATATATATATTTATTTGACGATGTTAATCATGGCGACAAAAACACGCCTGTCTCATCTCAAGGGTTCAATCTTAGTCACCTTGTTTACTAAAAGGAATGTTGCTAATCCGTCACTACACAGCTACGTAAAAACGTCATTGTCTCGTTGTTATGTGTTGCGCCTCTGCTTAGAGAGTGCAACACATAGTCTCAACTATTAATTATCTAATTACATACTACACTAACTATATGGCTAACTGTCCATTCCTCCGCTGCCATCTGGGGAACTATGACAGTCTTCATCTAATTTTGACTTTTGCCACCTGTGAAAACACTTTATCTTTTCTTGTATAGACATTTTAACTTCTTCATTCCACCATGCTGTGTGTTTTCTGTGCTAATTTAACTTTTTAAGTCCACAATTTTCTTTCACTATATCCATGATATTTGTTTTGAAGATTTGCCATTCTTTATTTATGCTGCTTACTCCCTCTAGGGTGTTAAAAATTGATGTAACTGCTCCTTCAATTTGATTCCTAATTTCATTATTATTTAGCTTTTCAATATCTATTATTTCAATTTATTGAGTTGTACTCCTGTCTTGTTTTCTAATTGGTTTTTGTAGAAACAGTACCACTGGTCTATGATCAGAGTCTAATATTGCATTTGGGATGGCTCTAGCGTTTTGTATTCTCCATCTTTCACTTCTTTTTTGCTAGTATAAAGTCGATCTGTGATGCTTGATTAATATTATTCCATTTATACCAGGTCAATATCTGGCTCTTCCTATGTTGGTAAAATGTATTGGGGATAAATAGATCATGTTCTGCACATATATTAAGCAGGTGTTCCCCGTTGCTGTTACATTTCGTTGTTGTGTCGCTAAATGGTCCTAGATGTGTCTCCCATGGTGCTCTTCGCTCGCCGACTCTTCCGTTGAAATCTCCCATAATATATATGCTGTCAGTGTTGTTGACTTCACTAATGTTTTCACTTAATTCGTCAAAAAATGTGGTTCTTTCTTCTTCACTATATGAGTCATTGCATGGTGCATAAATCTGTATGTAAGTTATTTCCTCTTACCTTGCGCTGTTCTGAAACGGATGATTCGTTCTGATGTATACTCTATTTCTAATATAAATTTTGCTGCAGTAAGGGCAATAATGAACCCGACTCCATGTTTGTTGTTTTCGCCTGGTTGTGTTCCTCGCCATGTAAATATGACATTTTTATGTATGTTCTTAATACAGGAATTAGGTGTCAATAAATATTTATATAAAGAATATCCAGGAGCTAGGTGTCAATGTTATTAATACTCACCATCCTTTCTTTATTGATATGAAAACTTATGCTCTATAGCACATTACCTAATTATTTCATTCACAAAACATATGTCTAGTAATGATGAGAATATATTTATTCCTCAAATTGCTGTTCATTGTTATCTACATAAATAATTTATGTTTATTTCTAGTTTATATTGCTGTATAAATTAACGTATAACCTTCAAAACAAACCAATGGGAATCCTTAACTAGAAGCAGGAAGTTAATTTCCGTGAGTAGTGGAATAATATTGATTGATTGATTGATTGATTGCTAGGACCATCATCATTGCACTTCGGTGAGTAATCATGCGCGTTTTGATCTATTTCTTTAAAGGAAGATCTCAGCGGTAGTGCATGCACTCCTTAGCACCAAAGAGGTTTCCCGTCTATCGTTTGATATCAGCATCCAGGTTTGACAAAATTTAAGAAAGTTGAAACATATTACCAGTTCAGGTAGAGGGAAGAATTTACTGTCGTTACTGTCTGTTGTGCCGCTTTTTGGGGCGGTGTAGGACAAGCGGGACGAGATACTGATGACGTTAATGGTCGCATGGCTAGTGCAGTCGCCACGAAACTGTTCAGGTTAGGCTTTTTCATTGTGCCCACAACAGAAAAAAATCCTTGTTTAGGGTGAAGATTAGGAGTAGTGAATTTAATGTATTCTTTCAGTGTCATCTTTGAGTTGTCATATATTAAGACTAAAAAGTTAATTGCAGGACATTGCAGGACAAAAGTCTTTACAGGACTTTGCGAATCAACCCCCAGCTTTTTTTTTAAAGGCTGTTTGTGATTTTTCTAGGCAACTAGTACGCATTGCTTTCTGAACGGGTGGTGTCATCGTCCTTTGTAAAAATCCACACGAAATAATTTGCAACCAAACTTTCCGCAGCGTGATTCGAACTCAGAACGTCGGGGTTAATAGACCGAGTCACTAACCCCTAAGTCACAGACGCCACCATATTAAGACTACTCAACTCTAGGTGGTCCAGGAAACAGATGACAACGATGAAATCTGGCAAAGTGATTAGGATTTATGGGAGAAGATACACAAACGAGGATGTAGTAGTGTACGTACAGCTCCGCATTGTATGAGATTGGCTAGCATATCAGACAAGTAACATCGCAGAGTGTATGCTTCTACACATTACTTCCTTGCCGAATTATGGAGATTGAGTTCCAGCACAGCTAGGGTATCAGCAACAGCAGTCGTCTGTCGGTCAAAGTAACGACGTACTGACAGTTTAAAATGGTTGGTCGTATGAGATTGCTTGATCTTGACAAATTATATGAATAGCTGCGATTTTCACACTTCCGCATGGAATACAATACATAGTGAATGATTCAAATTTTCGAGAAAAAAACCCAATAATTTGTCCCATCTATTTGGTTTTTGAACTGATATATGTGTTGCACAGCTAACTTTCGGACACATCAAACGACATGAATACCTAGAGAAGATAATTTTGGAGGGATGGTGCCTGGAAGAAGTATGAGGATGACCTTGAAGACGATAGGTGCAAGATGTCATTGACAATCTGAGAATGACTGCTGCTGACGCCGGTCAACTTGCACAGAATACAGAGTTTTTCAGGACTGCAGTCATGGGAGCCAAGTTCCGGAAGGGATAAGATATTTAATGATGATAATGATGATGACATTTCACTTACTGGTCCTGTCAGTGGTAGTGAACCAGTTTTATCTGCTTCGTGTCCATCTTTTCAGTACAGCTGACTTAAAAACAATACAGAGAGAAAACTTTAAATTCCTTGGGGCAACGTAAATGATACGAGACGCAAAACCGAGGCGCCTTTTCTATTTTCTGAAAGGTCATCCAGCTGCACAAACTTTGCACAGTATTGTCAGGCTCTTTGGCTCATATCACATATTAATCACACGGATAAGTTGAAATGTGGTCCCCCTAGAGCGAGCACAAATCGACGCCCGTACAAACATGTGGTTGCCCAGTATGTTGTCTGGGGGAAATCACATGCAAATCACACTTAGAAATCAATAAGTTGTTTTTCCAGAGCGAAATCACATCAAGTTCTGAGACAAAAGTCACATACATATCACAAAAGTTCACATCGGCTACTTGGTAACCACTTTTTGTGATTTGTATGTGACCTGAGCCTAAGACCGATTTACGTTATGCCAGTTATGCTCCTACAAGTAGGCCAGCACATCCGATTTCTGCGGCGCTTTTTATTTACTAGGATATATTCCCTAGACCTCTACCTTAGTCGCCTCTTACGACATGCCTTGTAGGTGGAAGTGTTACAATTTTTGCTCCCTTGACAGCCCCGGCAACATGGGCGACAAAAGTTATCAACAAGAGGTTTTTCTTGGACGATCGCAGTAGCTCTTCAGTTCCTGTAATAGTGCAGTAATCATTTATAGACCACATATTCATGGGTATCTTCGTAACTTGCGGCATTGTACACACATTGTACACACATTGTACACACATTGTACACACATTGTACACACATTGTACACACATTGTACACTGATTGTTTAATTGATAAGACCATCAGCACTGCACTTTAGTGAGTAACCATGTGTGCTCCAATCTCTTTCTTACACAGAAAAATCTTAGCGGCAGCGCACGAACGTCGTAGCACCAGCGAGGTTCCCTGATGCAATTTTGAAGATAGGCAAAATTTGTGTAGAAAATAATGTTAATTTCTGTGAACTGTTGCTACAGTAGCGACTTTGCTATATATTCTTAAAGATTTTAAACTGCCAACTGTTCTTTTAGATGTTCCACTTGAACGCGGTACCTACGATTTTTCTTCTGTCGTCGACAGGACTAGGTGCTCGATATCCACTACAATGAGATCATAAATCTTTTGGATCAAGAGATCCAAAAACAACTTGTTAATCTTCTCGATTAAAAACCCCACCTTAGAATAATTAGTGTTGTACATAGAAGAAGGAGGCATACCGGCAAAGAGAAGAAGAGGAAGACCACGGAGAAGATGGATTCAGGATGTAACTGATGGTTTGAACATGACGGCTGGAGAGGCAGGACATGTGGCCTATGAGAGAGAAAAATTCCAGAGGGCTGTTGGGGTGGCAAAGTTCTGCTCAGGACAAGCTATTTGATGATGATGAGATTGGTTATTGGTTATTGAATACTAAACTGACGTCATTGCACTCCGGGCAGACCCATAGATGCTCAGTCTCCCCAACAGATATCGAAGAGTATGCATACTGATGGTTCATGTGGCTCGCTGATTAAACACACCTCTCACTCTTCCTCTCAGACATCCAGTTCGACTTGAACAACGGGTAACTCCAAACTGCTTAAATCGCTTGATCGATTCAACATCGATTTTAGTGTCCTCATCCAACACATGATGATGACATACAAACTGAAAACTCTTCCTTCCTAGGGGAAATTTGGAAAATACATAACAACAGCATACAAGTCACCAGTAACATCATACTTCTTCTTCTTCTTCTTCTAACGCTACATATCGACCACTTGTTAAAACACTCTTTGCGATCCGTATCTCAACAGAGCCTAAAAGCGAGTTTACGTTTTGTCAGTTATGCGCCTATAATTAAACCAGCCAATCCGATTTCTGTAACGCTTTTTATTTACTGTTATATGTGTATGCATGTGTGTATGTATGATATTGTCTTGTCTTTAATGTATACAAGCACAATAAGCTTATAGCATGTGTTTGTGCAAACACTGTTCGGTCGAACCTTACCTGATTATTCTAGCTGTGTCTAATTATGACGAAGCGTTTGAGAAAGACACTCCTCAGTGAGCCATTTTTTTTAGAATGTTTCGCTGGTTGTGTTCATAAGGACTCTCGTATTGCTAGGCTAGGCGATGGGTGTTGTAAGAAATGAAAGTGGTTCGAATCCTGTGTTTTTCTATTTGTTTTTTTGGAAGGTACTAATACCTGTACACTGTTTATTTGTTGATGATATTCTTCGCTTCCGTTGCTTCCTCTGGGGTTCTTCCAAAAACTCATTGTTCTCATCGTATTTACTAGGTAGTTTTCCCTAGGATCAAACCTCAGTCGTCTCGTACGACATGATTTGTAGGTCGCAGTGTTTCTATTCTTTCATCCCACTGCGTGCCCTGACAACATACGGGGGATTATACATATGACCAGATCAATCGTATTCAATCAACCAGAAAGATAATAAATATTACCATGTGATTGGCAAATGACAGATCATATTTCCATATTTCTAGTATAAAGTCATTGTTTGAGAGGTAACATATGTTCTAAATTCGAGTACTCACAATATTGGGCTTGTTGCATCTATCCCAGCGTTTCCCAAAGTGGGCAGTACCGCCCCCAGTGGGCGCTGAAGCGTTCTAGGGGGTGATAGTGGGTTCAGAAGAATTTGGGGGGTGTTCAGGAGATTAGGGGTCTTTGGCTCATTAAAGAAGAAATTAATAATAAATATTTTAAAATAAATTATTGTCGTGATTTTGCGATGGAATAATCATTTAAAATTTGAATTCTGCATTTTAATTCATCTAATGCCCGTCTTACACGATCAATTTTTTAATCAATTTTCTATTTCATGCATACAATCATTTGAAAATTGACCATGTGTTACAGAAATGTATATCAATTTTCTATGCCAAAGAGAAGATAGAACATGTATATATGGGGAAGGAGGGCGTTGTAAGGAGGGCGTTGGCAAACTGTTATATTGTCCAGGGGGGCGCTACAAAGTTTATTTTGTGCAAAGTGGGCGGTTGGCCGAAAAAGTATGAGAATCTATGATCTATCCTAATGATTTCAAACTGTCCAGTAAGTAATTTTTTTTACACGCGTGTTGGTTTCGGATGAGTATCAGGACTCGTCTTTGGGTTCTTCTCGGTCGAAGCTAAAAGTCTGATATCTTCTGATAGTATGATCGAAAAGTTACTGTGCATTGTTATTGTTTTTGTATTTTGTAAAATTACATGACTCTGTTTTTACGTGTTTCGCTATATCTTGTGATAGAGAATCTATTTGTAGATTTGTTGTGTTTCTCTTGAATACTATCTTTATATTTCCGCTTCTCCTGCTGTGGTTTTGTTTGTTTGTTTGGTATGGTTATCTTATTTAAAACACATTCTGCATTATCTCTCTCTCTTTTCCTTTTACCCGGATTGGGGTATAGGCCCTCAACCAAGTCATGCAAAGTCTTCATGTCTCTAGCTATCTCATGCAGCTCCCCCCAGCTCTTCGTTATATTGTTGATCTCTGCCTCCAAATCTCGTCTCCATGTATTTTTCGGCCTCCCCTTCTTTCGCTGTCCCTGCGGGTTCCAGGCAAGGACCATTCTTGTTATATTCCCCTTCGGTTTTCGCAAAGTGTGTCCTATCCAGCGTCAGCGTCTTTTTTTTAACCTGTTCATTCACTGGAATCTGACTTGTTCTCTCCATAATGTCCTCATTTGTGACCCTATCATACCATCTTATTCCTCTATTCTGCGCAGACACCAGTTGATGAATGTTTGCAATTTATGCGCTATTGTTTTAGTTGTTCTCCATGTTTCTGACCCATACAGTAGAACTGCTTTAACATTAGAGTTAAATATTCTAAATTTTGTTCTAGATTTGATTTCTTTAGACATCCATAGACACCCAGTGCAATGAAAACTCTTCTTGTCTTCTGTATTTTTATTTTGACATCATTATCTGTTCCAACTGCATTATACTGAACCTTTTTGAGTTGTTTTGTTTTTGGTTACTAGTGCTTCTCTCTTTTCTTTGCATTATGGTACCGAATATCAGAGGTGGAGGTATACCAGTAGGTATGTGAGAAAATTATATGAGACATATGATCCAACATTCACGCCCCTGAACGGGACTTTATAAGACTACTACATTGTTTCTGTATACTCTACGATCTCCCCTTAGTCTATCCCGTAAACATTTTTACATCGGCCAACTTAACGATCCGGAAACGACTTAACAAGTATTTTTTTTTCTCCTGCTATGAATTCAAGTATAGGAATAGCACCTAATATTGCGACTCTGAAAGATTTTTGCTTGCAGGCTTACTTTTCTTATAACCAGTGTCCCTTTCCGTCAGACGAGTTTTACTCCGACCTCAGAGGTACTTGTAATTTTAATCCCCAATTAAAGGTTCAGAGACACTGTAGTTCAACCACGTGTACACGGATAATTTTATGCATAACTTGGCCTCAAACTCACAAATGTCAACGGAACGAGGTTACTTGCGCAGCGTGTTATCGCTATCGTTGAGCCCACCTTAACAAGTAATAATCTTTACTCTCCACACAATTTTCGAGAGGAGTATTTGTGAGAAAGTGTTGAAGCTGCGGTGTATGGCTCCTCAATATATTTTTTTTCAGGACATGCTTAGGATTATTTTCAAAACAAGCAGATCGTGCCTTATGCAATAATCGGGGGCATGAAGCGTACCATTTCTATGAAGATAACCGAGCCATCTGGGAAATTCTGTGGAATTAATTCAATCCAAGCTCTTGTAATTTGAGAGTGGCAGTAGCGCAGTTGTTTGTGAACTTGCTTCTTAGGCTAGTGGTACGGGTTCAATTCTACAAGTAGACGTGGAATTTTTTACGACGGTAACGACTCTCAGGTCGACCCAGCCTTAATTGGGTACTAGAGAAAGCACTAGGTAGTAAAGACAGCCGCCGTGAAGTTGACTACATCACCCATCGTGTGCCGAAAGTCAACGGAAAATACGGGTCTAACACCGTATTACCCTATACACCACGTGGTATTTTTTCCGATCCAGAAGCACTTGAGCTGAAAGCTCTTCGGCTCGGTGTCATGGACATCGTAACCCTTCAGTTCGGTGCCACGAACACCGTAAATCTGGGGAACCTGTAGCTTTTCTGCCAGTCCTAGGAGCTGAACCCACACTTACAGAGGACTAGTCACTCGTAGTCCAACGCGCTCCGAACACGCTGGGCACGCGGGCAACCACGTGGTATAAAAAGGATCCCTTTACTTTTTTTCCTTCTTTTGCATTTTATTGAACTATGCAGATCGTGACTTGTGCAATACTCGCGGGTATGAATCGTACCATTTCTGCAAAGATAAATGGGCCATCTGGGAAATCCGTTGCAAAAAATTCAATCCAAGCTCTTGCAATCTCGCAGTTGACGTTGATTCCAATCTTGAACTTCGAAGTTCGTGCCTTGTTCAATACTCGGGGGCGTGAAGCGTACCATTTCCTCGAAGATAACCAAGCCATCTTGTGAATCCGGGGCAATGAATTCAATCCAAACCTTTAAACTCACATTTAAACAAGTTTAAAGAACTTCTAATGACTGTGGCTTTGGCACTGACAGAATGACTGCAGAACATTTGCTACAAGCCTGGCCAATTTATGAGGAACATAAAAAATACTGTGGTCGCCACCAGTACCATTCTGTCTCAAGCTATTTAACAAAAAATGCTAACAGATTCTTGATTCATCACTGCTGACTTTGAAAACGCAAGTTGACGTGTAAGAGTGGTGTACTTAGAATCTCTGAAAGGAGTTAATTCTTTTTTGTTCCTACATGTTTTGATATAACCAAAACAAGGTTCTTCCTCGGGTTGCAAGGGCCATGCCTCAATTGAATAGGCTGTAATCCCCTACATAACAAAAAACAAGAGTGGTGTATACCCTTCGATATCTGCTGAGGGAGACTTAGCACCTATGAGATTTGCCAGAAGTGTTTATGATGTCATTTCAATAACCACTAACCAATAAACGAATCTGTATGTCAACATTTCCTTCTTGCATATCAGTTATGCTAAATGATATTTTAACTGTTATATTTGCTGTGTTTTATCAACACGTTTCTTGTCTTAAAATTGTACTGTTTTCTTCTCTGTTAAATTATTATCTATTGTTTATTTATTTCTTGTTATTTCTGTTTAATTTATGAATCATTTGTTAAGTGTGTTTGTATTTCTTAATACAAACGCTAATAATTTAACGGGGTCTACGCAGAATACTAACAATAAAATGGCAGGACAAAATTCAAGATAACGAAGTCCTCACAGGAGCAAAAATTCCAAGCGTCAACACCCTGTTGCAGAAGTGAGATGGGCCGATCCCGTTGCTTGGATGCCTGAAAAACGCAACCCAAAGCAGTTGATGTATGGCGAACTTCAAGGGGGCAGATGTTCAGCTGGTGGACAGAAAAAACGCTTTAAAGACACTCTTAAAGTGTTTCTCTCTCTCTCTATCGCGATCCCCGCCTAGACTGATGAACCAAATTTTATCATGAATTTTACTGTTGCTTTTAGGGACTCCGACTCTCCGTACAGCTTCTCGTGAAGCTCTGTGTTATCGGGCGAGGTTTCTTTTCTCTGGGCTGCTAACAGCTGGCATTCTTGTATTATGTGCTCTGCCGTCATGTCCGTCTGTTCACACTGGCACAGGCTAGTTGTGCCAATCTTAAATTTGTTAAACATGTGGGCCCGGAGTTTGTTAAGGCCGGTACGGAGGCAAAATATGGCAACTTGTTCACTGCGGGACAGACCAAAGTAGCCATCACTGCTGTTGTGTTGTGGGTGATCTTTTGACCATTATTTATTGTACTGCCAGCCCATGGTTGTCCTGGCCTCCTCATAGTTGATCTCGTGATCAGTCTGCGGTAGTCGCCAACCTTCTTTCGCTAGCCTGTCGGCTTCCTCGGTACAGTTTATGTTGCAGAGTGATAGTATCCATTGAATGACAGTGCGTTTTAGTGAGTACTAGTACACAGAGGATCGCTTTCGGCTCAATTAGTTCTGTTTTCGCTGCGCTTTTTAGTACTGTCATGACTGACAGAGCAAAGTGTTTCTGAAATGCTTTGATACAGACACCACGTGCTGGGAATCTCTGGCGCAAGATCGCGAAATGTGGCGCTGTAATAACACAAGAGAAACCTGTATAGCTGAGAATCATCGTGCCGTTGAGGCACAGAGAAAACGAGCTGCGCGAAAAAACAGAACACTCAAGACCCACATGTCTAACTTTGATCACGTATGCCCCACCTGTGGTTGGAGATTATGTTCTAGGATTGAACTCTACAGTCACCTCCGCACACGCCATAGAGGTGTAGCAACACACGTCTGAGGCTGTTGTGATCATCGCTTGCGATGGACGACTACTATTAATGGGGTTTAAATAAAATGGATTGTTTTCATTGCACAGGGTTTCCGAATATAGTTCTATATAGTCTAAATTTTTCTAATGAAGTATATAAATGTAATGTTTTCAATACTTATATACAATTGTAATGTTTTTCTTTCTTTTATCCTTCTCTCCTTTTTTGCCGTTAAGCGTAGCAGATTTACCAGATGATCGGTTTCCGAGATAGTACACGCTCGGTCGCTTGATATACTGTGGTATTGTGGAGTTTTAAAATGTCTGTAGCTCCATCAATCCATCTTTATTTTGATTTGCCACTTCCTCTTAATGATTCTATTTTTAGGTTGTACGCTCTTGCAACTGGTGTATTCGAGTTCTGTAATGAGTAATGAGTAATGTTTGCAATATTTATATATAATAGAATATGTTTCAATACACAATCTGATAGTATCTCTAAAACCTGTACTCTAAAAAGCCGAAGGGTTGACTTCATTGCACCGGGTTTTACCCTATATGGCTCGGTCCCTCTCCGCAGAAATGGCAAGCCACCTGCCGAGAGTATTACACAAAGCACGAACTTCGTAGTTCCAGCAACAATCCTGAGGGTCTCTGGAAAAAACTGCACTCGTGAACAGAAGGCCGCTGACCGGATTCGAACTCACGACTTTCGACTCGCAAGGCAAAGTGCTTAACCACTCAGTCACAGAGACACCCCCACCATAAAAGCCGAAGGATTGACTTCATTGCACCGGGTTTTACACCATATGGCTCGGCCCCTCTTCACAGAAACTGCACGCCATCGAGTATTGCACAAAGCACGAACTCCGTAACTCCAGCAACAATCCTACGGGTCTCTGGAACATATAGCCTGTGCTCTGTTGTACTACACATATTTAACAACATTCCTACTTCTCACGTACACACCTGCAAACATTCAAGCTGTCTGACTCGAACACGCTACCACATGCCATTAAAATCTCATCCAAATGGCGCAGCTACATTTCAAACCTGTTTCTCCAAGATGTCACTCATCTGCTGGAGGTTCATTTACTCCCAGATTGTTATCACTTAACTCTTCTACGTTTCCCAGGAGAGTGCGGACCTCCTCCCACTGTGTCTGTGCCGACGAATATATTGTCTCAACCTCTCCGGAACTGGAGGTCAATCAACTGTAGCATTTCAGTCTGGCACTTTGTTCCTGGAAGTCTGAAATATGTAAAACGCATATGATTCAAACTGTAACTTATTTGATAGTGTTTTGTATCAGTTGCAGTGGCGGCTCGTGATAATTTTTGTTGGTGGGGCCATAAATCATGGTTTTTTGTTGCTATATTTTAATTTATAAAATAATAAATACACGTCATACTTTATTTTTGGTGGAGCCCGGCCCCACTGGTCCTTAATGACGAGCCGCCACTGATCAGTTGCAACCATAAACCACGGAATTTTAACACATCTTTCACGGGAAAACATTGCTAGGGATGTACCCATGTTTTCCTAGTTTAGAAGTACATCAGATGATCTTATTTTAATGTTAATTTCTAAATGTGTACACTTTCTTTTACACATCACACGTTAACATGTTGATGTTAGTGTCTGACAGTATACCCTTGTTTCCACTCACAGCTCACTTTTACATGTTAATGTTAGTCTGACTGTGTACACATCCCCCCTACATACCCCACTCTTACATTTTAATGTTATTGTATGACTATGTACACTTTTTCCTCCACCGCCAACGATAACATTTTAATGTTACTTTCTGACGGTGTACACCTTTTTTTCACCACAGTCCACTCTTACATTTAAACGTTACTTTCTGACGGTGTACACTTTTTTCCCCAAACATCGCACTGTTGCAAGCTAAACTTATTATGGATCATGTTGCAGTAAAGACTTATTTCATCATTATCATGAGTTGCCGTCTCCGGATCGCAGGATGAATGCAATATACCTCCAACATTCTCTTCATCTTGTCTTGATGTTGCACTCTTTCTGATTGTAATTTTGCCCCTTTATGGATGTTTCCCTCCCACTTTTATTTCGGTATTCCTCTAGTTTTTCATCTTTTAATATATCATGTCTCTTTGTGTTGGAAATATTTTATTTCATTTTTGCCTGTATTAATTGTGTCGAGCGGTAGTGAGCTAGATCACAAACTCTGGCGTACCTAGTTCAAACTCAGCAGTGGGCAAGTTTGGTAGCAAATTCGTTTCCGTGGGACTTTTAAAAAGGTAAAAATAGACATCACTGTTCAGAAAGCAATGGCAAACTACTGAAAGTATAAGTGGTGTCTAGATAAATCAACGACTCGTTTATTGTGGCTGCTGGCTAGGTCATGTAAAGAATATGTCACGATTTTTATTTCTCTTTACAGAAAATTCAACTTATTTTTCTGTACATCAACATCTCAAAGACATTAATTATGTCTTTCAAATTATTGTCCATTGTCCATGTTTCTAAACCATACAATAATACACAATAAATATAGCACTTCATTACTCTCATCTTTAACTTTTTTTTTATCTCTGTGTCGTAGAGGTTAGATGCTCGACCCTCGTTCCAAATGTACTCAGCTCGCTCCCTCGTGAAGCTATCGAGACATTTTTTCAGGGATCTCTGATCTCAGTGTGAGTGGCATCGAGGTCCTAGTCCTATCGGAGACGGACGATAAAACGTAGGGCCTGTGTTCATGTTGAGTACGTAAAAACCTTTGGCAGTTATTCTTCTTTTTTGCGTTAGTTTTTACGACCAATTTTAATCACTCTTTGTGATATGTTTGATCTTTGCCAAGAAAGTGTATACGTTGCACATTGGTTTGGTTGGCTCCTGGACGCATAGACTTCTACACTTTTAGGATATATGCATCCGATTTCAGCAAAACCTCCTGAGTCGATCTCTTACGACATGCGTGACAGGTACTAGTGGTTCTATTCTTTACACCCCAAATTTGGGCCCCGGTAACCACTCGGGTGGTTTAGCAGTTCAAAATCGAGAAGAGCAGGCTGGAAAGCCGCTGCCGGTGAAACAAATTATTAGCAGAAAATACACGGAGAAGAGATTTGGAGACAGAGATTAACATTACACAAAGCGCTGGATGGTGCTGCTGTAGATAGCTAAAGATTGGAAGAATTGGTATGAGTTGGTTGAGGGTCTCTACCCCAAGCACGGTTAACAAAGGCCATAATTATATATTTATAACAGTACCGACATTTATCTGTAAATATAAAATACTATGTCTGCAACAAGAGCTTGATATTAAAGAGCATAACATCAAGGAAAATTAAATATTTCGGACACATCGAATGACATGAGTGCCTAGAGAAAATAATTTTGGAGGGAATGGTGCCTGGAAGAAGAATGAGAGGAAGACATAGAAGACGATGGGTGTTAGATGTCATTGGTGATCTGATAATGACTGCTGCTGACACCGGTCAACTTGCACAGAACAGAGTTTTTCAGGACTGCGGTCATGGGAGCCAAGTTCCGGAAGAGACACGCAACTTGATGATGATGATAAGATACTAATCGTTAACCTTCTGTTGAAAAATTACCAAAAAATGCAGCGTAATTTATAAATGTACGTCAATGAGAACAAATGAACAACAGTTATTTAGAACATAAACTATTTGTTGTTAAAGTTCTATTTAATGTGTTCATATGGGTGTTTTACATATTTAATGATAAATTCAGTAAGAATGTGAGAATGGCGCACGTAACTGTGGAAGGTGGCTATATAGAATGGGATGGTGTCATCTTGTTGGTGGAGGTGGAAAGAGGGCAACAGAATAGGAAGATGGAAGTTAAAGTGTGACAACAACGTAAGAATGAGGAGAAGGTTGGGGGCAGTGGCGGCTCGTCATTAGGTGCCAGTGGGGCCGGGCCCCACCAAACATAGTGTGTAACGTCTATTTATGATTTTATAAATTAAAATATAACCTAACCCAAAACCATGATTTTCTTTAAAAATTCTGGCCCCACCAACAAATATGATCACGAGTCGCCACTAGTTGGGGGATGAGTTTATGGCGTGTTTTTACTATTCATTTACATACCTATGGAAAAGCTTAAAGGTGAGAGATTGACATCACTACACCAGCTGATTTTCCCAGCTGACGCACTCCCTCTACACAGAAATGATACGCTATATACCGAGAGTATAGCACAAAGTACGAAGTCCGTAGAACTAACAAAACTTGTATGGTTTTTCAGGGATAAAATGAGATGACAAATAAGCACTCATTAACCGAACGGCGCGTTCAAAATTCGAATCTACGACATTCAGAACGCAAGACAAACGACGTGATCACTTCTATACAGTGATACACCGTCCTTCAATTACTTATCTAGTATCATCATCATCAGGTGCCGTGCCGGCTGGCGTAGGCGATTATGGATTTCCACCAATCTCTGTCGTTGGTGTTTGCTATCAACTCAGATGTTGACGCTCTACCGTGCCATGAAGTCAGGCTATCCAACATTTTCTCTCTCTGTCTTCCCCTCTCTCGTCTACTCTCAATTTTACCGGTTGCCACGATGTCTTCTAAATCTAGTATAACTCAATGATAAACACATATGGTGTAAAGATTTCAGAATTCGGGGTAAAGAATAGAACCACCGTTAACTACCACATGCCGCATGCGGAGGTTTGGCGTGGAAGTAGCTACACTACCCTGTAAAAAACAAAAGCTATAAAAACCGCAATCAAAGGTATGAGAGATTGCAAGTCCTTGGCTGATGACCTATGACCTCCTTAGGGGTGAAGGGTAAGAAGAAGAATACAGTAAGATATCAATAATGGAGTGAAATAAAAATGATTACCAGCAGACAGTGTGCCTCAAAGAGCAATGCTATTCCGATACAGTGGATACAAAGCAAAAGACTATAACCACGCAAAAGGTCGACCTCGGAGATAACAGAGGCGACGAAATACACTGTTTATGAAGCGCACCCAAAAATCCCGTTCTAGAAATCTCTTCTTATACTGACGCTGTGAGGCACAACATGATTAGAGAAAAGTAAAACCGAAAGAAAGAAAGATAAATATAATTGTGCAAATATTTTACAAATTAAATAACATGTAAGTTATAAATTTACTTTTTGATCAACAATACATCACTTTCTATCTCTTTAATTGTATAATAATTTACTATTAATATAATGAGTGAACAAGACATTTTAAGAACTCCAGGGTTCATGCACCGTTGACTGGTCCTCCAACTGTCCTGGGCATTCGGGTGTTTACGGTAATGAGAGAGCGGACAAGCTTGCATCCACAGCATCGATTGTTGGGGAGTTGAAGATGGATAAGGGGATGTTCTTCGGTCTCTTCGCGACTGTCTGTTGGATGAGGACACTAAAATATATGTTGAATCGATCAAGCGATTTAAGCAGTTTGGAGTTACCCGTTGTACAAGTAGAACTGGATGCCTGAGGAGCAGAGTGAAAGTTGTATTTGATCAGCGAGCTACGGAAACCATCAGTTTGCATACTCTTCGATATCTGTTGGGGAGACTGAGCACCTATGGGTCTGCCCGAAGTGCAATGACGTCAGTTTAGTAACCAATAACCAATTTCCCATTAACTACATGCTCGCTAATAGTTTATCAGATTTAGTAGACAAAATAAAAACATGAAAAATTCTTGCGTTCTTTCCTCAGGTAGAGCGAGACCTTGATTTTAAAGAACTTTATCTTTCTAACTATTCTCACTATTATCACAAAACTATTCTATTGTGCAGTGGTTTTCAAATTGTTATCATACTGTAGCATAGGCTTATAATACCCCTCCCCCCCTCCCTTCCTGTTCCTTGGAAAATTAGGTTTCATTAGAATAGTTTCAATAAACCTTCTCCATTTTCGAATAGTTAAAATCTGTCTACTAAATTTTAAAAATTCATTTTGCACCCTCGTCTCTCCTGTCTTGAAAATTGCATGTTGACGCCCATGTAATGTCGCCCATTTTTTTAAGGTTTCGAACAGTGTATTTTGTTATTGACTCTCTCTCTCTTTCTCTATATCTCTATTTTTCTCTCTCATCTATCTTTATCTCTCTCTCTCGCTCTTTTCATATATATATATATATATATATATATATATATGTAACTCTGGTGTCATGTTACCACTAGTTACCAGGTATAAAAAAAACATATATCTGATCATTGATTATCTTTCATTGACAAACACACAGATGGTCGAACGTACAGGCAACAGATTGATCTGAACTTGTTCTCTCTCGAGATAAATAATGGCAACAGAAATTTATTGCGATGAAGAAAGAACCAAGTTGTTGTAATAAAGAACATGTTTATGCGTGTGCGACTCTTGTAGTATTTGTGTCTGTGTGTGTGTGTGTCAATGATGTGTAAGAGATAAATAACTGAATAAGGAAAAAAGCTCTTTTAGTCTCTTCTAGGTGGCGTCTGTGGCCTAGGGGATAGTGACTCGGTCTATTAACTTCGACGATCTGAGTTCAAATCACGCAGCGGACAATTTGGCTGCAAATTGTTTCGCGTAGATTTTTATAAAAGGACGATGTCACCACCCGTTCAGAAAGCAATGGCAAACTACTGAACGTAATAATGCCTAGAAAATCACACAAACAGCGTTAAAAAGCTGGGGTTGATTCTCAAAGTCCTGTAAAGGATATGCAATTTAGTCTCTTCTATTCTCGCTCTCTCTATCTTTCTCTGTATCTCTATCTCTATTTCTCTCTCTCTCTCTCTTTACATCGCTTCAGTATTTTTCCTTCCGTATCGCTCGATGCCGCTCTAGTATGCCCCACCTCTCTCTCTCTCTCTCCATATACACATATAATCTATGTCGCTTCCACATTATCTACCTCACTATCTGGACATGATATAGATGTCTGCAGAAAATAATGAATATCAAACGGAACGAATTCAGGAGAAGTGATGAAATCAGAGAAATGTCTTGTCAACCACTAGTGACAACTGTTATAAGAAAGAGAAGATGGAGATATGTTGACACACCTTGAGGAGAAATGATCAACGAATATCAAAGCAGGCATTAAAGGGGATGCAAAGGGTTCAAGAAAGAGAGGTCGACCTATGGAGACCCTGAAACGAACTTTGCTGAGAGAGGCAAGAAATATCAGTCTCAGTCCATGGAGGAGATTGATCTAGTTGCCCAGGATAGAGCGGTATGGAGAAATTACTTGCAGGCCATATGTAACGTATAACAGTACAAGAGGAATTATTATTATTACTATTATCTCTACATATTGATCTCGCATCTTTTCTCTCCCTCTATGTTGCTATCCCATTCGTTCTTCCCTATCTCCCCTTCTCTCTTTGTCGCTTTCCAATTCGATCTCCTCCTCTCTCTTCTCTCTTTGTCACTCTCCCAATTTGATCTCCCCCCTCTCTCTTCTCTCTTTGTCACTCTCCACCGATCTCCTCCTCTCTCTTCTCTCTTTGTCACTCTCCAATTTGATCTCCCTCCCTCTCTCTTCTCTCTTTGTCACTCTCCAATTTGATCTCCCTCCCTCTCTCTTCTCTCTTTGTCAATCTCCCATTCTTTCTTCCCTCCCTCTCTCTTCTCTCTTTGTCAATCTCCCATTCTTTCTTCCCTCCCTCTCTCTTCTCTCTTTGTCAATCTCCCATTCTTTCTTCCCTCCCCTCTCTTCTCTCTTTGTCAATCTCCCTTTCTTTCTTCCCTCCCTCTCTCTTCTCTCTTTGTCAATCTCCCTTTCTTTCTTCCCTCCCTCTCTCTTCTCTCTTTGTCAATCTCCCTTTCTTTCTTCCCTCCTTCTCTCTTCTCTCTTTGTCAATCTCCAATTCTTTCTTCCCTCCCTCTCTCTTCTCTCTTTGTCAATCTCCCTTTCTTTCTTCCCTCCCTCTCTCTTCTCTCTTTGTCAATCTCCAATTCTTTCTTCCTCCTCTCTCTTCTCTCTTTGTCAATCTCCCTTTCTTTCTTCCCTCCTTCTCTCTTCTCTCTTTGTCAATCTCCAATTCTTTCTTCCCTCCCTCTCTCTTCTCTCTTTGTCAATCTCCCTTTCTTTCTTCCCTCCTTCTCTCTTCTCTCTTTATCAATCTCCAATTCTTTCTTCCCTCCCTCTCTCTTCTCTCTTTGTCAATCTCCAATTCTTTCTTCCCTCCTTCTCTCTTCTCTCTTTATCAATCTCCAATTCTTTCTTCCCTCCTTCTCTCTTCTCTCTTTGTCAATCTCCCATTCTTTCTTCCCTCCCCTCTCTTCTCTCTTTGTCAATCTCCCTTTCTTTCTTCCCTCCCTCTCTCGTTTTATGTTGCTCTCACATTACCCCCACCTGTCCTATCTTTTTATCTTACTCTTACATTCTCCCCCCTCCGTATATGTCACTCTTTCATTCTTTCTTCCCCTTTTTCTCTTTCTATGGCGCACCTTCATTCATTCATGTCCTTTAGCATTCTTTCCCATCTCTCGGTCGCTCTCGCACTCACTCCCACCCATCAATCGCTCTTTCATTCTCTCCTCCTCCCTATTTCTCTATATTGCTACGATACATACTAGACTTTATATCCTAAGGTCTACAGTTTTAGTAGTTATGTTGTCCAAATTGCCGTGCCTTCTGATGCTACAGTGTCTTAGATCTCCTTCTGGCAACACATCTGATGATTTTATATCAAAGATAGGATATGTTTGCAATTAGATCAATATACTAAAGACAACGATACCCTACAGATGGTCAATTAACGGATTAGGAATTAAGTTCTATTGCTTAGAGCTACGCACACGTTTACACAAATGTAAGTGAAATAAAAATTTAAAAAAACCCATTAAGTTCCCGTGATTCAAAAGCTAGATCTTCTTCCTCGAATGCTCCATATCCACCACTTGTTAACCACTCTGTGTGATTTGTATGTGATCTGAGCCTAAAAGAGATCGTACGTTGTGGCAGTTACAAGTAGGCCAGCACATCCAATTTCTGCGATGCATTTTATTTACTAGGGTAGCTTCTCTAGCTCCTACACCAGTCGCCACTTACGACATGCCTTGTAGGTCTCAGTGGTACTATTCTTTGCTTCTCTTGCGGGTTCCGGCACCACACGGGCGAAACGGTATATAAAAGTTCATTAAAAACTATAAGTAACATTAAAAACTATAAGTAACATTAAAAACTAGAAGTAACATTAAAAACTAGAAGTAACATTAAAAACTAGAAGTAACATTAAAAACTAGAAGTAACATTAAAAACTAGAAGTAACATTAAAAACTAGAAGTAACTTTCAAAACTAGAAGTAATATTAAAAACAAGAAGTAATATTAAAAACTATAAGTAACATTAAAAACTAGAAGTAATATTAAAAACTAGAAGTAATATTAAAAACTAGAAGTAACATTAAAAACTAGAAGTAACATTAAAAACTTTAAGTAATATTAAAAACTATAGGTAACATTAAAAACTAGAAGTAACATTAAAAACTAGAAGTAACATTAAAAACTAGAAGTAACATTAAAAACTATAAGTAACATTAAAAACTAGAAGTAACATTAGAAACTAGAAGTAATATTAAAAACTATAAGTAACATTAAAAACTAGAAGTAACATTAAAAACTATAAGTAACATTAAAAACTAGAAGTAATATTAAAAACTATAAGTAACATTAAAAACTATAAGTAATATTAAAAACTATAAGTAACATTAAAATCAGAAAGCATTAAGTGCTTCAAAAGCTATGCAAAAGTTGATAAAAAAATATAGGGTAAATTAAAATCGATAAACAACCTATAAAGCTACATGACCACCACCACCACTACCAACAATACCACCAACACCAACAACACCACCAACAACAACAGCAGCAGCTGTTACTATGAATCCACTATCAACAGTATCATCTACTACATAGATTCCCAAACATTTTCGCTCCACCGCCCACTTTGCACAACATAAGCTTTGTAACGCACCTCTCCACCTTATAACAGTTTGCCAACGCCCCCTCCAACATATATACATGCTCTATTTTCTCTTAGACATAGAAAATTGATATATATTTATGTAATACATGGTCAATTTTCAAATGATTATCTGCATGAAATAGAAAATTGATTAAAAAATGGTTCGTGTGAGACGGGCATAAGATGAATTAAAATGCAGAATTCAAATTTTAAATAATTATTAAAGCTCAAAATGACGAAAATCCTAGATTCTCCCCCCTAGAAAGCTTCAGCGCCCACTGGGGGCGGTACCGCCCACTTTGGGAAACGCTGATCTACTACAATTAACGATTCATCTGCGCGTTTTATTATTCTGATATCAACATCAATAAGAGTTAATTTAAACACATACTTTTTTCAGTCTTCTCTTTTTGACAGTTTTTCTCCCCGCCATTCAAGGTTCGCCCTCGTAACCTCCTCGCGTCCTTCCCAATTGTCCTGATGATGTTGCAGCTGTTACAGATTTTCCCTATCTGCACTGACCCACTTTGTACGAACATAAACCTGTCACACACTTGGTGAATTATTAAGAAGGGTCTCGGGTCATTAAAGAAGAAAGACCTCAATAATATCAATCTGTGTTCTGTTAAGATATAGTCGGTCTATACATGCTTGTCTGTCTATGTGATTGTTGCGTATGTCTGCGTGTACATGTTTCATCATCACGTGCCAATGCCGGCTGGTTTTGGGGATCATGGATCTCTAGAAAAGTCTGTCACTGTCCTTGGTGTTGACTATCAGTTCTGATGTTGACACTTTAATTATTCATTTTGATTGCTTATGTGATACCATACATTTGTTTCTTCTTCTTCTCTTCCTCTATTTACTTCTTTATAGAAGTGTTGCCGGGTGAAACGTAGTGATCTTGTGTGTGCTTGTTCTTCTCTTCCATCATTTACTTCTTTATAGAAGTGTTGGGGATGAAACGTAGTGATCTTGTGTGTGCTTGTTCTTCTCTTCCATCATTTACTTCTTTATAGAAGTGTTGGGGATGAAACGTAGTGATCTTGTGTGTGCTTGTTCTTCTCTTCCACCATTGACTTCTTTATAGAAGTGTTGGGGATGAAACGTAGTGATCTTGTATGTGCTTGTTCTTCTCTTCCACCATTGACTTCTTTATAGAAGTGTTGGGGATGAAACGTAGTGATCTTGTATGTGCTTGTTCTTCTCTTCCACCATTGACTTCTTTATAGAAGTGTTGGGGATGAAACGTAGTGATCTTGTGTGTGCTTGTTCTTCTCTTCCACCATTGACTTCTTTATAGAAGTGTTGGGGATGAAACGTAGTGATCTTGTGTGTGCTTCTTTTAAGGCACTTTGTAAGCTGATATTCATGTTCGTAAGGCTGTTCGTGATGCCGTCGCTCCATCTTTGCGTGGTCTTCCTCTTGCCTTGTACTCATTATACTTTTTCTGTGTGGCTCTCTGTGGTAGGCGATACCAGAGCAATCTTTTCAGGTGTCTAAATCATTTAATCTGTTGTGCTTTTATGAATTGCATGACATGTTTCACATCCAGTCTTCTTCTGATTCTTCATTTCTAATTTTGTTTCTTATTGTCACACCTGCAGCTCTTCTAAGACACCTCATCTCTGTCGTTATGATTTTCCGCTCATTAGCTGCTGTTATTGACCATGTTTGACACTGGTAACATAGTGTTGGCCAGAAAATCGTTCTTATGAGATTTGCTTTAGTTGTTATATAGAGTTGTTATAGAGTAGAATAGCTCAAACGAAAGCAGCTTTTATGAAAATGAAGAACACACTATGCGTGAACTCACTACCAATGACACTGCGAAAACGGTACTCCAATGCTATATTGAACCAATTCTTATGTATGGCAGCGAATCATGGACAATGAAAAACAATCAATACGATCATTGGAAGCCACAGAGATGTGGTTTTACAGAAGAATGTTGAGAATTCCATGGACAGCAAAGAAAACAAACGTGAAGGTTTTAAATCAGGCCTGCACACAAAGAAACCTTATCAAAAGAATAAGAATCCGACAATCAAGGTTCTTCGGGCGTATAATGCGAAGAGAAGGTTTAGAACATTTGGTGACTACAGGTAAAATTCAGGGAAGGAGAGATCGTGGAAGACAGAGGAGAAGATGTTGGATGGCCTGACATCATGGTTCGACAAAATATCGACGTCAGAACTGATTACATGCACCAAGCAAAGAGAGTTGTGGAGAGACATGATCGCCTACGCCGGCAGGCATGGCACTTGATTGATTGATTTAGTTGTTAGCGGTATCTCTTTATGTGATAACAGTGGTGTTAACTGTCCCTGTACTTGGTTAGCTTTTGTGCAACGATTGCTGATTTCGCTATCGATACTTCCATCTACTGTGAAAATTGCTCCTAGGTATTGACCTCAATTGTTTGTTTTATGTCTACGTTCTGGAGTTTTATTGTAAGGCTTTCTGGTTGTCTACTTATTGCCATTGTCTCTGTCTTTATTATATTTATTTCTATGTTGTACTCCTCACCCTTGATGTTAACTAAACTCAAATGGTTCTGGAGAGATTCTTCATTTTCTGCAATCAGTACTTGGTCATCTGCAAATAAAAGTTCTGAAATATTATTTTCTTTCTCTATTCCTGCTTCTCTACTTATGTTACATTTGTTTATCGATAAAAAAAAACCACTTGAGCTTTCAGCTCTTCGACTCGGTGCCATGGACATCGTAACCCTTCGGTTCGGTGCCACGAATACCGTAAATCTGGATAACCTGTGACTTTTTGGCCAGAATTGAACCGCACTCACAGGGGTATGCCACCGTCGTCCAACGCGCTACGAACGCGCTGGGTAGGTGACTGATTTCATACATACGTGTCTTTTTCCTAAAACGAAAATTTATTAAGTATCACCGCAGCCTTTCCTGTTTATGTTTGTTTGTTTGGTAGGGGAATTAAGCTTATATATGGTCCATGCACGCTATTTCAACCTAAGACATGTGTCTTGTTTTTGGTTATATCATGGCATTGCAGCCTGCCCTTGGTTTTCTCCACATCTTATCTGATCGGCTCTAACCACCTCAGATTTGTAGTTTTCCGTATATTGCCTATTCCGTGACATGAAGTGAGTCTTTCCAGATTGTTCTCCCTCTGTTTTCCTCCTCTTCTTCTTCCCCCTTCGCTCCTAGGGAGGATAGGCCGCAACCAAGGCCTTCCAAGCCCGCTTATCCAAGGCCATCTTTTCCATATCTCTCCACTCTCTCCCCATTTTCTTCCATTCCGTCTCCAACTTCCGTCTCCAGGTGTTCCTCCTTCTGGTGACTTTCTTCTTCCTCGGGTGGCGCCAAGCTATGAATTTCCTTGGTTGTGGTTTCTGTAGCCATCTAGTGTTTTTACGGGGTAGAGTAGCTTCTTCTTCTTCCTCGGGTGGCGCCAAGCTATGAATTTCCTTGGTTGTGGTTTCTGTAGCCATCTAGTGTTTTTACGGGGTAGGATAGGTAGCCACACCACCTACCTCCTTATTCGCCTCTTACGACATGCGTGGCAGGTAACAGTGGTTCCATTCTTTAAACCCAATTTGGGCCCCGGTAACCACTCGGGCATTTCCTCCATCTGGTTTCCGTTAGTTTTACCTGTTGTCGCAATGTGATATAAACCTCCCTTTCTCATCATATGTCGGAAAAATAAGGACTGACTCTTTCGTATATTGCTAATAAGGTTCATTTATGCTTTGACTTCTTTCAATTCATCTCATGAACTATTTTAGCAGTCCATGTGAGTGAACAACTGTGGCTTAGTGCTGGTGAGTTCGTTCACAACCGAAGAGCATCTGGGTCAAACTCCGCGGCTGACAATTTGGAAATAAATTTATTCACTTGGATTTTTACGAACGGTAAAAATAGACCTCCTAATGACAAGCTATTGAATGTATAGATGGTGCTTAGGAAATCAATGACTCGTTTATTGTGGTTGGTGGCAAGGTCCTCTAAAGGATACGTCCACGATTTTCATTTATTTCATATATAAACTAACAAATGGGGAAAACTGACATGATGACAGAGTTATATAGGAAACAACATTAAGCAAATGTGCAGAATATTTTGAACAGAAGCTTGATGGCTCTCTCTCTCTCAATCTCTCTCTTTCTCTATCTCTCTCTCTCTCTTCTGATCACCGCTTAGACTAATGTACTAGATTTCCACATAATTCTGATGTTTTTAGGGACTCCGTCCCTCCGTACAGCTTCTCATTTAGATCTTTATTTTCCGGTCAGGTTTGCTTGATGGCCAGGAGGAGTTTGAAGACAAGAGAAACAAGAGCAACACTTAGAATTCGTTCCAGTAACGCACTTTCCCGCAATACACCGCATAATAAGATAGATATATTTTATCATTTTTATGTAAACACTGTGTAACTTGTGCAGTTATTGTACTCATATTGTTTGTATTTCCTTCTTCGTTTAAATAGATGTATTGTAACACACTGCTTTGTAATACTGTGTAAATCACATGAGAATTAGATGTATTGTAATACACATTTACTGAATATGATGTAAATCACATAATTTCTAGAAACGATCAAAGATCAAAGACAGGCACGCAGGAAATCTATAATGCATTTATTTGCAAGGATTAAGAAACATATGGTAGATTATAGGTAGATTATATGTAGATTATAGTAAATTCACTGCTGCAGTCGAAGTAGGACACGCCTGAAGGACGAGCGACAAGAAGAGTGGGCAGGGCGGAAGGAAAGCAAGCCTTCACGCAAAGAAGCGGTCAGAGGTACTTGCTGATACTGGAAGGGACGATTGAACAAAGACAGGTATATACAGTATTACATAAGTAATGAAAAATTAACCCTTTAGCTGCTAAGTAGGTATATATACGTTTTTCCCATTCACTTCTAAAGACGTATTAACACGTCTGTTATTATCTCTCCTCTGTGAACTAAAGACGTGTGAACACGTTATACATTGCTACTGTCACTGCTATAGGCGTACATTCATGTTTGTGACCTAGAAACAAAGAGTAGCTATTTTTAGCACAGCCTTCAGAAAGTATGTAGCAACGAAAGGGTTAATGATTAAATATGAAAATGAACACCATTCGACGTTTCGGTACTAGACCTTAATCAAGGTAACAAATATACACAGAAGCAAACATTCACGCAAAAATCGGTCAAGATGGATCATACTAGACTGTCTGAATTCATAGTGAGAGAATAAAATAACAAATTATGAAGTGCTTGTTATGTGATGTAGGGAGTGTATGACTGAATGGATTAGATCGTGGCTCCCATTCGGTTCAATCCCCAGTAACGCCAAGTAGTTGTTTCTGTTGGGGGCATAAAGAAAAATCCTAATCTGAACAGTTTCACGGGACTGCGCTAGCCATGCCTAGTGGTGCCTAGAAAATGAACATCTCGTTTACTGTGTCTGATGGTGAGGTTCTGTAAAGGATACGTCACGATATTCATTTCATCTGTAGCATCAGCAAGTATTTTTATTCTGTGTTCCTTCTTGCTAAGTCTGTGTCTTCTCTTTCCAAAATCATAAGTTCTGTCTAAAGGAGTCTTAACGCCGAAGGATTCACTTCATTGCACCGGGTTTTACCCCTTATAGCTCGGTCCCTATCCGCAGAAATGGTACGCCACATGTCGAGAGTATTGCACAAAGCACCAGCTCCGTTATTCTAGCAACAATCCTAGAAGTCGCTGGAAATAAATGCACTCGTAAACAGAACTGGACGGTCCGGATTCGAACCCACGCCCTTCGACTCGCAAGGCAAGGGCTTAACCACTTAGTCACTGCCACACACAACAACAAAATATTGTTTACCTTATTGTGCAGAAGTAAAATAAAAATTTATGAAGAGTGGTGATCGCCTATGACATTAGTTATCGTGCATGACGAAATTTGCCACTATCAGCAGCATATGCATCAGCAATCCCCACTTCGTAGATATCGTAAAACGAGGAGTTAATTACGTTATGTATTACGTTCTGACGTAGTCTGAGTGGAGGCTTGTGTTGCGATGACGTTACTAATAACATAAACTAAAACACGGATGAGGTGTTAAACAGGTAAGTTTTGTATCTCAGGTGGAAAACACCTTTTTTTGCCTACCTACATAAGAGAAAGAATGGCAGCAGGTGTGATTTCAAACTTAACAAAACCTGTATTTCCATTAATGAATTTTGTAATTTTGACCCACTTGAAATAGAATGACGTCGATACGAACATAATCGATAGTGAAAATTTCAAACAATGCAAACATGTTGACCTGATCAATCTTGAGTTATGCTATTCAACACAAATGTGACTAAAGGTTTGAAAGGTTTTTTAAGCCGAAGGAATGACTTCATTGCACTGAGTTTTAAAACATATGACTGCCCGCCTTCCCAGCGTGTTCGTAGCACGTTGGACTACGGGTGACTAGCTCTCTGTGAGTGCAGGTTCAATTCCGCGGGCTGGCATAAAAGCCACAGGTTCCCCAGATTTACGGTGTTCGGGGCACCGAACTGAAGGGTTACGATGTCCATGGCACCGAGCCGAAGAGCTGAAAGCTCAAGTGCTTCTGGGTCTGAAGAATAAAAAAACAAAAAAACATATGACTCAGTCCCTCTCCGAAGAAAAGGCACACCACCTGCCGAGAGCATTGCATTAAGCACGAACTCCGTAGCCCCAGCAACAATCCTAGGGGTTTCTGGAGAAAAATGCAGTACTGAACAGAACGGCGCAGATTCAAACCCACGATCTTCGACTCACAAGTCACGGACTTAACCACTAAGCCACAGAGACCGAAAAGCTAAAGAAAACTTCTCGTAAACATCCTGTAAGGAGAACAGGTTATTGGTTACTGAACCGACACCATTGCACTAAGGGCAGACCCATAGGTGCGCAGTCTCACACAACATGAATGTGCCTAACAAAGAACTACAGAATACTTCTAACAACACCCTGGATAGAGAGGAGATTATTGGCGACTGAACCGACTTAACATGGCAGTGGGAAAACATATATGTGCTTTTGAATATAAATGTTATAGAATAGTCTTTCGCATATCATGGAGAGAGAAGAGTACAAATAGATCTATACAGAGAGAACTCAAAATCAAAGAAAACTGGCTAATGCTGCAAATAAGAAAGAGAAAATTGAGATATTTTACGCCCGTGTGGTTCCGGGGCCCACAAGGGAAGCAAAGAATAGTACCACTGTAACCTGCAATGCATGTCGTAAGAGGCGACTGATGTAGATCCTAGGGATGCTACCCTAGTAAATAAAAAGAGCTGTGCTGGCCTACTGTAGGCGCATAACTGGCACAGCGTACAATCGCTCTTAGGCTCAGATCACATACAAATCACACAGAGTGGTTAATAAATGGTCGATATGAAGCGTTCGAAGAAGAAGATGTATTTTAGACAAATAAAAGGACACGAAGGGCTGGGGAAGACCATGATGGAAGGAGGCATAGCGGCAAAGAGGAGAAGAGGAAGACGACGGAGAAGATGGATTCAGGATGTAACTGATGGTTTGAACATGACGGCTGCAGATGCGGTATATCTGGCCGACGAGAGAGAAATTTTGAAGGACTGTGCTGGTTGCCAAGTTATGCTCAAAACAAGCTATTTGATGATGATGAACCGAAGTCATTGCACTCTGGGCAGACCTATAGGTGCACAGACTCATCCAGCAGATATAGAAAAATATGAATACTGATGGTTCCTGCGAATCGCTGGTTAAACACATTACTCACTCTGTCTCTCGGGCATCCAGTTCCAATAATGTGTAGTTAGTTGAGGACTAATAAAATCAGAAGTGAGACTATTAGAAACTTAGTAGGAATAGCGTGAGTACTAGAGCATATAAGGTTATTCCAAATGATTCGGCCATGTAGCATGATCAGTACACCACAACTAATTCAGCTGTTCAGATACAATGTTTTCAATGCGAAGTGTCTCTGACGTTAACGATAAAACGCAAGGAATAACAGAGGTGATAGGAAGCAACTATATACGAGACACACTTGAGGGCAGTTGCCATAACTTTCCGCATGATTCCGCTGAAAAGACAACAATAATAGAGGGAACTAAAACAAGAAGAGATTAGAATACGACCTATCCATTTTTATATTCAAACCTCATCATCATCATCATCAAGTAGCTTATCCTTTCTGGAACTTGGCTCCCATGTCAGGAGTCCTGATAAAATCTTTGTTCTGTGCAAGTTGACCGGCGTCAGCAGCAGTCATTCTCAAATCGTCAATGACATCTTACACTCAACGTCTTCTAGGTCTTCCTCTATTTCTTCTTCCAGGTACTATTTCTTCCAAAATTATCTTCTCTAGGCACCGATGTCGTTTGATGTGTCCGAAATATTTAATTTTTCTTGATATTATTCTCTTTAACCGCCATCTCTCTCTATAGTTCGTTCCAAAATTCGTCATCATCTTTACCGACCGATATAAAATCATACACTTGATAGAAATTCTTGATTTTTGCATTTTTATATTGGTAACAGTGACGACGTTCCAAAAGTATTTTTTGCCCACCTAAAACTTTAGTTCTGTAAGAATTTTATTATATGCTATTACTAAATTTACCGCGATGTTGATCTAGTATACTTATCGAAATTTTACAGTACGATTGTCAAGTTTGTCGATAACTAAGCATTTCCGTGTTCCAAATGCAATTCAGTGCGAGTCAAAATCGGGAATCCCGTGGAATAATCAGTGCACAATGTTTCCTACCGACTGTGATTGACGTATGTACGCAACATTTACTTTCATTTATAGAAGTGGAAGGTATCATTTGTTCACTATGTGACCTTTCTTTTATAATATGTAATAGGAATACGCCTTTACAATCATTCGCCACCATTTTGTGTATTACTGTAAGTTCTAAACTTTGATGACTATTTTGTTGTGCTTATGCAAAATTATATAACAAAAAACGTTTTTTGCATCAACTAAGCTACCTACCAATTAGTTAAACATGGATTCATAACGCCGTGAGGTATATAAGACTGCATGCAAAAATTACTTGTATCCATCAGATAGATTTCGTACAAATTAAACCTTAGTGTGATCACGAATTTTGAAACGAACTATAATATCAAGCTGTTACATAATAAAAACATTTGTTCTTTTCTCTGTCCATGATATTCTAAGTACTCTTCTGTAGCATTCACACATGCCTTCTTTAATTACACACGTCTCAAGATTAGAACTAGAACATAGGGAGATTTATGATCTGTCTCATCTGTAATAGAGATAAATATATCGTGCCGTCACGAAGATATTTGCTGGTTACTCGGATCATATCCTCTCATTTCTATCTCCATTTCCCAAACAGTTGCTTTACATGTTACTGTCACAAACGCTAAAACAGCAAATAATTGTTTACAAAGAGAAGACAAGTACATTCAAACACAGTAACAACAACTGTTGTAGCATTTAGATTTGTGACATTTTAATTTAAATTGATGGCAACATGAGCTGAAGTGGACTTGTTTTATTGCTACTGTGATTTTAATCACTGACTGAAATCAAGATGGCTTTGGCACATACATAATCAAGTCGTGGTCAAAGTTTTGGAAATCGATTTCACGCCTGCCAGAAATGTGGCTCGAGGAAATAGAAAGAAGATTTTGTTTGACTTATCGGGAACGAAGTCGCTCAACGACGGGCACCTAAGATAGAGATATATGAGGTTTTTTAATGGATTGTGCTCGCCCTTGTGATGCCGAAGCCCGCAAGGGAAGCAAGGAATACCACCACTGCGACTTATAAGACAAGTTGTAAAATTCGACTGATGTAGGACCTAAAGAAACTATCCTAGTAAATAAAAAGTGTCGCAGAAATCTTGTAGGCGCATAACTGGCACAACGTACAATCGCTCTTAGGCTCAGATCACATACAAATCCCACAGAGTGGTTAACAAGTGGTCAATATGGAGCGACCTTAGGGACCTTAAAATGATGAGTATTTGTTTAGTATGGAAGTGAGTAATATAAATAAAAGCCGAAGACTTCATTGCACCGGGTTTTACCCCATATGGCTCGGTCCCTCTCCACAGAAATGGCACGCCACCTGCCGAGAGTATTGCACAAGGCACGAACTCTGTAGCTCCGGCAACAATCCTAGGGTCTCTGGAAAAACTGCACTCGTGAACAGAAGTCCGGATTCGAACCTACGACCTTCGACTCACAAGGCAAAGGGCTTAACCACTCAGCCACAGAGACCCCCGGAGAGTAATATAAATATGAATAGTTATTATGCAGTTATGCTTATACAGCAGTTCTAAACTTTAAAACGTATAGGTTACTTAATTATACCACCCAGGGGGTTAACTGGTTAAGCCCTTGCCTTGTGAGTTAAAGGTCGTGGGTTCGAACCCGGACCACGTAGTGCTGTTCACGCGTGCATTTCCCCCTCCCAGAAACCCTAGATATTATACTGGCGCCACGGAGTTCGTACTTTGTGCACTAATCTCGGAATATACCAAATCATTTCTGCGGAGAGTGACCATATGGGGTAAAACCTGGTGCAATGACGTCAATCCTTCGGCTTAAAATTCCAACCCCTCTATTTCCGTATGTCAACTGATTTTCCCACAGACTTTCCACTAAATTTCATGAATCTCATCTACTCTGCATTTGTGATATATACTGTCGAACATTTTATTTAGTCATTACTTAAGAACTCCCAGTTATAAAATCATCATCCTACACTCGTTACAATAGTACTCGGTTCGTTTAGCGTGTGAAGGGATCAGAATCTTTTTCCAACCCCAGTGTAGGTGTGATCTAGTTCCTAGTCCTATCGAAGACGGACGATATAAAGTAGGTCCACTGTTCACGTTAAGCCTGTAAAAGAACCCCTGCATTTAAAAATTAATAAGAGTACGAGGGAAAACCACTGATCCGCCAAATTCATAACAAAATATTAAAATAAAAAATTATGTAAAAAATGTTTTATCTTAAAGAATTACTTCTGGGACACTCGTCGATGCTCTCTCTCTCTTTCTCTCTCTCCATCACCGCCCAGACCGATGTACCAGATCTCCCCATAAATTCTATTCATGTAGAAATCTGATTCATGCAGCCTTAGCATTGGTGTGTTTTACGTCACATCTTCAGCACCATTTGGAGCTCTGGTGCTTATCTTTTGGAGATGTGTCCGGTTTCAGCCAGCGTTTACTCGGTTCGCTTTCCGTTCTGTAGCCATCTAGTGTTTTTACGGTGTGGGGTAGCTAGCCCTACCCCCAACCTCCCTAGTCGCCTCGTACGACATGCGTGGCAGGTAACAGTGGTTCTATTATTTCCACCCCAATTTGGGCCCCGGTAACCACTCGGCGACTTGTCATGTTACGGAGTTCTTGCACTGCCTGTGAGATTTTCATTGTTAAAAAAAATATCGGAGCCCACACGTGATTATTCACGGAAATACAATCATAATGGTCATATTAATAAATCCTCCTACACTGCTAATATAAAATAAAAGGAACCCTTTTTCATATCTCGAAGTATATTAACCGTCGGCACACGATGCGTGATGTGGTTAACATCACTCCGACCGACTTTTACTTCCCAGCAGTTTTCCTGGTACCCATTTGCGCATGTCTCGACCTGAGAGCTGTTCATTATCATCATCATCAAGTATATGTTCCCTTCCGGAAGTTGGCCTCCATGACAGCAGTCCTGAAAAACTCTCTTTTCTGTACAAGCTGACCGGCTTCAGCAGCAGTCATTCTTAGATCGTCAATGATATCTTCCGAAGATCGTCTTCTAGGTCTTCCTCATGGTTGGACAAATATTCTACGCCCACAGTGAAATATACTACTAATCCATAAATAAAACAAACTATTGAGGTTAAATACATAGGAGCAATTTTCACTGCAGGCGGAAGTATCGATAGGGAAATCAGCAATCGATGTACGAAAGCTAATTAAGTACTGGGGCAGTTAACACCACTGTTGTCACATTAAAAGATAACTCTGAAAACTAAAGCAAATCTCACAAGAACGATTTGCTGGCCAACACTATGTTACCAGTGTCAAACATGGCCAATAACAGCAGCTAATGAGCGGAAAATCATAACGACGGAGATGATGTGCCTTAGAAGAGCTGCAGGTGTGACAATAAGAGACAAAATTAGAAATGAAGAAATCAGAAGAAGACTGAATGTAAAACCAGTCATGCAATTGATAACAGAACAACAGATTAAATTGTTTGGACACCTGACAAGAATGTTCTGGTATCACCTACCACAGAGAGCCACACAGAAAAAGTATAATCAGTACAAAACAAGACGAAGACCACGCAAACGATGGAGCGACGGCATCAAGAACAGCCTTACAAAAATGAATATCAACTTACAAGGCGCCTTAAAACAAGTACACACAAGATCACTAACCCCCTCCCCTCCTCCCTCCCTCCCCAACACTTCTATAAAGAAGTAAATGGTGAAAGAAAAGGAAAAGAAAAAAACTCATAAATTAATTGTTTGAAATATTGACATGAATAAAATTTATTGCAAAAATAATATTTATTATTTTATATTTGTGATTCCTTGTCTGGTTGTATAACGTGAACTACGTATTTTAGATGATCATAGTCAAATAATGGGTGTAATGTTTCTCTACCTAACACACCAGGCAAATCAATGTATATTTTATGATAATTTCTATATTAAATGTGTTACTCATTTGTTTATACAAAGAACTAAAAATATCGACTAGTGGTTTTAATCGGTTAGACCAGCGTTTCCCAAAGTGGGCGGTACCGCCCCCCAGTGGGCGCTGAAGCGGGGAGGGGGTTCAGAAGAATTTGAGGGGTGTTCAGGAGATTAGGGGTCGGTGGCTCCTTAAAAGAGGAAACTAATAATACATATTTTTAAATAAATTATTTTCGTGATTTTGCGATTGAATAATCATTTCAAATTTGAATTCTGCATTTAAATTCATGTTATTCCCGTCTTATACGATCCATTTTTTCATCAATTTTCTATTTCATGCATATAATCATTTGAAAATTGGCCATGTATGACAGAAATATATATCAATTTTCTATGTCAAAGAGAAACTAGAGCATGTATATATATATGTGGGGGTTGACAAACTGTTATAATGTGGAGGGGGTCATTATGAATGTTATGTTGTGCAAAGTGGGTGGTTGGCTGAAAAAAATTTGGGAATCTATGGGTTAGATCATAGGTCCTCCTCTTCTTCTTCTTCTTCTTCTTTGCGTTCGTTCTTTACAACCAATTTTAATCACTCTTTGTGATATGTTTGATCTTTGCCAAGAACGTGTATACGTTGCACATTGGTTTGGTAGGCTGCTAAACGCATAGACACCTACATGTTTAGGACACATGCATCCGATTTCAGCCAAATCTCCTTAGTTGCCTCTTACGACATGCGTGGCAGGTAACAGTGGTTCTATTCTTTACACCCCAAATTTGGGCCCCGGTAACCACTTGGGCGAGACCATAGGTCCTAAAAGTGGGCGGCACCGCCCCACCTCCCCAGTAGGCGATGAAGCCTTCCAGGGGGTTCAGAAGTATTTGGGCGGCGTTCAGGGGATATAGGGGTCGGTGGCCCCTTAACGACGAAATTAATACTATATATTTATAAATAAATTACTTTCGTGATTTTGTTACTGAATAACTGTATTCATGATGAAACACATATTGACCACTACTTTTTCAATAATTTAACGGTATAAGCAGTAATGTATCATTATTAGTTGCTGTTTACGTCGATTACATCGAACATATCAAACTGATTGAACGCGGAAAACTGTTATAATGGAGAGGGGGCGTTACAAAATGTGTGTCTCACAATGTGGGCGGTGGCTCAAAAACGTTTGGGAATCTATGGATTAGATGAACTAAGCGCTCGTTTAATAACTATCCGTATGATACAGCAGATGGTGTTGGGTAGACATTGTGGTAGTATCTGTAGTTTGATGGTGAAAATATATAAATTTCATCGCAAGGATCCTGGTATTGTGATGTTGTATTTGGTTACAAAAAAATCACTAAAAACGGATAGAATTGATGTCTATGTTCCCAGGAGTCCACATATGTGCATGTTCTCATTCAGATAACTAGAAATTAGATTACAGTTTTTGTGGTTGGTTATTTATACTGTTATACTGTCTGGCATCCTTTCTGTCTGTCATCCTGTCTTTCGGTCAGTCTGTCTGTCATCATGTATGTTTGTCATTCTATCTGTCTGTTTGTCATATTGTCTGTTCGTATGTCTTTCGTACCGCCTGTCTGTCATTCCGTCTGTCTGTCATCCTGTCATCTTGTCTGTTCGTAAGTCTGTCGACTTGTCTGTCATCCTGTCATCTTGTCTGTTCGTATGTCTGTCATCCTGTCTGCCTGTCTCTCATCCTGCCTGTCATCTTGTCTGTTTGTATGTCTGTTATCCTGTCTGTCTGTCATCGTGTATGTCTCGCATCCTTTCTGTCTGTCATCTTGTCTGTTCATATGTCTGTCATCTTGTCTGTCTGTCTCTCATCCTGTCTGTCTGTCTATAATCTTGTCCGTTCGTATGTCTCGTATCCTGTCTACCTGTCATCTTGTTTGTTCATATGTCTGTCATCTTTCCTCTCTCTCATCCTGTCTGTATGTCTGTCCCCTTGTCTGTCTGTTATCCTGTCTGTATGTCTCTCATCCTGTCTGTTCGTATGTCATCATGTCTGTTCGTATGTCTGTCATCCTGTCTGTATGTCTGTCCCCTTGTCTGTCTCTCATCCTGTCTGTATGTCTATCCCCTTGTCTGTCTCTCACCCTGTCTGTATATCTGTCATCATGTCTGTTCGTATGTCTGTCATCCTGTCGGTCTGTCTCTCATGCTGTCTGTATGTCTGTCCCCTTGTCTGTCTCTCATCCTGTCTGTTTGTATGTCTGTCATCATGTCGGTCTGTCTCTCATCCTGTCTGTATGTCTGTCCCCTTGTCTGTCTCTCATCCTGTCTGTATATCTGTCATCATGTCTGTTCGTATGTCTGTCATCCTGTCGGTCTGTCTCTCATCCTGTCTGTATGTCTGTCATCCTGTCTGTCTGCCTCTCATCCTGCAGGTCTGTTCATTTGTCTGTCTGGTGGCGTGCCATTTCTGCGGAGAGGGACCGAGCCATATGGGGTAAAACCCGGTGCAACAAAGTCAATCCTTTGGGATTAAAACCCCTTTATTTATATGTCTATGCGTTTAACTACCTATATTGTTGCCTACCCAGTTACTTATCTATTAAACTATCTATTTATATAACTGCTACATATTCTCACATGTGATAAATCTTATATCTTCTATAACACAACAATGCAGACAATACCAATTTATAACCGAATCACGCCCGCCTGCCAAGCGTGTTCGTAGCGCGTTGGACTACGGGTGACAAGTCCTCTGTGTGTACGGGTTCAATTCCGCGGGATGGCAGAAAAACCACAGATTCCCCAGATTTACGGTGTTCGTGGCACCGAACCAAAGGGTTACGATGTCCATGGCACCGAGCCGAAGAGCTGAAAAGCTAAAGTGCTTCTGGATCGGAAGAAAAAAAAAAAACAACAACAAAAACAACAACCGAATCACATCTGCAGAGAGTGAATGTAAGAGTAATAGAAGCAAATGAACCCGTTTTCAGTTCTAGAGGTATACTGGGTAACACGGCGCTAGGCTCGTATTTTTAATTTCCCGTCTCTACACGCGATGGGTGTTGTGGTCAACATCATTCTGACCGCCTTCACTTTCCAGTGATTTTTCTGGTACCAATTTAAGGCTTGGTTGAATAGAAAACAGAACGACGGTCGGAAAAATAGTAAACGTCCACTGGGGAATTGACCCAGGGCCACTCGTCTATGAAACGAGTACACTAACAACTACGCTAGTGATTCTTCTTCTTTAACCCTTCGCCCTCAAGAAGGTATAGGTCTTCAAACAAGGCCTTGCAAGCTCTCATTTTCCTGGTTGTGTTGTTTTTGTTATAGCTGTGTGTTTTACAGGTTGGTGCTACGGTTTTTGTTATAGCTGTGTGTTTTACAGGTTGGTGCTACGGTTTTTTTGTTATAGCTGTGTGTTTTACAGGTTGGTGCTACGGTTTTTTTGTTATAGCTGTGTGTTTTACAGGTTGGTGCTACGGTTTTTACAGGATCATTATCTTCAAAACTTGCATCTGGGCGGTGCTATGGTTATCATGCCCTGTCGCTGAGATCTACCTGCGTAATAACAAGTTTTTAGTCAAAATGTTTGTTCTCATCAAAGTGTAATTATAGTTGTCCTATTAACAATTTCAGTCCGTATTTTGTTATTTTTTACCCCTGGACGCATTTATTTTGCACTGCATACTGAATTAGTAGGTCTACTGAATTTGCGTCATCTTAAATAATATCATGAGCCGATATATCGGTACAGGTAGACGAAGGGGTTAATGAATAAATGAATCAATCAATCAATCAACTAAATTATAATCTTTTTTACAGACCAAGCTATGGGGAGCTCTCGAAGAACTCCAACTGACATGCAGCTTCATAGAGGCAGCCCATCTCATGATTTAGACGAGCATACGAAACCGAACGCAAAGAAGAAGAAGATATTCTTTGTAAATATATTTTTGTGGACATAAAGATTTTTCCTGCTGACCTGTCTGTAACTCCCATTAAGATCCGAAGGTTACAGATTTATGCTGCTTCTAACTGAACATGCCCGTGATTGTCTTCATTAGTTGCAGACTGGTAATATATGCTGCCCGCTTCGTATCTAACAAGTGTTAAAGACGGAGATAAATATGTTGAAACGAGAGCAAAGATGGAAGGCCAAATTAGAGGGCCCGACGAAAGCGTATTGCTCTCCAGGGGCGTTTATTTATTTTAGGCAACACGCAATTAGGCTGATCGTGCGGAGACGTGTTTATCTCCCCTTGAATCACTGATTTAGTTGCAGACATGAGTTGCAGATAACTACAAGCAGAAGCATGTCTAGAATTTACATGAAGCTAATTGGCATCCAAACAGAAACGTGAGAGAATAGAGAATAATTAGTATTCCAACTCAGTCAACGAAACATTTATAGAAAATTGATTTATTGATTGATAGGACCATCATCATTGCACTTCGGTTAGTAACCATGTGTGCTCCGATCTCTTTCTTACATAGGAAGATCTCATCTGCAGTGCGCTAACTTCGTAGCGCCGGCGAGGGTCCTCGATGTAATTTTGAAGATGGTGAAGATATTTTTGTAGGAATTATACTAACAATTTTTTCCCGTGCAGCGGCTTTCCAGCCTCCTCTTCTCGATTTTGAACTGCTAATGGTTCTTTTACGTGCTCAAATTAAACACGGGGCCTATGTTTTACACAGAATGATGGGAGTATCAAGAAAAGTCCGGTTTAGAAATGAAGACATCAGGAAAACAATGGTTACAACAGTACTGAACTTCATAAAGAAACAACAAATTAAATAGTCCGGCCACAGAAACAGATTACCAACAGACAGTGAGCCTCAAAGAGCAATGTTACTCTGATACAGTGGATACAAAGAAAAAGGCAGTCCACGTAAAAGTTCGCGACTTCAGAGATAACAGAGGCGACGAAAGACTGTTTATGAAACGCACACAAAGGCTCGTTCTAGAAACCTCTTATTACCCGGACGCTGTGAGGCAAAACAGGATTAAAGAAAAGAAGAAAAGAATAGAAGAAGAAGACTGAACAGTCACCTACACAGACTGGTTCCACCACCCATCTGCGTATCAGTTATCAGTTATATGAGGACTATCATCATAGCACTCCAGACATGCCCATAGGTGCTCCGATCTCCGCCTCAGCAAATCCAGCAGCGTCCAGCGACACAACACGCCAGTTCGAAGTTGATTAATCAATCTCTTTGCATATTTAGTATGTAGTTCTTTTCGGGCTGCACCAATATTGACACCCATCTCTTTCAATCTGGTCAGCGAGTTTGATTCACAGCCCTGAAACTCCTCTGTTCGGAAAGACTCTCTCAATGCCTGAAAAATGTCATTTCGATTCATGGCAGTTCCCTCTGATATTGTAGCCAAGCCAGCCAATCTATCAGCTCCGTTCATTACCCCTAACTCCTGCGTGCCGAGGGACAAAAATGAAGGTGATTTCTCTGATCATTGTCCGTACCAGTAACTCCACCCAGTTGCGTCTCACTACCCATATGCGTATGTAGACAGACAGCATAGACAGCCGAACACATCATACAAGATTATAATCTGATGAATCAACTGAGGGAAAAAACATAAGCTAACAGAGACGAAAATCCATGCAAAACTGTTTGGAAGTCCCAATCAACTAACAAACACAACAACATGCATCCATAGAATCGGACTTCTTGTGTGGACATTGAAAAACAGCGAACGAAAAGGAGAAGAAGGTCTGGAGTGGATACAGGAGTAAGCTAGAGACAAAGCATCCAAAGAATCATGCATACTACCAGAAATCAACAAGCTAACTTCTTCTTCTTCGATCGTTCTAGGCCTGTTTTAATCATTCTCATTGTGATATATAAACAGCCAAACGTCCGAACGTAATGTACGTGCACCAGCCTTCAGCACCTATTGGAGCCCAGTTGCTTATCCTTCGGTGGGGTGTTCGTTTTCAGCCAGCTTTTGATTTACTAGGGTGAGCTTTCCCTAGGGTACGATCAGCTTTGCCGTATTTTGGGCTTTGTGATCTACGCCGGGACAGTGAGTTACGCTGTTCATGCCCGTTCTGACTGAGAAATATTTCTCGGGGCTTGTAAGCTTATCCTCGGACGGCGTCTTACTCGTATAAGACACCGTGTAAAGTATCGGCCTTCGCCAATGTTCAGACCCGGACTTCCTGTCAGGTCCGTACATTGTCGGCCTTGCTTTACCGTACATTTTGAGTCTGATCCGGAGAAGGAACATTCTCAGCCTTTTCTAGACGCGCATTGGTACGTGGCAATTTGCAATTTACGTCGAAAGCACTGGCATGGGGCCGAGTACAAACAATGTAGAGGGTCGTTTCAGTCGGCGCTATCAGCGTAACTGTGGGTTTTTCGCTCGCCGCCATCACCCGCCCCAGTTATTCCGGGGATGTTAGTTACGACTGCAATCGAACATTGCCCGGTTGCCCCATGGCTGGCAGTCCCGTTAGGAATCACCATCCTCAGTTCTTCCGGGGATGTTAATTTTTAGTCGCACAGTACCTTGCACGGTTTTCCCAGGGCGAGTAGTTTCGTTATGCACTAAACGCAACTTGTTCTTTTGCGCTCGGCAAACCTTGCCCAGTACATGTGTCTGCACCAGGCTACCAATGCTAGGTCAGCTGCAATCTTCTCTCGCACCAACACGAGGGTAGACTTTTATTCGTTACGGTCCTGTCTTATTTATTCTTGCCGACGGGCTGGCAATGTTTGCCCCTCCTCAGGGCTTCGAGCTTCGCCCTACGTGGGCATACGTTTGGTCACTGGATGCACCTCTCATCCATGTCTGAGACGTTTCGTTGCTGTTTCTTTGCGTTCAGGGACTTGGGCAATATCTTGTTGGACATCGTTCAGGAGATTGGTGCATTTTGTTTGTATGTATCTTTATCGTGTATTCGTACTTGCACCGCTACCACTACCAGTAGTTTTCTCTCCCCGATCCCTGCCCCTCTTAGCCAGACCGGAACCATAGTCTGTTTCCAGGGTCACCGCGTGGAGGTTGGGGGCAGGGTCTTGGTTAGCGCGCCCCTCGCTAACCCTGGCTCATGTTACCACCATGACCTCATGAGCCTTTGACCCCCAACAAGCTAACTAATTTCCTTTCTGTTGCTTGCTGGACTGACATGCTGTCGCAAAGGAAGAAATTATTGTTTTGTATGTTTCTTTGTTGCAGTATTTTCGTGGCATCGACAATAGCCTGTTGTTCGGTTCTAAAATTTGTTGAGAGCTCTCTGGTGGCACTTAAATAAAAAAAAAAATTAGTTTTGAATACACCCCAGGTAAATAAGAAAAAATCAAAACTAAATTGAAATGCTTCCAAAACACAAACTGTCTTAACGAATAAAGTTAACAGAAAATAAATCTTGAGATTAAAGTTGAAGACAAGATATTAAACTAATAGAAACATTTTCTTGACAAAAGAAACATGGAACTTTCATAAATTAAAACAGACAAGTTAAATAAAGAGATAGATGAGAATATGACAAGCTGGAGTAGATATAATTTAAAATAATAATTTTACCAAGATAAATATAACAAACAGTTTCTGACGATAAAATGAGGTTTGAAATTATGGTTTGTAAACACAATGTTTCTTCTTTTATTGGTTAATAAACCGACTGTACATAACTCTAAGCAGACATATAGGTGCTTAGACTTGCCCAAGAGATGTCATAAGGAATTATGCTGACGATACCAGTAGTTAACTAAACTCCACGTTCTCCACTCAGAAACTCAGTTGTGCTTGTAAAACGTGTTTCTAAGATTCTTAGAATGATGAATGCTTCAACATTAATTTCAGTGTATTAATTCTGCAGACGATCTCCGAACAACTGAATCTTCTTCTTCTACAGCGATCTCTAATCAAGCGCTTAGTTTACTGTGGACCACAAACTGGGCAGTGAGCTTCAGGTTTCCCTAAAGAGTAGTTTTTAAATCGACTGGGTGTGGCCACATGTTGCTTCCCAGCTCACAAAGGTAAGAACAGTCTTGCGGCACATGATCTGGTGTCTGTTCCGTCTTCTGACACTGACATAGAGCTATTTAACTTATTCCTGGTCTATGTAAGTCTCTGCTGAGTCTGTAGTGTCCGTTTCGTAGGCAAAATATAATGAGCTAGTCTTTGAGACAGTCTTTTCCATAATCATATCCAGTATATGTCTTTGAGTCTATTGTCAATGTTGTATGCATGAGAGTTTTGGCCTGCTGAAAAGGAAGGGCTGGTAAATTTGCTCTTTGGCACTGTCCTCCTTAACCAAGACATCGCCACTTCCATTACCTTCAATGCCACAGGGAGATGGAGTCCACTGCAATGAATATCTGCCATTTTTCACAACAAGCAAGTACTCTGTATATGTTCTGTGCTTTGCTGCCAGCAGGTTTCGACTCCAGTGTTTGTATAGCTGACAGTGAGGATATAAGAGAGAGAAGGAGCTTAAAGTATTATCTTTATTTCTTGTTTCCATTCCTGGTTCGCCTCACAGAGTCAAGATAAAAAGAGATTTCTAGACTGAGGCCTTGTGTGTGCTTCATAAATAGGGTCTTTCGACGCCTCTGTTATCTTTGAGGTTCATCTTTTGCTTAGCCGGCCTTTTGCTTTGTATCCATTGTATCGGAGCAACATTGCTCTTTGAGGTGCAATGTCTATTGGTAGTCTGCTTATGTGGCATAACCATTTAATTTGTTGTTTCTTGACGAAATTCCGTACTTGATGTTGTACCCACATTTTTCCTGATATCTTCATTTCTCAATCGGTCTCTTCTTGTTACTCCCAGCACTCTGCGCAGATAGTTCATCTTTGTCGTGACTAGTTTTCTTCTATCATTTGATGTCATCGTCCAGATTTGGCACTTATATTATTATAATAGAGGCAGACCAAGAAGAAGACGGCTACAAGATATTAAAGAAACCATGAATATGACGAAGTGGATGAACTGGCTAGAGACAGAATGAATTTCAGATGCGCTGCAGAGACAGCAACGTCCTATAAAGGATACACACCTTGATGATGATGATTAAAATATTCACATTCTTATCATGAAGACAACAATTCATCAACAGCTTGTCTGAAACTATAATTTACGTCTTCGTTGATTTTGCTGTAGAGCTTAACATATATTTATCATCATCATCATCATCATTAATCCTCTCCGCTCCTCGTGGAGCATAGGTCCTCAACAGTTGTTCGCCACTCTTCCCGGTCTCTGTCTGTTCTTTTTATGGTCTCCCAGGTCAATTGAGCACTCTTCAGCTCCTCAATAAGACCTCGTCTCCAAGTCTGCTTAGGGCGTCCTCTTCTTCGTTTTCCCTGCGGGTTCCACTCGAGCACCTGTCTAGTGACACTCGACTGTGTCTTCCGCAAGGTATGGCCTATCCATCGCCATCTTCTCCTCTTGACCTGTGTCATCATAGATTCCTGCCCTGTTCTTATCCACAGATCCGTGTTTGTAACTCTATCATACCATCTCAATCTGAGAATCCGCCGCAAACATCCGTTAACATATATTTATACTGTCTAATAAAGTTTCTACACTGCCTTGAACAAGTTTTCATCCTTGTTATAACATCTAACAAGTATTAAAGATTTTTTGGGGAAAATGATGTACACACAAATGGTTATTGGCAGTTTTGGAAAATTATAAATTAGAATAAAACAAATACAACAATTAAATCTTGACTACCATCAGACAGTGCACCCAAAGAGCAATGCTGCTCCGATACAATGGGTACAAAGCAAAAGGCCGGCCATGCAAAATATGGACCTCAGAGATAACAGAGGCGACGAAAGAGACTATCTACGCAGCGCATACTAGGGCCCGTTTTAGAAATCTCTTCCTGACCTGACGCTGTGAGGCATACAGGATTCGAGAAAGAAAGAAAGAAAGAAAGAATCTAGACTGTTTTATAAATTGAAATAAATTACTAAACAAGTAGGGTGATTAATGTATTTGAGAAAAAAAAGAAACAGTATAATTCAAAGATGAGTAATAAACAACCTGATGCTTAATAAACTTCCTCACACTTGAAAGGCAACCAACTAATGTTAAGTTTCAGATCAAAATTGCAATTCTTTAAACTATATCGCTTGTCTCCCTATTGCCCGATTATCTCAACCGTTCCATCTAATATGTTTTTTTCAGTAGGGCCATGTCTGTTTGATGTGTCTCAACTGTTTCTTTTATCTTTTAAGCTGAGCACAAGGAGCCTCTTTCAAGAACCCCAGAGGAAGCAACGGAAGTAACGAATATGATCAACAAATAAACAGGTATTAAGAGCTTCCGAAAAACAAATAGACAAACACGGGACTCGAACCACTTATCCTAGTCCTTACGACACCAATTGCCTAGCCTAGCAATACGAGCGCTCTTACGAGCGTTTGAGAAAGACACTCCCCGTGAGTCATTTTTTTAGAATGGCTCATTGGTTGTGTCCGTAAGTGCGCTAGTATTTCTAAGCTAGGCGATTGGTGTCGTAAGGACTAGTTCGAGTCCCGTGTTTGTCTATTTGTTTTTCTGAAGCTCTTAATACCTGTTCCTTGTTTATTTGTTGATCACTTTTATCTTTTAAAAATTTCCACCAATCTTTATTTGTTGGCTTCTGTGTTCCTCATGAAATAATTTTTGTTTTTCAGAAGCAGCCACAGAACAAAAGCTACAAAGTTTGGTTCTGGTTGATACGTAAACCTAACCAATGCCCGCCTGCCCAGCTTATTCGTAGCGCGTTGGACGACGGGTGACAAGCCCCTGTGAGTGCGGTTCAATTCCGCGGTATGGTAGAAAAGCCATAGGTTCTCCAGATTTACGGTGTTCGTGGCATCGAACCGAAGGGTTACGATGTCCATGGCACTTAGCCGAAGAGCTGAAAAGCTCTTCCCTACTTCCCTAGGCCGCTGTGTTGCCGGGGTCTGCAAGAGAAGCAAAGAATAGTATGTCATAAGAGGCCACTGAGTTAGGGGCCTAGGGAAGCAACCCTAGTAAATAAAAAGCTTCGCAGAAATCGGAGTAGCTTGCCTACTCGTAGGCGCATAACTGGCACAACGTACTATCACTATTAGGCTCTTATCACATACAAATCACACAGAGTGGTTTAAAAAGAGATCGATATGAAGCGCTCGAAGAAGAAGAAGAAGAAGAAGAAGAAAAAGAAGAAAAGAAGAAGAAGAAGAAAAGAAGAAGAAGAAGAAGAAAAGAAGAAGAAGAAAAGAAGAAGAAGAAAAGAAGAAGAAGAAGAAGAAAAGAAGAAGAAGAAGAAGAAGAAGAAGAAGAAGAAGAAGAAGAAGAATAAGAAGAAGAAGAAGAAGAAGACTAACATATATAACATTTCTCTTCTATTCTTATCTATCCACAATACAACATAGCTCTTCAACTTTTTACTAACACACAAAATACTTCTCTCATACAGTTATACTTTACATATGCTTACAAGCAGTAGCGGCTCGTTATTAAGGGCTAGTGTGGCCGGGCCCCACAAAACATAATGTGGAACGTGTATTTATTGTTTTATAAATTAAAATATAACCTAACCTAAAACCATGATTTTTCCAACAAATTATGTCTGGCTCCACCAACAAAAATGATTACAATCCGCCACTGCTTGCAAGTAATTTCTCCATATCACTTTATCCTAAGAACATCATTTAATCTCTTTTATGGAATTGAATCTAGTCTCTCTCAATAAAATTTGTTTAAAGTTTTCCCTAGTGTCTCCTTTCTTCTTGACATATTTTCTCCAAATAAAATCTCTGCTTTGTGATTCACTAACATATATATTACTTTATATATTTAGTGTTCCAAATGAAGCATAGGGTTAAAATTGGTACTAACATTATGTTAGTATTTCATTGAAGCTGCTTTAATAAAACGACTTTTATAGATGTAGGTTGTTAGCGCTGAAACAACCGCTTAGTTCCCTACCTCCTCTGATAGCCTGTAGGAAATTCTCTAATATAACACTTATTTTTACAGAAGGATTCTCTATGACGAAGTTGTTAAGATTTTTGTCTGTCGTTATGAAGGTTGAAACTTAGAAGGTTCAATTATGTCCTAGTATAGGTCAAGTACGTAGAAGGTTCAATTATGTCCTAGTATAGGTCAAGTATGTAGACGGTTCAATTATGTCCTAGTATAGGTCAAGTATGTAGAAGGTTCAATTATGTCCTAGTATAGGTCAAGTACGTAGAAGGTTCAATTATGTCCTAGTATAGGTCAAGTACGTAGAAGGTTCAATTATGTCCTAGTATAGGTCAAGTACGCTGGTATTTTTGTGAAGGTGTGTAATTATGGTGCGGGAAGGGGCGATGAATAAATGTGACGAAAGGACGAGCTAGTCAGAACCGGTTTAAATAGCAAATAGACAAAGCGCAAAGCGTAACTCGCAACTTTTGATTTGTCAATTGGGCTACTTTTATCTTGAACACCCCGTATAATACTATATGATTCAGCTAGAATGAAACATTTCCGTAGCTCCAGCAACATTCATATGAATATCATGAAAAAATTGCACATGTGACTCGGTCCAGATTGGAACCCACAAGCTTTATAACGATAGGCAAACATCTTAACAACTTCGTCATAGAGTACTAAATAGAACTGGAGACTGGAGTCTTCGTGAGGAACTGACGGACTATACTGGAAAGACATAAAGAAAACAGGCAGAGACCAGACAAAAATGCAAACAAGTATTGAGGAGGACCTATGCTCCGCCAGGAGTGGAAAGCGATAAGTCACGTTAAGCCATTTGTAGTTCGTCAAAATTTGACATCAAACATGTCTCACAAAATAGAAAATATTCCAAACTTTATCTTTGTTGAATGTATGAACAGGTAAATAATGATTGAATAACTCACCTGTTCCTGCTCAAGTACAGCGTTAAACAATGCCGCCTTAACCACAACCGTCCCGACAAGTTAAAGTGGGCAAGATAAAAGTCATTAGCGTAAAGTGAGTGCAAGATATAAAAGATATGAGATATCTTACTGCAAACAAAATTGAAGGTAATTGATGCAAAATAAGATATAAGTAATGTGTGCATCTTAAATGAACAAAAAAAATTACTTAAGAAAATCAACATGTTAAGTAATATATGCTCATTAGGTAAATGATTGATTCAAGATGGATTGATCATTGATTGATATGACCATCAGAACCGTGCAGTATATTTTCTCAGTATGATGCAAGTCTTAGAAATGCCACCCCTTAAATGTTTTTTTTCCATTAAAACAACCCTCGATTTTGACTTATATATAAATATATGTATATATATGTTATGTTATATGTTATGTTATGCGATCGACGTCACGGCACATTGGGCATTCCCATGCATGCTCTGTCCTCCGCTGCAGCAGCCATCCTAAAGTCCATTTGCTCACCGTACCCATGAGAAGTTGATTACTATATCTTCTCTCTCTACCACGAAGACGACACTGTCTGGCATGTCCACACTTAACGCCTAATTTTCGAACTCGTTCCAGTGTCTGAGACGTGTCCATGTCACATAATTGAGAGCGTACGGCATTGATGATATCGACTCTGTCCATACTTCTGCCCGTTTGAGTCGGGGCATTGTTTGCAAGAAAGTATACACGCTCGTTACCCTGCACTCCAGCATGTCCAGGTGTGTACAGACAAGTCATTTTCTTGAGATGTGATCTCCGAATGATGTCCACCCATTCCACACGCATACTTCCAGATTCAATCAGTTGAAGCATATTCCTCCTCCTCGTTCGTTCTAGGCCTGTTTTAATCATTCTCTTTGTGATATATAAACAGCCACACATCAGAACGTTATGTACGTGCACCAACCTTCAGCACCTATTTGAGCTCAGTTGCTTATCCTTCGGTGGGGTGTTCGATTTCAACCAGCTCTTGTGTACGGATTCGCTTCTTCCATTAGCCTTAGACTGTCCCCAGCCCGACCCACAAGGCAGTGGGCTGCTATTTTTTCAGGGCAGCGACCCTTAGACGGCCTGCCCTCCCGGGCTTATGAGCGCCATCTTCCCAGCAAACCGGTAGTTTTAATGAACACCTTGGTATGCCGCCCGTTCAGGTTTGTTTACTGTTTGCTCCGCTAGTCTTTGATTGTCCCCAATCAACCTACAAGGCAGCAGTAGTTCCTGCAATCGGAAACGCGAATTGGTTATGCCTCGGCTGGGCTTTCCCATTGCTCTGTACATTTGGGTGGGACTCACACCCTGCCTGCGATGCTGCTGCGATGCTGCTGCTACGCTTGCACTGATTTTGCCTCTGCTGGGCTTACCAGTTGTTCTACTGGGTGGGACGCTCACCCTCTTGCCGTGCCTGCCCCCGATGAGGCCCACTATGACTTTTGCCAGCGTGCGTGCTAGCCCTACCCTGATGCCCTGTCACCATCATCTTTTTCGTGCTCACATTTTCGCCACATGTGGCACCGCCGTTGCAGCCATGTGCGCGCTCACTTTACCCTGTGGCCTACCTTGCCGTTTCCGTCAATTCCTGCTGGGCTTGTGCGAGATCCGAGTTTGTCTATTCATATATATACAGCCGTGGGTTACCGGGGCTCTCAAGGGGAGCAAAGAATAGTAACCCTGCGACCTACTAGGAATGTTGTAAGAGACGACTGGGGTAGGGATATATAGAAGCTACCCTAGTAGATAAAAAGCGTCGCCGAAATCGGATGTGCTGGCCTACTTGTAGGCGCAAAACTGGCACAACGTACAATCGCACTTAGGCTCGGATCACATACAAATCACAAAGAGTTGTTAACAAGTGGTAAATACGGTGTGTTTGAAGAAGAAGAATAATATATATAATGTATATAAATCCAGGAAACTGAAAACGAAAACCAACTAAAGATCAGAACATACAACTATTTTTTGGTAGCGTGTTAAAGTTGCATATATAACTAAAGAGCTATCAAATTACCTTATGTGATTTGCTTGCGTGGGATGTCAGAAACGATTAATTCTTTTTCAACAGTTTAGCTTTTTTATTTTTGTATTTTATTGCATCCATTAAGATTACCAAACTACTTCATTTGTGATGCTATCAGTTGAGTTGAGAACATTTTTTTTTTCACAAACAGAGGCTATGCTAAATCGGTGCTTTGTTTAAGAACAATGTATGCAAGACAGCACATAAAACTGGGTACTAATAGAAGATTGAATGATTGATAGAACGATTATTATTGCACTTCGGCGAGTAACCATGTGTGCTCCAATCTCTTTCTAACACAAGAAGATCTCAGATGTAATGCACGTACTCTGTGGCACCGGCGAGGGTTCCAGTGTAATTTTGAAGATGGTGAGAATATTTTGTAGGAATTTTTATTATTTAACTTTTCTAATACAGTTTGACCGTGCAGCGGCTTTCCATCCTGTTCTTCTCTTTCCATCCTGTTCTTCTCTTTCCATCCTGTTCTTCTCTTTCCATCCTGTTCTTCTCTTTCCATCCTGTTCTTCTCTTTCCATCCTGTTTTTCTCTTTCCATCCTGTTCTTCTCTTTCCATCCTGTTTTTCTCTTTCCATCCTGTTCTTCTCTTTCCATCCTGTTCTTCTCTTTCCATCCTGTTCTTCTCTTTCCATCCTGTTCTTCTCTTTCCATCCTGTTCTTCTCTTTCCATCCTGTTCTTCTCTTTCCATCCTGTTCTTCTCTTTCCATCCTGTTTTTCTCCATTTTAAATTGGTTCTGTTATGTGTTCAACTTGAGCACCGGACCTGCATTTTATCGTCCTCCGATATGACTAATAATTCTATCACACCTACACGGAGATTTCATCTAGGCTTAGAAATGATTAGTGACAGGTAATTCAGATTCCACGGTTCTGCAATGACTACATTATTTCTAGCCCGAGTGGTTACCGGGGCCCAAATTTGGGGTGTAAAGAATAGAACCACTGTTACCTGCTCGCATTTCGTAAGAGGCGACTAAGGAGGTTTGGCTGAAATCGGATGGACGTGTCCTAAACGTATAGAAGTCTATGCGTTTAGGGACCTACCAAACCAACATGCAACGTATACACGTTCTTGGCAAAGATCAAACATATCACAAAAGTGTTTAAAATTGGTCGTAAAGAACGAACGCAAAGAAGAAGAAAAAGACTACAGAACATTTCCATCTTCTTTTTTTTTGAGCTATCGAAAACTTTAATGGCATAACATTTTTCTAAAATGTGTGCTTCACTACTCATTTTGAAATTATTTTCACACATGGTGATAACCATCCTGGAAATTTTGTTGCTGACACTGTCATAAATTTCCTAGCAGGTGTCAATGTAAGGTTGTCAATTAACAGCAAGGAATCATATTCCTGACTTAAGTAGTTGTTAAATGGTTTGTTGACTGAAATGTCGAGTGTTTCAGTTCTCTATCTACGAACATTTACTAGACTAATACCAGCAGTTCTATTTCCATATTCTTCTACGCGCATGTAAACTTATTGTTTCAATTCTGTTTTGTATTGCAATCTTTTCAGACATTTTTGAATGTGGAATAAATGAACAAAATACAGTAACTCCGCTTGTGTAGAATTCTTCTTCTGTGTTCTCACTAGATTGTGATTTCGGATTCTCTAATAAAGGCAGCCGTCTGCCTCAGATTATCAGCCCCGCCATACAGTTTGTCTTGGACGCTGGTGTAAGTGGGCCATCTCTTTCTTCTCAAGTTTGCACACTGGGGGCAGTTCTGTAGGATATAATTCCTATGATTTTTGCTTCCCCGTTCGTGCCGACCTCTTCCTGCAGTAAGTTTTGGCCACCCTCGTGATGATAGGTCTGGCATTCTTACAGCGTGGCTATGTCTCCGAGGCAGATTGGCGACCGTAGAATCCGTTATCCCATTTCTCATTGTGAGGGGTCGTTGCATCATGGTATGCGCCTTACGGCCTGGTGCATCCGTTTTCTGCAAGTATTTGTTTCGGGTTAGCATTCCCTAGCGGACAGGTGCATCCGATTTCAGCCAAACCTCCTTAGTCACCTCTTACGACATGCGTGACAGGTAACAGTGGTTCTATCCTTTACACCTCAAATTTGGGCCCCGGTAACCACTCGGGCGGCTTGAGTAGAATAAGATTGAGAGTAAAGTTGGAGATAGAAGCATGGGGAGAGGAGGGATTTGGAATTGGGGGTGTCAACTAAAAGTTAATTTGATTAGCTTAAACTACAATCGTGTGCAAAGTCCAACAAAATACAAGAAAAACAACTACATTTAACAACAACAAAATGTCCAGAAAAGAAACTTCAGTTGAAGATGACATCTATTAAAATACACACCTAGTTTGCATAAACTATTTCTTTTAACCTAGTTTGTTAAAAAAAAAATGTTTGCCAAAAAAGAATTACATTTCAGAATCAAAGAAATTCTGCAAAGAGAATCCACTTTCTGCCAACAGGACATTGTAATAAATAGCAATAAACGCAGATAAAGTAAAAAGAAAGACTGCTCTACATATTCTTTTTTAGTTAAATAAGTAAAATGGGTTCGGCGTGCTACAAAGTCTCCAGCAAATCGTGTCAAAAATAATTTTACAGATCATCATCAGGTGCCGTGACGGCTGGCGTAGGCGATCTTGGATCTCCCCAAATCTCTGTATTTAATGTTGCAGATGTTGACGCTCTACCGTGCCATGAAATCAGGCTATTCAAAATTTTCTCTCTCTGTCTTGCTCAGTCTCGTCTATCCTAGATTTTAGCGGTTGTTACAGTGTGTTCTAAACCTCTCCTTCTCACCACATGCCCGAAAAATGATGACTGCCTCTTTTTTATTTTGTTTATAAGCTTTTTGTGTCTTCATCTCATTCAACACCTCAACATTTGTCATTTTAGCAGTCCGTGGGATTCTCATCATTCTTCTATAAAATCACATCTCTGTGACCCTCAGAGATTTTTCGATCTGTGTGTTCATTGTCAATGACTCGCATCCGTATGTCATGTTTTATTGTATTTAATTTTACAGATAAATAAAACGAAACACGTACACAGATATATTCACAATTACGACTTTTAGTCCAGAAATAATGTCTCTGTGATCTAAAGTGTTATTCCAATGTAAGGGGGAAATGCTGTAATTTCTTATCAACACCAGCCGAATGAACAACATGTCTAGTGGTAACCTTCTCTATGCATAGGGACTCTATGACACGACTATCTATACTGTCAAGCAGGGTCGTGCGGTATATTTTCTCAGAATGATGCAAGTCTTCGAAATGCCACCCTTAAATCAGTCTGACACACAAACATACAATTAGTTTTATAATTAAGAATTAAGTAATTTTGAATCAAACGTTGAAATGGTAATACTGAAAACATAAGGTACTTAATGTTGATTAGTGTGTACAACCTTATTTCGACAAACATCATCAGAATTATTAAACATGCGATCAGCAGGGTAGACTGAACAGTTGTGATTGATGCTAGATCCACATCGAATGATCATTCTATGAATGTTAATATTGCACATTTTTGTTCTGTTTGTTAATTCTAGAGGGGTCTAACGACGAAGGACTAGCTTCCTTGTACCTGTTTTCCCCATACAGCTCGGTCACTCTCCGTAGAAATGGTACACAAACTGCATAAAGCATTGCACAAAGCATATAGTTCCAGCCACAATACCAAGGTACTCAGGCAAAAATATGAATACATGAATCGCGCAAACTGGTCAGGTTTGAAACCAGCGACCTTCAGAAACCAAAGCAAACTGTTTGACCCTCACGCCACAGAGATCTCTATATTTTTTTATAGGAAGGAACTAGTCAATTCATTTATACTAGTAAAAGTAAGTAGAAAATAACTTGTTTTAATACCATGCTGCTTGTGTGTTGCCGGACTCACAAGGGAGCAAAGAATAGTAACAATGCCACCTACAAGGCATGTCGTAAGAGACGACTGAGGTCCTACATTACTCGCCTCTTACGACATGCCGTATAGGTCGCAATGATACTGTTCTTTTCTTATTTTGCCGGCCCCAGCATCACACGGGCGAATATCATTAGGATATAAAGTCACTTTACTTCCCATTTCTGGACCCTAGTATGTAGGGGGCAGACGAGCCAATTCTTTTCCTCACATGTGGAACGTTTGGTATGGGATAGAAACCACAATCCTTTATGCTACGCCACATCTTTATTAAAAATGTTCACGTTAAAAACATAACCACTTGAAATGTGCTATTAGGTAACTGAGCTATGATACCAGGACAAAAGTGGGTACAACATCAGTACTGATCTTTACCTTTGAAGACGACAACGGCACGCCTCTAAGGTGAGGGAAACCAGTCAAATGGTAAGCCGACCTCACGCAAAAATCATTCAGAAGCGCATTACCAGGCGTCATGACTACCGTCTGAATTGACAGCGGACGTTAGGAGAAGAAGAAGTACTGCGCTTCATCAAGAAACAACAAATTAAATAGTTCAGCCACATAAGCAGATTACCAACAGACAGTTCACCTCAAAGGGCAATGTTGATCCGATAAAATGGAAACAAAGCAAAAGGCCAGCTACGCTAAAGGTGGACCTCAGAGATAACAGACGCGACGAAATACACTTTATTAACCGCACACAAGTACTCGTTCTAGAAATCTCTTCTTATTCTGACACTGTTAGGCCAGAGCCAACTATAAACTACTGGGCCTTCGGGCCAGGTAAGAATTGTGGGAAATCAGACCCCAACTACACCACGTGACCTCGCATTCCAGTATTGGTGTATATAGACGAATTCATTTTAAAATCAACACAAAATGCTAACTCGAAGTTATATTATCCAACAAGTTAAGTTTAACAATAAAGAATATCAATATTATAAATATTGTTCACCAGTAAATAACCATAGACTCACCGAATTGAGTAAAATTGTAAAAAAGCCTGCAGTGTTCTATCAAACATCTGTAATTTCCAGATCCCTTTTCTTATCTAGGTCAGGGAATACCCGGCCAGTTGTCTGGCCTGTGCTAGAGCCTGGCTGTGGTTAGGCAAAGTAGAATTAAAGAAAAGAGAAATGAAGCAAAACATGATTGATTATAAAAGAGAAAAAAAGAGAAAAAAGAGAGATAATTAACATTAATTTATTATCTTGTTACTTCCCTTTGACCAGTTTCTTCCAACCTTTGCTAAGTCCATTTTAAAAACGAAATATTGTGTCTTTTCCCAAGTCTTAGAACTAGAACAAGCAAAAAAAAATGTGAGTGCATGAGATAAGCAAACCGCTGAGTGAGCTAAATGGAACGAATGTTTCCTGCAGTAACAGACTGGTAGGATAAGATAGACATAAATTTATGAAGCGGGTTTAGATACACAAATATCATATACGGGATCTTCGCGTTTGTTTTTATTTGTTTACAGTTGTTTTGGGAACAGCCTATGCTAAACATACGTTTTCTCACGGGTGGTAAGAATAGTCTGTCTTTTGTCTGTCGTTTTTTTTTTCTTCACAGGAAGAGACTGAATGTTGGAATCAGTAGCAATGCTACAGTAAAGTAAAGATACTTTTTTTTTATCATCATCATGTGCCGTGCAGGCGATCATGAATCTCCACAAATCTCTGGTGTTTACTTTCATCTCAGATGTTTTTTATTATCATCATCATGTGCCGAGCAGGCGATCATGAATCTCCACAAATCTCTGTCTCTGGTGTTTACTTTCATCTCAGATGTTTTTATCATCATCATGTGCCGTGCAGGCGATCATAAATCTCCACAAATCTCTGTCTCTGGTGTTTACTTTCATCTCAGATGTTTTTTATCATCATCATCATCATCATGTGCCGTGCAGGCGATCATGAATCTCCACAAATCTCTATCTCTGGTGTTTACTTTCAGATGTTGACGGTCTTCCGTGCCATGAACTCAGGCTATCAAAAATGTTCTTTCTCTGTCTTTCTTTGTCTCGACTACTCTCTTTTTTACCGACTGCCACAATTTGTTCTAAACCTTCCTTCCTCACCACATTTACGAAAAATGATGACTACAATTATCTTATATTCATGATGAGCTTTCTTTGTGTCTCTTTTTGTTTAAAAATACGATCAGAGATGTTGGGAAACTTGGGGGCGTCTATGGCGAAGTAGATTGTGGGTTCGAATTTGTTTTTCCGATCCAGGAGCACTTGAGCTTTCAGCTATTCGGCGCGGTACCATGGACATCGTAACCCTTCGGTTCGGTGTCACGAACACCGTAAATCTGGAGAACCTGAGGCTTTTCTGTCAGCAAGCTGAAAGGAAACGCTTTCATAGTTGGCTTATCACCCGTCGTCCAACGCACTACGAGCACGCTGGGAAGGCGGAAGTGGGTACGATTTTTTTTACCCAATCCAGAAGCACTTGAGCTTTCAGCTATTCGGCGCGGTACCATGGACATCGTAACCCTTTGATTCGGTGCCACGAACAACGTAAATCTGGAGAACCTGTTTTTTTTTTTGCCAGCCCGTGGAATTGAACCGCACTCACAGTGGGCTTGTCACCCGTCGTTCAACGTGCTACGAGCAAGGGTCGAATAAGGACCGAGTCCGATGTAGAATTTTGTCGTGAGATTCCTAAATTATTGCTGGATATATGGAGTTCATACTTTGTGCAACGCTTTTGTCAAATGGTGTGCCCTTTCTGCAGACAGGGATGTAGCCTTATGGGAGGGGAAACGGTGCAAGGATATCTTCTTCTTCATCTTCTAACCCTCCATATCGACGACTTGTTAACCACTCTTTGTGATTTGTAAGTTATCTGAGCATAAGAGTGACTGTGCTTTTTGTCAGTTATGCACCTACAAGTAGGCTAGCATATCCGATTTCTACGATGCTTTTTTTTTCTGGGTAGCTTCCTAGGCCCCTACCTCAGGCGCCTTTTACGACGTACCTTGTAGGTCGCAGTGCTCTCAAGTTGCTCTCCACTCTTTAGTCTGACCTTGCACTATCTGGCCAGCTTGGTTGAGCCAGTCTGGAGTTAAAATCCTACTTGTATAGCCTTGAGAGGGGGTGAAAATAAAATTTACAAAATTTAGTTGGTAGTTTATTTTGCGGAAATGAAGAAGACTATATTCGCATAAACTTTAATCCAAAAATCATTTTCCAGGAAAAGGCACCCCTCCTCTTTCTTAAAGTAGGGACGGCCATGACTACCCGTGTCAAATGTAGACAGAACATATGAAATAACTAAAATAGCAATAACCGAAATGTTATGTCTGCGGTAATTAGTGAGAGTAGACAGGAGTTCTAAAATGTAAAAAATGCGAGGCAAAAAGAAACATGGTAGATACAACACAAGCACTAGATTACATTAAGAAAATACACCAGTACTAGATTACATTAAGAAAATACACCAGTACTAGATTATATTAAGAAACATCACCAGTACTAGATTATATTAAGATACAACATCAGTACTAGATTACATTAAGATACAACATCAGTACTAGATTACATTAAGATACAACATCAGTACTAGATTACATTAAGATACAACAACAGTACTAGATTACATTAAGATACAACAACAGTACTAGATTACATTAAGATACAACACCAGTACTAGATTACATTAAGATACAACACCAGTACTAGATTATATTAAGATACAACATCAGTACTAGATTATATTAAAATACATCATCAGTACTAGATTATATTAAGATACAACACCAGTACTAGATTACATTAAGATACAACATCAGTACTAGATTATATTAAGATACAACATCAGTACTAGATTATATTAAGATACAACATCAGTACTAGATTATATTAAGATACAACACCAGTACTAGATTACATTAAGATACAACATCAGTACTAGATTACATTAAGATACAACATCAGTACTAGATTATATTAAGATACAACACCAGTACTAGATTACATTAAGATACAACAACAGTACTAGATTATATTAAGATACAACATCAGTACTAGATTACATTAAGATACAACATCAGTACTAGATTACATTAAGATACAACATCAGTACTAGATTACATTAAGATACAACATCAGTACTAGATTATATTAAGATACAACATCAGTACTAGATTATATTAAGATACAACATCAGTACTAGATTACATTAAGATACAACAACAGTACTAGATTATATTAAGATACAACATCAGTACTAGATTACATTAAGATACAACATCAGTACTAGATTACATTAAGATACAACATCAGTACTAGATTACATTAAGATACAACATCAGTACTAGATTACATTAAGATACAACATCAGTACTAGATTACATTAAGATACAACATCAGTACTAGATTATATTAAAATACATCATCAGTACTAGATTACATTAATATACAACATCAGTACTAGATTATATTAAGATACATCACCAGTACTAGATTACATTAAGATACATCACCAGTACTAGATTACATTAAGATACAACATCAGTACTAGATTATATTAAGATACATCACCAGTACTAGATTACATTAAGATACATCAACAGTACTAGATTACATTAAGATACAACATCATTACTAGATTACATTAAGATACAACATCAGTACTAGATTACATTAAGATACAACATCAGTACTAGATTACATTAAGATACAACAAACCAAATAGTTCTGCCATCTAACACGAGAACTATACAAAAGTATCACACAGCGAGCACTACTACTCAGATACAATGGTGTCGATGTCGAAGGTCTTCCACGCAAACGATGGAGTGCAGCAATACCTGAGAGTCTTCTTCTTCTTTGCATTCGTTCTTTACGACCAATGTTAATCACTCTTTGTGATATGTTTGATCTTTGCCAAGAACGTGTATACGATACATACCTGAGAGTATCTTTCCTTCTTCTTTGCGTTTGTTCTTTACGGCTAATTTTAACCATTCTTTGTGAAATGTTTGATCTTTGCCAAAAACGTGTATACATTGCACATTGGTTTGGTAGACCCCTAAACGTATAAACTTCTACACGTTCAGGACACATGCATCCGATTTCACCCAAACCTCCTTAGTGGCCTCTTACGACATGCGTGGCAGGTAACAGTGCTTCTATTCTTTACACTCCAAATCTGGGCCCCGGTAGCCACTCGAGCGAGAGTATAGAAACCACCTTACACGAGACACACTCGAGGGGATTGGCAAGTAATTTTCACGTAAGCCGAGTTTTTTTGGTAAGACAAAAACATTTGCATAAACTAAGAAAGAAGAAATGAAACAAATCGATATTGTCAACTATATTTCTTTAGAAATACCAAACATCAATTTCAATTAGAAGAGTTAGTCGCTGGGAGTGGTTACCGGAGCCAAATTCGGGGTGTAAAGAATAGAACCAATGTTACCTGCCAAGCATGTCGTAAGAGACGGCTAAGGAGGTTTGACTGAAATCTGATGCACGTGTCATAAACGTGTAGAAGTCTTGCGTTTAGGGGCCTACAAACCAATGTGCAACGTATACACGTTCTTGGCAAAGATCAAACATATCACAAAGAGTAATTAAAATTGGTCGTAAAGAACGAACGCAAAGAAGAAGAAGAAGAATTAACCTCACGCCCAGGTGTTTTGTGGCCCGCAATGGAAGCACATAATAGTACCACTGCGACCTACAAGGCATGTTGTAAGAGGTGACTGATATAGGGACCTAGGATAGCTACCATAGTCAATAAAAAGCGTCGCAAAAATCGAATGTGCTGGTCTACTTGTAGACGCATAACTGGTACAACGTACAATCACTCTTAAGTTCGGATCACATACAGACCTCAAAGAGTGGTTTAACAAGTAATCGATATGGAGTATTCGAAGAAGAAGAAGGAGAAGAAGAAGAAGAAGAAGAAAGAATTAACAATTTTTATTCCATGCCAGTTTTAGAAAAAAAAATTTAATTACTTGAGCTATCCCAACGATTTGTTAGCAGGCTGTTTGCATGCATTTTAATCGGTTTTCGATACATGACAATTTCCACATCAGCTAAATTGTATCTCATCTTGTTATGAGCGTCTGACATTTTCTATCACTTGTTCCTAATTTCTATGACTTCTTGCACAAAGAGACAACATTTCATACATTTCACATCTAGTTCCTATCAATTTATATTGCACTTTCATTTAATAACATCCTGGATGATTTTATCTGTCACCGTGTTAAAGCATCTGTCAGTTATGGGTTGTTATATTTGCAAATATTGATTCGTGGCTAAAAATAACTGAGGCTGGAGTAATTTTAGTTTAATGTTTTCTATATGAATAATAAGTTGGTATCTTTTCTATATTCTCTTGTTTCGTTCCAACCTGTAGTAGATCAGTGTATATAGTATGTTCTCTCTGTGTTTTATTTTCTGTGTTTTATTCTCTCTGTGTAGTTTCGTCTCTATGTTTAATTTTATTCTCTGTGTAGTTGTGTTCTCTGTGTGTAGTTTTATTCTCTGTGTGTAGTTTTGTTCTCTCTGTGTGTAGTTTTGTTCTCTCTGTGTGTAGTTTTGTTCACCCTGTGTGTAGTTTTGTTCTATCTGTGTGTAATTTTGTTCCATCTGTGTGTAGTTTTGTTCTATCTGTGTGTAGTTTTGTTCTATTTGTGTGTAGTTTTGTTCTATTTGTGTGTAGTTTTGTTCTCTGTGTAGTTTTGTTCTATCTATGTATGCAGTTTTGTTCTTTCTCTATGTGTAGTTTGTTCTATCTGTGTGTAGTTTTCTTCTCTATGTGTAGTTTTGTTCTCTCTGTGTGTAGTTTTCTTCTCTATGTGTAGTTGTGTTCTATCTGTAAGCAGTTTTGTTCTCTCTGTGTGTAGTTTTTATCTTTCTGTGTGCAGTTTTGTTCACTCTGTGTGTAGTTTTTATCTTTCTGTGTGCAGTTTTGTTCTCTCTGTGTGTAGTTTTTATCTTTCTGTGTGCAGTTTTGTTCTCTCTGTGTGTAGTTTTTATCTTTCTGTGTGCAGTTTTGTTCACTCTGTGTGTAGTTTTTATCTTTCTGTGTGCAGTTTTGTTCTTTCTCTATGTGTAGTTTTGTTCTCTCTGTGTGTAGTTTTCTTCTCTATGTGTAGTTGTGTTCTATCTGTAAGCAGTTTTGTTCTCTCTGTGTGTAGTTTTTATCTTTCTGTGTGCAGTTTTGTTCTCTCTGTGTGTAGTTTTTATCTTTCTGTGTGCAGTTTTGTTCTCTCTGTGTGTAGTTTTTATCTTTCTGTGTGCAGTTTTGTTCTTTCTCTATGTGTAGTTTTGTTCTCTCTGTGTGTAGTTTTCTTCTCTATGTGTAGTTGTGTTCTATCTGTAAGCAGTTTTGTTCTCTCTGTGTGTAGTTTTTATCTTTCTGTGTGCAGTTTTGTTCTCTCTGTGTGTAGTTTTTATCTTTCTGTGTGCAATTTTGTCCTCTCTGTGTGTAGTTTTTATCTCTCTGTGTGCAGTTTTTATCTTTCTGTGTGTAGTTTTGTTCTCTCTCTGTGTCTAGTTTTGTTCTCTTTGTCTAGTTTTGTTCTCTCTGTCTAGTTTTGTTCTTTTTGTCTAGTTTTGTTCTCTCTGTCTAGTTTTGTTCTTTTTGTCTAGTTTTGTTCTCTGTGTCTAGTTTTGTTCTCTTTGTCTAGTTTTGTTCTCTCTGTCTAGTTTTGTTCTCTCTGTCTAGTTTTGTTCTCTTTGTCTAGTTTTGTTCTCTTTGTCTAGTTTTGTTTTCTTTGTCTAGTTTTGTTCTCTCTGCTAAGTTTATTTTCAAGTATTTCTGACTTTTGGTGGTTGAAGCTCCTATAACAAAGTGTTCATACCGTTGCCTTGCTTTCCGACAGTCCTGTGTTCGTATCCAGAGTGCAAATGAATTAAACACATATTAGTTTTTAGTTTACTTCGCAGAAATAGGGAAGACCAGATACGAATAAAACTTTTATGAAAAAGCCATTATCCTGAAGGAGACCGCTGGCGAGTGGACACTGCCAGACTTTCCCCTGTTCATACCTTACTGTACGACTTCCACGAATACTGAAAGCGAACCAAGGGACAGTAAAGAAGAAAGAGACCATGAGTCTTACGATGGGTTTTAGTTGCTATAACGTCCGTTTGGTGCCAGGGCCCGCAAGGAAGGAAAGAATAGTACCACTGCGACCTACAAGGCATGTCGTAAGAGGCGACTGATGTAGGACCTAGGAAGCTACCCTAGTAACACAAAAAGCAACCAGATATCGGATGTCCTGGTCTACTTGTAGGCGCATAACTGGTACAGCGTACAAACGCTCTTAGGCTCAGATCATATACAAAGCATAGAGTGATTAATAAAAGGTCGATGAAAGAAGAAGTTGTTATAAAGCTAGACATATTAATTCTAAATCCTCATGTCTAGTTAGTATCATTTTGACTTCTTTCCAACCCCAGGTAGTCTATGCATATCGCCCGAGTGATTACCGGGCCCAAATTTGGGGTGGAAAGAATAGAACCACTGTTACCTGCCACGCATGTCGTAAGAGGCGACTAAGGAGGTTTGGCTGAAATCGGATGCATGTGTCCGCTAGGGAATGCTAACCTGAAACAAATGCTTGCAGAAAATGGATGCACCAGGCTGTAAGGCGCATAACGTGGTGCAATGACCTCTCACAATGAGGAGTGGATAACGGATTCTACGGTCGCCAATCTGCCTCGGAGATTTAGCCACGTAGTAAGAATGTCAGAACTACCATCACAAGGCTGGTCAAAACTTACTGCGGGAAGAGGTCGACACAAACGGGGAAGCAGAAATCATAGAAATTATATCCTACAGAACTGCCCACAGTAAGGAGACTTGAGAAGAAAGAGGTGGTCCACTTACACTAACGTCCCAGACAAACTGTATGGCGTGGCTGATAATCTGAGGCAGACGGCTGCCTTTATTAGAGAATCCGAAATCCTAATCTAGTGAGAACGCAGAAGACAAACTGTATGGCGTGACTGATAATTTGAGGCAGACGGCTGCCTTTATTAGAGAATCCGAAATCCTAATCTAGTGAGAACGCAGAAGACAAACTGTATGGCGTGACTGATAATTTGAGGCAGACGGCTGCCTTTATTAGAGAATCGAAATCCCAATCTAGTGAGAACGCAGAAGAAGAAATATGCATATTGTTTAACAGTAAACAAATTTGTTCCAAGACAAATCAACACATCCAATAAACACCAACACATCAACACAAATCAACACATCTAATAAACACCAACACATCAACACAAATAAACACATCCAATAAACACCAACACATCAACACAAATAAACACATCCAATAAACACCAACACATCAACACAAATAAACACCAACACATCAACACAAATAAACACCAACACATCAACACAAATAAACACCAACACATCAACACAAATAAACACATCAACACAAATAAACACCAACACATCAACACAAATAAACACCAACACATCAACACAAATAAACACATCAACACAAATAAACACCAACACATCAACACAAATAAACACCAACACATCAACACAAATAAACACATCAACACAAATAAACACCAACACATCAACACAAATAAACACCAACACATCAACACAAATAAACACATCAACACAAATAAACACCAACACATCAACACAAATAAACACATCAACACAAATAAACACCAACACAAATAAACACATCAACACAAATAAACACATCAACACAAATAAACACCAACACAAATAAACACATCAACACAAATAAATACCAACACATCAACACAAATAAACACATCAACACAAATAAACACCAACACAAATAAACACATCAACACAAATAAACACATCAACACAAATAAACACCAACACAAATAAACACATCAACACAAATAAACACCAACACATCAACACAAATAAACACATCAACACAAATAAACACCAACACATCAACACAAATAAACACATCAACACAAATAAACACCAACACAAATAAACACATCAACACAAATAAACACATCAACACAAATAAACACCAACACAAATAAACACATCAACACAAATAAACACCAACACATCAACACAAATAAACACATCTACACAAATAAACACCAACACAAATAAACACATCAACACAAATAAACACATCAACACAAATAAACACCAACACAAATAAACACATCAACACAAATAAACACCAACACAAATAAACACATCAACACAAATAAACACATCAACACAAATAAACACCAACACAAATAAACACCAACACAAATAAACACATCAACACAAATAAACACATCAACACAAATAAACACCAACACATCAACACAAATAAACACCAACACATCAACACAAATAAACACATCAACACAAATAAACACCAACACATCAACACAAATAAACACCAACACATCAACACAAATAAACACATCAACACAAATAAACACCAACACATCAACACAAATAAACACCAACACATCAACACAAATAAACACATCAACACAAATAAACACATCAACACAAATAAACACATCAACACAAATAAACACCAACACATCAACACAAATAAACACATCAACACAAATAAACACCAACACATCAACACAAATAAACACATCAACACAAATAAACACATCAACACAAATAAACACATCAACACAAATAAACACCAACACAAATAAACACATCAACACAAATAAACACATCAACACAAATAAACACATCAACACAAATAAACACATCAACACAAATAAACACATCAACACAAATAAACACCAACACATCAACACAAATAAACACCAACACATCAACACAAATAAACACATCAACACAAATAAACACATCAACACAAATAAACACATCAACACAAATAAACACCAACACATCAACACAAATAAACACATCAACACAAATAAACACCAACACATCAACACAAATAAACACCAACACATCAACACAAATAAACACATCAACACAAATAAACACCAACACATCAACACAAATAAACACCAACACATCAACACAAATAAACACCAACACATCAACACAAATAAACACATCAACACAAATAAACACATCAACACAAATAAACACCAACACATCAACACAAATAAACACCAACACATCAACACAAATAAACACCAACACATCAACACAAATAAACACCAACACATCAACACAAATAAACACCAACACATCAACACAAATAAACACATCAACACAAATAAACACATCAACACAAATAAACACATCAACAAAAATCATCATCAAATATCAACAAATCATCCAAAATTTGAAACATTTTGTTTCCTATTGAATACCGCACTGAAAGTCGAAATTGCACAATGTCTATTCCCGTCTGTCCACAGCCTCTAAATCGAATAGCTTAGACAGCCACTCCCAAACTACCAAGATAACTAACTATAGAACAAGCTAACAAAGTTCACTCGTTGATACAATGATTGAATGAAACTAGGAAACGAATAGCGACAAGAATATCTTTCATAAACAAACTGTTTGTCACTGCTTCTAATTTAGCGTCCTCAACGAGCGTCGATCGAGTGCATGTTCCTTGCCACTATAAACGAGATATTTGCAACACCTGTCAAAATGGGAACAGTGACAGAAATATCCTGTTCTGCTTGAGGCGATGTTTAAGGTTGAAGATGATGTTGATTGACTTGTTGTGATGAAACGTGTAATTGTTTTGTAAATAAAGTGGTGAGATAGTCATGTGATTAGAAGAAATATTTCTCTACCGATAACGACCCGGATCTTTTCGACACAACATGAAATCTTGGTTCACTAAGTTCTGAGAAATAAATTATATTGACATATTACGTTCTTATTACGCCTTCAACTGTCTAATACTGCCTTGTTTGTATCATTTCTTACGTACATCACTTGTCATCATCATCATCAATAGCTTATCTGAGCAGAACTTTGCAAACTTAACAGTCCTTCTCAATGTCTCTTTCTTAGGTTAGATGTCCCGGTCTTATGCAGAGCCGTCATGCGCAACTCATCAGTTAAATACTGAATCCATCTCGTGGTCCTCTTCTTTTCTTTGTCAGGATACATCTTTCTATAATGGTCTTCTCCAACCTATCGTGTCTTTTTATATGTCCGAAATACTTCAATTTTCTCATTTTTATTTGTAGCATCAGCTAGGTTTTTATTTTGAGTTCTTTCTGGCTAGATATATTTGATTTCTTCTTTGTCCATGATATGCGATGGACTTTTATGCCATACTTACATTCAAAAGCACATGTTTTCTTATTGTTTTTTTTTAAATGTTCATGCTTCACATACATAAGTACATCTCTACAGGTTGTAAAATTACTATATATTTTATGTTAGTCAACTTAACATGCGCATAAACATACGATACTCAATTCCATTTTCACAAGATGTCATAATCTACCATGTATTCAAGCTCTGTGGTTGACGGAAACTTCAAAAAGAAAATTACCTATACATGAGGTTAGTGAACATATATGTGATTTATTGATTGATATCTCTCTCTCTCGATCCCAGCCTAGACTGATGAACCAAATTTTATCATGAATTTTATTGTTGCTTTTAGGGCTCCGTCCCTCCGTACAGCTTCTCTCGAAGCTCTGTGTTATCGGGTCAAGTTTTTTTTCTCAGGGCTGCTAACAGCTGACAGTCTTGCAGTATTATTGATTGATATGACAATCATCATTGCACTTTGGTGAGTAACCATGTGTGATCCGACCTCTTTCTTGCTCAGGAAAATCTCTACGGCAGTGCACGAACTCTTCGCATCGGCAAGGGATTGCCTTTTTTCTAGAGACACATATAACTGTTGTCGGAGCTACGGAGTTCGTGTTCAGGAAAATCTAGGGAGTGCACGAACTCCTAGCATCGACGAGGGACTGCCTTTTTTCTAGAGACAAATAGGACTGTTGCCGGAGCTACGGAGTTTGTGCTTTGTACAATAATCTTGGTAGATGGCATGTCATTTCTGTGGAGATGGACCGAGCCATATGGGGTAAAAATATGCCATGAAGTCATTTCTTCAGCCTTAAACCCATTAGTGTCTATTGCATGTAAGAGGCGACTAACGAGGTTTGGGTGAAATCGGATGCATGTGTCCTAAACCTGTAGAAGAATGCCCGCGTGCCCAGCGTGTTCGTAGCGCGTTGGACTGCGGGTGACAAGCCCTCTGTGAGTGCGGGTTCAACTCCGCGGGCTGGCAGAAAAGTCACAAGTTTCACAGATTTACAGTGTTCGTGGCACCGAACCGAAGGGCTACGATGTCCATGGCACCGAGCCGAAGAGCTGAAAGCTCAAGTGCTTCTGGATCGAGAAAAAACGGTAGAAGGCTATGTGTTCAGGGGCCTACCAAACCAACGTGCAACGTATACACGTTCTTGGCAAAGATCAAACATATCACAAAGAGTGATTAAAATTGGTTGTAAAGAACGAACGCAAAGAAGAAGAAGGAGACAGTAACATACAATCCGAACTTCAACTATAGAGTTAGTGTATAGTCGACACATTAGTATCCATAACACTTTCAGAAAGTTGCACTATAATCTTTCGTGGCATTTACAATATTATATAAACCGAACTTCAACGCTAGAGTTGGTCGGTAGACCCATTAGTATCTATAACACTTTCAGAAAGTTACACTATAATCTTTCGTGGCAGTTACAATAACATTTAATGTATATCAATGTATATATACATTTAAACATATTAATGTATGGCTCGGAAACATGGACAATGAACAAGCAGTTAGAAGACAGAATTGATGCATTTGAGATGGGGATATATAGAAGAATAGGCAGAGTTTCATGGACAGAAAAACAGACAAATAAACAAGTTTTAGGAAAACTAGGCATGAAGAAACAATTATTAAGAGAAATAAAATTTCAGACAAGTAAAGTATTTTGGGCACATAAAAAGACATGACACCATAATAAAATCTTTACTAGAGGGGAAAGTTGAGGGGGAAGAGCAAGAGGAAGACCTAGAGATAAGTGGGAGGGAAACTTTAAGAAATGGACAGGCTACAGTCTGACAGTGTGCAGCACCAAGACGAAAGACAGAGGATGCTGGAGTTTCATTGCAGCCAACCTTCGATGTGGAGACGGCAGCTGGTGATGATGACAATAATATATAACCTGAACTTGAACTTTAATGTTAGTGGAAACAAACATTACATACAGATAAACATCCTGACTAACCTAGATACATAAGTCCTAACACACTTAAGAAAAATAAGATCAACAGCTGGTGTCATCAACTCGAAGCTCAACAACATTTTATGAACATTACAAAAAAACAACAACACACAGACAATGTCAATCACAGAAATGGCTTCTACTTGAGAAAAGAAAAATAATGAGAGCACTGAAGAGAAACACATATTGCAGAAATACACTAAGTAATAGTAGACCAAGTTCACACAGGCAACAAAAATACCTGTAGTTGCATAACGCCCTCTGAATGAACTCAGGAAATTGTGTACAGTTGCACTCAACAGTTCTCTGTCCTATTTTTGCTTAAACCAATAATTTATTTTTATTTTTGCTTTTTTCTAGAGCTCTTTATCTCTTGCATTGAATGACGAATGCACTATTTGGGGAAACAGAGGACTGGCACAGTGTAGGTCAAAATATAGCTGGTATCTTCAACTGAAATAGTGGTGGTCCAAGTAGATGTAGCAGTAGTGGTAGTAATAGTAGTGGTTGCAGTAGACGCAACAGTAGTAGTGGTAGTTATATTATAAGTAGTAGACGTGTTAACAGTAGAAGTGGTTAGTAGTGGTAGAAGAGGTTAGTAGTGGTAGTGGTGGTAGTAGTAGTAGTAGAGGTTAGTAGTGGTGGTAGTAGTGGTGGTAGTAGTGGTGGTAGTAGTGGTAGTAGAGGGTAGTAGTGGTAGTAGTGGTGGTAGTAGTGGTAGTAGTGGTTAGTAGTGGTGTTAGTAGTGGTGGTAGTAGTGATAGTAGTGGTTAGTAGTGGTAGTAGTGGTAATAGTGGTAGTAGTGGTAAACGTGTTAGCAGTAGTGGTGTTAGTAGTGGTGGTAGTGGTAGTAGAGGTTAGTAGCGGTAGTAGAGATTAGTGGTGGTAGTAATGGTGGAAGTAGTGGTGGGAGTAGTAGTGGTAGTAGTAGTAAACGTGTTAGTAGTATTGGTCTTTTTCTTCATTTTCTTCTTCACTCGCCGTCCCTAGGGAGGCATACGTCCATAAACAAGGCCTTCCAAATTCGCCTATGCAAGGCGATCTTTTCAGATCTCTCCACTATTCCCCCACACACTTTCTTGCCATGAGACACTTCTTGCAGGGTCGTTCCTCTGGTGGCAAGCTACGAATTTTCCTGGTTGTGGTTTCTGCAGGATTTCGCAGAGGACGGAGCTGTATAGGCCAAATATTTGCTCTTAGAAATATCATAGAACAATGCACAGAATGGCAAAGCAAACTCTATATCAACTTTGTAGATTTTGAAAAGGCTTTTGATAGCATACACCGCGAAAGTCTATGGCGTATCTTAAGATGGTATGGAATCCCACTGTGTTTTATAAATATTATAAAAGCTGCTACAGCAAGTTTGCATGCAGTGTTGAAACTTCAGAACTAAAGTTTGAAGTAAAAACAGGCGTGCGACAAGGATGTGTTATGTCAGCCCTATTATTCAACACTGTCATAGATTGGGTGATGCGTAAAACAACGGAAGATAAGGCAAGAGGTATTAGATGGACGCTCACATCCACTCTGGAAGACCTAGATTTTGCAGATGACATCGCACTCCTATCTCATACACATAGAGATATCCAGGAAAAGACCTGCCGCCTTAACCAATATAGTGAGATGGTTGGGCTGAAAATAAATCAGAAGAAAACTGAAGTAATGACTCTGAACATAGCAACCCCAGCACCAGTCAAACTAGAAGGTAAAACCCTCCAAGATACAACCGCTTTCACATACCTTGGAAGTGTTATTAGCAATGAAGGAGGCGCTGGATCTGACATTAAAAACAGACTGAGTAAAGCACGCAGTGCATTCATGACCCTTCAGACCGCCTGGAAATCTGCCCAATACAGCATCAGAACCAAGACTAGTATCTATAACAGCTGTGTGCTGTCAACTTTGCTGTACGGATCGGAATGACAGAACAGGATATGTCCAGACTCTCCGCCTTTCATACAACTTGTCTGCGAAAAATCTTACGCGTGTACTGGCCGACTACTATCTCGAATCAAGAATTGCTTGCACGATGCCAACAAGAGAATATGGGCACTATCATCCGAAGACGACGCTGGAGATGGATTGGACATGTGATGCGCATGGAGACTGGCTCCGACACGAAAACTGCACTGAGATGGACTCCAGAGGGTAGGCGAAAGCGTGGAAGACCCAAGACAACCTGGAGGAGAACGATAGAGCAAGAGCTGAAGGAAATGAATCATAGCTGGAACACAATACAGAGGAAGGCCATGAACAGGGAAGAATGGTGTACGTTTGTTGCTGCCCTAAACGCCAGGGGCGTAACAGGCTAAAGAGAGAGAGAGAGGTTTCTGTAGCCATCTAGTGATTTTTACAGGGTGGGGTAGCTATCTTCAAGCCCAACCTCCTTAGCCGCCTCTTACGACATGCGTGGCAGGTAACAGTAGTTATATTCTTTACACCCCTAGTTTTGGCCCCGGTAACCACTCGGTAGTATTGGTAGTGGTAGCAATAGTAGCAGTTGCAGTAGATGCAACAGTTGTAGGGGTAGTTATTTTGGCATTTGCACTAGTAGCCGATTATTGTTGGTCTTACACGGCCCGTGGTCACTAGCCGAGCGTGTTATGAACTTCGCTATCGGTAACCCCCGCTTGTACTCTGAAGATAATTAGCACAATCTAAAACAGAGGGCATGTGGTTGAACCCAACTCTAAAGTAGAATCAAAGAAAGTTCGTTTGCTCACCCAGGCTCTCTGTTCCTTTTATCTTTACTACTACAGTAACAGTTTATGTTTGTGTTATGTTTCTCCTAACTGGCTTCTTATGATAGTGGTCCAGGTTCAATTCTACAGTGGGCGTGATATACTTTTACGACTGTAACCGTTCTCAGCTCGACCCAGGCTTAATTGGATACCAGGAAAAGCACTGAGAAGTAAAGGCGATCGGGTCTGATGTTGACCCGTGACCTCCGATAATATACAGTGTTCCATCAGACACTTTTAAAAAAATATTTTTTTCGATCCAGAAGCACTTGAGATTTTCAGCTCTTCGGCTCGGTGCCATGGACATTGTAACCCTTCGGTTCGGTGCCACGAACACCGTAAATCTGGGGAATCTGTGGCTTTTTCTGCCATCCCGCATAATTGAACCCGCACACACAGAGGGATAGTCACCCGTAGTCCAACGCGCTGCGAACACGCTGGTATTGCCCTAAAAACCTTGATGTATAAAAAATGGTTTCTTTACTGTGTTTATGATTTGTCTACGAAATCTATTGCATTGGTATTAATGTTTGTCTACTACTATTGTTATGTTTGTGTTCAAACTTCTACTACTCTTGGTATGGTTGGGGTCTCTGTGGCTGAGTGGTTAAGCCCTTTGCCTTGCGAGTCGAAAGTCGTGGGTTCGAATCGTGGGTTCACGAGTGCAGTTTTTCCAGAGACCCTAGGATTATTGCTGGAGCTACGGAGTTCGTGCTTTGTGCAATACTCTCGGCAGGTGGCGTGCCATTTCTACGGAGAGGGACCGAGCCATATGGGGTAAAACCCGGTGCAATGAAGTCAATCCTTCGGCTTTAAAACCCTTTTAAAACTCTTGGTAAGGATGTGTTATAGCTTGTCCTTGAAGAGCGCTATTGACCGAATGGATTAGGGTGCGGCTCCCATGTGGAAGACCCATGTTCATTTCACAGTATGGCAAAGGATTTGTTATGTCGATGACATACAAGAACAATTTTAAACTGAACAGTTTCACTGCCACGGCACTAGCCATACGGCCATTAGCTTCCTCAGGCTCATGTTCATTCTGTCAGGTCATTAGCTCATGTTCATTCTGTGCTATACCGCCCTAAAACGTAGTGCTATAGTAACGACATTTTTTGGTATACTCTTGCTTTGGTAGTGTTATAGTTTATATAAATAAATATTGTCATGTTTGTATTTTAGTTTGTATACTACTCCTGCTTTGTTTGTATTTTAGTTTGATTACTACTTTTAGTCTTATTACAATTTACGCCCGTCTGCCCAGCGTGTACGTAGCGCGTTTGACTACTGGTGACAAGTGATCTGTGAGTGCGGGTTCAATTCCGCGGACTGGCATAAAAGCCACAGATTCCCCAGATTTACGGTGTTCGTGGTACCGAGCCGAAGAGTTACGATGTCCATGACATCGAGCCGAAGAGCTTTCAGCTCAAGTGCTTCTGGATCAAGAAAAAAAAAAATTACAATTTGCAGTTCTGAAATCGGAGAAGGCACGCATTTATGGCGGGAGACACTGATAATAAGGAAAGCAAGCTTTCACGCAAAAATCATTCAGAAGCGTTATACAAGGTGCCCTGACTACGCCTGAATTCATAACGGGTGAACACAAGAAGAATTACAATTTATAACTATTGCATTGCTGGGGTTATGATTCTGTGTGCAGTTCGTCATGTTCTTCTTCTTCTTCTTTGCGTTCGTTCTTTACGACCAATTTTAATCACTCTTTGTGATATGTTTGATCTTTGCCAAGAACGTGTATACGTTGCACATTGGTTTGTTAGGCCCCTAAACGCATAGATTTCTACAGGTTTAAGATAAGTGCATCCGATTTCAGCCAAAGTTCGTCATGTTTATCTGTTCCTTCCCGTACCCATGCTCCTTCTTAGTTCTTCTCTGTTGCGCAGAATTGTATGATGTAATATAGTTCCTGTTTTGTGCACTTACAATTTGAGAACAATGACCTTTCCCTTCTGTGCAGAATTCAACAACGGTAGAAGTGTAACGACCGACCTCTATTGTCGAAAATTGGTCAGAATGAAAACGAAAAAATGTGGTTAATAAACAAAACGTGCCGACTGGAAGAAAGATTTGGTTGGGGGAATATTATATAGAATGTTTACATGCATTTAGCTTACATAATACACAGTGAGATGTAACATACTGCATGTGCGTGTGTACGTGCGTGTGTGTATGTATATGTGTGTGCACACTCGCGTGTGTATATGTGTATATGAGTGCGTAACACGCTTGTATGTATATACGAGTACAAGTGTATACAGTTTGTGTATGTCTGTTTATATGTGTATATATGTATATACATGTGTGTGTTCGTGTGTTTGCACACGTGTGTGTATATACGTGTGTGTATATACTGTGTGTATATACGTGTGTGTATATACGCGTGCGCGTGTGTGTACGTGTGTGTGTACGTGTGTGTATACATACGTGTGTGTGTACAGGTGCATACGTGTGTGTGCATACGTATGTGTGTGTGCAGATACATGTGAACATACGTGCATGTATACGTGTGCATACGTGTGTGTGTGTGCATAGGTATCTATATGTGTGTGTATGTATGTATGAATGCGTGTATGTGCGTTCGTGTATATGTGTATGTATATACGTATATATGTGTGTATGCGTGCGTGCATGTGCTTGCGTGTATGAGTTTGTGTGTATGTGTCTGTGCTTGTATGTGTGCGGACGTGTATGTTTGTGTACATGTGTATGTATGTCTGTATATATGTGTGTCTGTATTTATGTTTGTCTGTATATATGTGTATGTATAGAACAGTTGGACTGCAGATAAGCTATGAAAAACACATATCATGAAGACAACTATGGCAAGTAATGCAGCTATCACGCCGGAATCCAAAATTATAAAAATAACAGAACAGTTCATATACAGGGTGAGCCAAAAATAATGAGAACATCGCGTAAAAAGTAATAGTGAAACACGTACAAACAAAGTACTATAGTTTTACAAAATACATAAACAGTGACGATAAACAGCAACGTTTCGACCAACAAGGCCTTTATCAAGCAAACGAACAAACAGGAGTGACAAATTAACTATTAAATCTTACCTACTACGTCACAACGAATAGTTGCAGCAATATGGTCGACGAATATCGAAATAGGGGGAAGACTGCAGTAAAATCCATTATAGCTTAAATTGTTTACTCATTTACTTACTTATCTATATGATGTTTTTATTTCGACAATTTCCGGGCACAATCTTTGATTTTTAATATGCTAATTGTTTACATCTGCAGGTTTAAATTTGTTACCAAGAATGACAAAAATTGCTGCGGAAGACCGTATTCTGATTAAACCAGTGGCGTCGATGCTTAGAAAAATTGAACATGATTTCTGATTAGCTAAATACTTGGGAAACACAATTACATGAAACAATATATTTAAATTAAATAATATTTTTAAATAACGTGTATGTTACGCGATGTTCTCATTTTTTTGGCCCACCCTGTATTTGGGTAGCATATTTGAATGCATGGAAAATACTATTTACAAAAATTATGCAACGAATTGTCAAAGCAACATCAGCTTTTAAAAATCTAAATAAAATATGGAACTTCAAGTTAGTTCTAATACTGAATTACGAAATTTCAATTCCAATGTTATATTGATACTAAAATCTAAATAATTTCTGTCAGTGGCGCTCGTGATCGCTTTTGTTGGTGGGGCCAGACACAAATTTTCTGGAAAATCATGGCTTTGGTTTAGGTCATATTTTAATTTATTAAATAATAAATACTCGTTATATATTATTTTTGGTGGGGCCCGGCCTCTCTGGCCCTTAATGACGAACCGCCACTGATTTCTGTGGCGCAGAGATTAGGTGCTCGCCTAAATTGATGTAAAATATGTTAAATTGATGTAAAATGTGTTAAAATGATATAAAATGAGTTAAAATGATGTAAAATGGGTTAAATTGATGTAAAATAGGTTAAATTGACGTAAAATGTGTTAAAATGATGTAAAATGGGTTAGAATTGTGTAAATTGTTATACAATAATGTAAAATTGATTTAAAAAGATGCAAATGAAATAAAGTAAACAATGTGAAATAATATATTTAAATAACAAATGCTTGGATTCAGCAAATATTCAGCAATGAATACAATTATTTGCCTTGTTCATATTCTCTATGTGAGTGTGTTCAAAGATCTGGCAGATTTTCTGTTCAAGAAAAGCAAGTATTTATTAACGCAACATGAAACATCTTTCGCACTCAAACAGCAGGGTCTAGAAGCCGTCCAGAACTTTCTGACATACTGGTCTGATACAGGACTTCAAAGAAGAGACACATGTTGGACAGCCAACAGAAAAGTCCGCAATTTTTGCCGGAAAGACACAGGAAGCCATTTCTTGATGTTACTCCCCCAATCAACGGAATAGGATTGATCTTGCCCAGAAATGCACAAGGAAAGCACGTGAGAAATGTTCTTTGATCGTACCCAGCGAGAATGTACTAGTAAATTAGAAACGAACGCGGACAAAATGTTTTCATCTAGTAGTAGCGTTTATTAGTACAGCGAGTCACAGGTGTTTTTCCGTTACCTGGACGAGTGTTATGTTTACCTGTCGAGTCTTATATCTATAATACAACCAAAAAGAAAATAGCAAAATAGGTGTATAGATTGCGTCTTGATCTTCAACTAAATCCATAATATATATATATATATGTGTGTGTGTTGGTGAATATATCGATACATATTAAAAAGATACTAGTATATCGATACATATTAACTAGATGCGAGTCTTGAAGAATCTATCGATACATCTAAAATATATACGAATCTTTGGTGAATCTATCAATACATATAAAATAGATCAGAGTCTTTGTGAATCTATCAATACATGTAAAATAGATAAGAGTCTTGGTGAATCTATCGATTCATGTAAAATAGATACGAGCCTTGATGAATCTATCGATACATAAAATAGAAAAGAGTCTTGGTGAATCTATCGATTCATGTAAAATAGATACGAGTCTTGGTGAATCTATCGATTCATGTAAAATAGATAAAAGTCTTTGGTGAATCTATCGATACATATAATATAGAAAAGAGTATTTGTGAATCTATCGATACATGTAAAATAGATAAGAGTCGTGGTGAATCTATCGATTCATGTAAAATAGATACGAGACTTGATGAATCAATCGATACATGTAAAATAGATACAAGTCTTGATGAATCTATCGATACATGTAAAATAGGTACGAGTTTTTATGAATTTATCGACACATGTGTAAATATCTATGAGTTTTGTGATGGATAGGTAGATGGGTAGTCAGTCACACAGTCAGTCACTCAGTCAGTCAGTCAGTCAGTGACTCACTCAGTCAATCACTCAGTCAGTCACTCAGTTAGTTACTCAGTCAGTGACTCAGTTAGTCACTCAGTTAGTCACTCAGTCAGTGATTCAGTCAGTCACTCAGTCAGTCACTCAGCTAGTCACTCAGTCACTCAGTCACTCAGTCAGTCACTCAGTTAGTCAGTCATTCAGTCACTCAGTCAGGTAAATGTGTTCATTAATTAATCATTCAGTCAGTTAACTAGTTTCTAGTTAGTTATATAGTCTTCTTCTTTGCGTTCGGTCTTTACGACCAATTTTAATAACTCTTTGTGATATGTTTGATCTTTGCCAAGAACGTGTATACGTTGCACATTGGTTTGGTAGGCCCCTAAACGCAAAGACTTCTACACGTTTAGGACACATGCATCCAATTTCAGCCAAATCTCCTTAATCGCCTCTTACGACATGCGTGACAGGTAACAGTGGTTCTATTCTTTCAACCCCAAATTTGGGACCCGGTAAGCACTCGGGCGACTAGATGATCATTGTCGCCATAGTAGATCTGACATTGGTGCTTGATATATGGATTGCTTGATTGATAGGACCATCATCATTGCACTTCGGTGAGTTACAATGTGTGCTCCGATCTCTTTCTTACACCACCAGATCTCAACGACAGTACACGAACTCTGCAGCACCGTTGAGAATCCCCGATGTAATTTAGAAGATGGTGACATTATTTTGAAGGAATTTTGTTTTTAATTTTGTCTAATGAATTTGTCAAGGCAGCTGCCTTCCAGCCTGCTCTTCTCGATTTTGAGCTGCCAAGGGTTCTTTTACTTGCTCAACTTGAACGAGGGACCTACGTTTTATCGTCCGTCTCCGATACTACTAGGAACTCGATCTCACCTAAAACGAGATCAGGGATCTCTGGACAAATATCCCAATAGCTTGACGAGGGAACGAACAGAGTACCTTTGTAATGAGAGGCAAGCACCTAGCCTCTACACCACAAAGACTCCATCGGAGTGTCGTAATGTATTCCTATCGACTCTGACACAAGAGGCTTGTGGTGGGTTCAACCACCACTCAAAGTTTTATACGTGAGGAAAGGAATTGACCCTCCTAACCCTGCACACTAGTGGTAAGAAATAAGAAATGATAAGCACTTTATACCCTTCAAAGTCTGAAATCAATTAACGTCGCTCCCAGCTCCCATGCGGGAGACCCGTATTAAATCCACGATAAAGCCTATTTATGTCGGGGACATAAAGAGAAGCCCTAGTCTGAACATTTTCTCGTCGACGGCACTAGCCATGCGGAAATTAAACTCTACAAGCACATGTTTCCCCATGTTTTACACCGCACAAAAAAGAAGCGGTATTACCGGCAGTAAGGACAGTTTATACCTACTTTGGGGTCAAAGGCTCATGAGGTCATGGTGGTAACATGAGCCAGGGTTAGCGAGGGGCGCGCTAACCAAGACCCTGCCCCCAACCTCCACGCGGTGACCCTTGAAACAGACTATGGTTCCGGTCTGGCTAAGAGGGGCAGGGATCGGGGAGAGAAAACTACTGGTAGTGGTAGCGGTGCAAGTATGAATACACGATAAAGATACATATAAACAAAATGCACTAATCTCCTGACCGATGTCCAACAAGATATTGCCCAAGTCCCTGAACGCAAAGAAACAGCAACGAAACGTCTCAGACATGGATGAGAGGTGCATCCAGTGACCAAACGTATGCCCACGTAGGGCGAAGCTCGAAGCCCTGAGGAGGGGAAAACATTGCCAGCCCGTCGGCAAGAATAAATAAGACAGGACCGTAACGAATAAAAGTCTACCCTCGTGTTGGTGCGAGAGAAGATTGCAGCTGACCTAGCATTGGTAGCCTGGTGCAGACACATGTACTGGGCAAGGTTTGCCGAGCGCAAAAGAACAAGTTGCGTTTAGTGCATAACGAAACTACCCGCCCTGGGAAAACCGTGCAAGGTACTGTGCGACTAAAAATTAACATCCCCGGAAGAACTGAGGTTGGTGATTCCTAACGGGACTGCCAGCCATGGGGCAACCGGCCAATGTTCGATTGCAGTCGTAACTAACATCCCCGGAATAACTGGGACGGGTGATGGCGGCGAGCGAAAAAACCCACAGTTACGCTGATAGCGCCGACTGAAACGACCCTCTACATTGTTTGTACTCGGCCCCATGCCAGTGCTTTCGACGTAAATTGCAAATTGCCACTTACCAATGCGCGTCTAGAAAAGGCTGAGAATGTTCCTTCTCCGGATCAGACTCAAAAAATGTACGGTAAAGCAAGGCCGACAATGTACGGACCTGACAGGAAGTCCGGGTCTGAACATTGGCGAAGGCCGATACTTTACACGGTGTCTTATACGAGTAAGACGCCGTCCGAGGATAAGCTTACAAGCCCCGAGAAATATTTCTCAGTCAGAACGGGCATGAACAGCGTAACTCACTGTCCCGGCGTAGATCACAAAGCCCAAAAATACGGCAAAGCTGATCGTACCCTAGGGAAAGCTCACCCTAGTAAATCAAAAGCTGGCTGAAAACGAACACCCCACCGAAGGATAAGCAACTGGGCTCCAATAGGTGCTGAAGGCTGGTGCACGTACATTACGTTCGGACGTTTGGCTGTTTATATATCACAATGAGAATGATTAAAACAGGCCTAGAACGATCGAAGAAAAAGAAGAATAATACCTACTTTGTGTTACCAGAGCGAAACATGGACAATGAGCAAAGTACGGTAACAAAAAATAACTATATATGAAATGCGTTGCCTGCGAAAAGTTATCAAAAACACCAGAAAAGACAGAGTCACCAACATCAGCATAAGAAAGTTGGCACAGAACCTTGCTTGAATTGCATTGAGAAACAAAGAATGAAGTGGTTTGGCCACTGCATCCAAACTCCACAGTATACAGAGTCTTCTACAACAGAACATCGGGAAAGAAGGCAAGAGGAAGACCACGAAAAATATAGTTAGATGGCATAGCAGAATCCTGTGAAAGAGTAAAAATAACAATCACCCAAGCCACCAGAACAGCACAAAACAAAAACAGAAAACCACGACACTGGGCAACAACCCGGTAATAGTGTGACGACACTGGGCAAAAACCCGGTAATAGTGTGACGAGACGACACTGTGCAACAGCCCGGTAGCAGTGTGACGACACTGGGCAACAACCCGGTAGCAGTGTGACGACAAAAGAAGAAGAAGAACGACAGTTTATTTTGTTTAAGTCTGACAAGGTCTACGGAAAATTAGACTTCTATATTCATATGATTGAATCTTGATACAGACATTGATATAAGTTCTGTCGATACAAATCTTACATTTTAGAAAACATTGACTTTTTAAAACCACTCCTTGCATCACTAACTAATATTTATCGCTCACCTGATCTCATTCACGAATGTCTATTTTGAACGTGAACTTAACATAGAGTACACACTTCGAACAGCTAATTTCAAAATCATAACTTTTTTATATATATTTATTTTCAATTTTTTGTTTAAAGTTATATACGCCCACTGTACAAATTCAGACATGACTGCTCGAAATCGAAGATCTAAAATAGGAAACAATAAAAAAAACTCAAAACATGACAAATTAAAAAAAAAACACATAATTTATTTGGAAGAATTGTTTCGGGGTGAACATATTAAAAACAAATTTGGTTTTTTGTAATTTCTTCTTCTACTTCCAACGCTACATACCGACAACTTGTTAACCACTCTATGTCAGTTGTATGTGATTCGAATCTAATAGCGATTGTACTTTGCGCCAGTTATGAGGCCTACAAATAGACCAGCACATCGAATTTCTGCGCCCCATTTATTTACTAGTGTAGCTTCCCTAGGCAACTACCTCATTCGCCTCTTACGATATGCCGTGTAGGTAGCAGCGGTACTATTCTTTGCTTCCCTCGCGAGCCCCAGCACCACACGATCGAGGGTAGGTTTGATATTGTTCCTTCTAGCCTCAAGGCCGGGAAAACAGAACACTGAACAACACTTCTGAAGTTGCTGATAACGTGGTTTCATTCAACGCTTCAATCAATCAAGAAAATAAAACATTAACAACACTCCAAATGTTAATTTTGACAGATAGTGTCGCTATTGGGGTGGTTTCTGGAATATGAAAGTCCAAGGCCATAGTTAATTGCAACATCTTTACAGATTATTGGTTGACTTTGCTGTTGAATATAAAATGAGACAATTAGGTTGTATTACTACAGTAACAGAGAGCCGGAGTAGCGTAGTTGTTTGTTAACTCGCTTCTTGGGCTAGTGGTCCGGGTTCAATTCTATAGAGGCAGTGGAATTTTTTCCGACCGTAACAGCTCACATCTCAACCCAGTCTCAACTGTGTACCAGGAAAAACACTGGAAAGTAAAGACAGAGTGAAGCGTTGAATATAGTCAGACCAGCAATGCTTTGACTAAGTTAGCATTTTCTATCTTCATTAGAATCAGTCTTCATGTGCTTTTACTCTGAAAAAATGTGCTTCTTTGATGTAGGTCTCATCATCATCATCATCAGGTGCCGTGCCGGCTGGCGTAGGCGATCATGGATCTCCACAAATCTCTGTCGTTGGTGTTTGCTATCAACTCAGATGTTGACGCTCTACCGTGCCATGAAGTCAGGCCATCCAACATTTTATCTCTCTGTCTTCCACTGTCTCGTCTACCCTAGATTTTACCGGTTGTCACAATGTGTTCTAAACCTCCCTCCTCATCACATGCCCGAAAAATGATGACTGCCTCTTTCTTACATTGATGATAAGCTTTCTCTGTGTCTTGGTCTCATTCAGCACCTCAATATTAGTCATTTTAGCAGTCCATGGGATTTTCATCATTCTTCTATAAAACCACATTTCTGTGACCCTCAGAGATTTTTCGATCTGTGTGTTAATTGTCCATGACTCGCATCCGTATGTTAGTATTGGTTCTGTCTTCTTTCTTTCTTTTGTCCTTCTCTGCTTTTTTGCCGCTAGGCGTAGCAAATTAACTGATGACCGGTTTCCGAGATAATGCACGCTCGGTGGTATGTTCTATGTAACACTGAATAACTCGCATTCTGATCGGGATTGACAAGGACTTGTTGCAGATAATGCTTCTCATTTTCAGGAATGATGTTTTCGCTTGTCCTATTCTGCTCTTTATTTTTGATCGACATCTGCCATCTGATGTTACCAGGGCTCCGAGGTATTTAAATTGCTGCACTTGTCTTAGATCAGTTCCATTTACTGTGATGGTGCATTTTTGGCAAAATCTGTTTTTTTATATTATCATAACTTCTGTCTTCTAGATGTAGGTCTACGATGCTTTAACTAGGATAACATTTGTTTCTTTGACTAGTTGGTCAACTCGTTCAGTATGGAATTGAGTCTGATATTTCTTGCCTCTTTTAGTAAAGTTTGTATCAGGGTTTCCTAAGGGAATCCAATCTTTCCTAAGGTCTTTGCATTCCACTTTAATTGCCGTTTTGTGTATAGTTGATCATTTCTTCTCATAGTATGCCCAATGCATCTCCATCGTCTTTTTCTTCATAAAATTTGCTACAAATAGTTGATCACAGATTCTCTGATTTCATAACTTCTGAATTCGTCCAATTTTATGTCCAATTTTTATATTGTGTAGACATCTATTTCAAAAAGCATTCAACTTACTTCCTATTCTTTTTCTTTTGGGTTCTCACTAGATTGGGATTTCGGATTCTCTAATAATGTCAGCCAACTCCCTCAGAATGTCAGTCACGTCGTACAGTTTGTCTTGGACACTGGTGTAGGTGGGCCACATCTTACTTCTCAAGTCAGCATACTGATGGCAGTTCTGTAGGATATGCTCTGTTATCATATTCACCAAGACTCAGTGGCACAGGTCGTTGGTGCCTATCATAAATTTAGTGTACATGTTGTGTCTCATTCTGTTGTGACCCGTCCGGATAAGAAGTATGACTGTCTGGTCCCTTCTGAACAGTTGGTAATATCCATCGTCCTTCTGTTTTTGGTTTATTTATCCCACTTTATCTTGTAGTGTCCGTTGGCTGTGCTTTTTACTTCTTCATAGCTGACCAGGCTGTCATCTTGGGGCATTCCTGCTTCCTCTTTGCCCATATCTTTAGACATTTTCAAAATCTTGCTGACATATGTTATAACTGAGACAGCATTAGAATTGAAAACTCATAACTTAATTTTAAAACAATATAACGTGGTATTTCTAATTTTATTTTGAATTTAAAAGCTGATGTTGCTATCTCCAAAAAAACAAGCTTTTATTTGTTTTAATTACTCTCCATTTATTTTCATTTTATATTTACACTTTTTATTTGTTTTGCAGATTATCATAGTTTTAGTTGTCTTAAAATTAATTTGAAATCTATATTTACTACCTCAGTTGTTTATTTATCCCGCTTATTCGTGTTGTTTTTTTCTAAATATGTCATCAGGATGTCTGAGAGCTTATTTATTATTCTTCCACTGATGACTATTCCTGCAAGTTTGTCAGGGAGATCAAGTATATCTGTTTTATAGATAACACTTAACCTTTGTATAACATCATAAAGTGTTGAACAACATCAGAGACATGGGTTTTCCATCACATTTGATTCACTTAATTATATCATGAAAAACAAGCAGCAGGCGCTAGAATCGCTGACTAACTATCATACGTAATAACAAAGTACTGCAGTCTCCGTTTATATTGACTAACCATCAGAATGATTTGAAGTACAAATGATAAAAACTACATTGTTGCTTCCTGTTCCCATACTTATATCATCATCATCAGGTGACGTCTCCACATCGAAGGTTGGCTGCAATGAATCTCCAGCATCCTCTGTTTTTCGCCTTGGTGTTGCACAGTGCCAGACTGTAACCTGTCCATTTCTTAAAGTTTCCTCCCACTTATCTCTCGGTCTTCCTCTTACTCTTCGCCTCTCAACTTTCTATTCTAGTAAAGATTTTATCATGGTGTCATGTCTTTTATGTGCCCAAAATACTTTATTTGTCTGAATTCTATTTCTCTTAATAATTGTTTCTTTATGCCTAGTTTTCCTACAACTTGTTTGTTTTTTGTCCATGAAACTCTGCCTATTCTTCTATATATCCACATATCAATTGCATCAATTCTGTCATCTAACTGCTTATTTATCTATACCAAACATATAATGATAAAATATCGAATTTTATCAAAAACATGAACATTTTGATCCGTTTACTGATGAATGGAAATTTGATTCCAAAACTAGAGGATGAGTTTTAAGAACCCCAGGGGAGCACCAGAGCGAAGATACACAGTCGACATAGCTCTTCGTTTAAATAATGTCAAGGGATTCAAACAGCTAAATTGGTCTGTTAAGAAAACACAATGAAGGCTAGAACCTTATATTAACTAAATAGAAAAATAAGATTATGTCCGCTATCAAATCAAAATGTCAGACTAAAATTAAAATTAATAATTAAGACATTGAAAAATGGGACTAATTCTAAACATCTTGATTCCGTAAATAGCAACAAATTAGCAACTGTACCAACAAATATTGTTTTCCTTCAAGTTATGACAATTATTTTCCTTGAATTTAGGACTGTTATTTTCTCTGAATGTATTACTGTTATTTTCTCTGAATGTATTACTGTTATTTTCCTTGAAGTGACGTATGTAGCTTAAGTGGTAGTGAGCAGGATCATAACGCAAGCGTATGTGGTTCAAACTCCACGGCAGGCAGTTTGGAAGCAAATTCGTATCCGTGGATATGAAAGGTAAAAATATACTCCACTGTTCATAAAGCAATGACAAATTACTGAACGTATAAATAGTGTCTAGAAAATCAACAACTCGTTTGCTGTTGTTGATGGCTAAGTCCTGTACATGATATGTCACGGTTTTCATTCATTTTTATTTTCCTTGAATTTATGACTGTTATTTTCTCAGAATTTATGACTGTTATTTTCCTTGAATTTATGACTGTTATTTTCTCAGAATTTATGACTGTTACTTTCTCATAATTTATGACTGTTATTTTCCTTGAATTTATGACAGTTACGTTCCTGGAAGCATTACTACTATTTTCATTGAGTTTGTGACAATTTCAGAGCCTGCCTATCAGTCATGCGTCATCAATACGTTTAAACTGACACCACATTCCAGGACTGCTCAAGGGGATATAGGAAACTCTGATAAACAAACAAGTATTTCCTGTGTCGAGAAGTCAACTCGGCATCTGGATGTTATCTTGACAGAAAGTTTGGGAGTTTGTATGAGCGGGTGAAAATCTAGCCAGTGTTATCCGAGGTCCATTTGGTAGTCTGTTTTACTGACCTTCAGTTTGTCAAGTGTTATCATCATTATGTGCCATACCGACTGATGTAGACGAAGGTGGATTCTCATTAATGACAGATCTGAATACTGATCAATAGTTCGGATGTTGAAACTATTACAAGTGTACACGGAGTTGACAAAGGACAGCCATTTCCCTTCACTAAGACAGTAGTTACATGACTAGACACGGGCAAGTAGACATAGAGAAAAGTAAAGGGACACCGTATACCAGAACTGCACACCAATGATGCAGGACTAGACACGGGCAAGTAGACAGATAGAGAAAAGTAAAGGGACACCGTATACCAGAACTGCACACCAATGATACAGGACTAGACACGGGCAAGTAGACATAGAGAAAAGTAAAGGGACACCGTATACCAGAACTGCACACCAATGATGGTGTAATAATATAGAGACTAGAACGGAATTGGTTTGACGTAGCGTGACGACAGAAACTAAGGATAGAAAAACAACAACATAACAACAGGAGAGACCGATATAAATTTTGGTAAGAGACGGACGTGTTGGTAAACAATGGTTCAATAAACATGATCTCAATATAAAAAAGGTGTTTGAGTTATTGTCATCAAACTCACAGTTTTTTTTTCTATCCGATCCAGAAGTACTTGAGCTTTCAGCTCTTCGGCTCGGTGTCATGGACATCGTAACCCTTCGGTTCGGTGCCACGAACACCGTGAATCTGTAGAACTTGTGGCTTTTCTGCCAGCCCGCGGAATTGAACCCGCACTCATAGAGGGTTAGTCCCCCGCAGTCCAACGCGCTACGAACACGCTGGGCAGGCGGGGCAAAACTCACAGTTAACCACCAACATCTGTTACGCCATAGACAGCTTTAAACATCATCAGATCGTGTACCAACATCCCAATTCTTAATTAAAGAAAAAGAAGAGAAACAACAACTTCTATTACACAAACTATTAGCAAACAATATGATGTTTGCGTCTATTTTGTACGAATATGGAAATACATTAGCGCTGTACAACACGGCGCCTGCAAATGACATGAAACCACTGTCATAATTCATATCTCCATATTTTACTCTGCTGGATTTACACTTAACAGAATTTCAAGAAAACTATATTTTTCAGTTTTTTGTATAGCACTCCCACCGTAATATCAAAGCAGGCATTGAAGTGGGATGCAAAGGATTCAAGAAAGAGAGGTCGACCTAAGGAGAGCCTGAAACGAACTTTGCTGAGAGAGGCAGGAAATATCGGTCTCAGTTCCATGGAGGAGATTGAACGAGTTGCACATGATAGAGTGGTATGGAGAAATTACTTGCAGGCCCTATGTAACGTATAACGGTACGAGAGGAATTATTATTATTATTATTATTACTCCCACCGTAGCTTTTGCAAATCTTCTTATCTTGTAGCCATTCTATTGCCCGCTAATCTCATTCTTTGTTTTTTTACTGAAGAAAGCATTGACATCTCAACTATATTCACATTATTATTGTTGTTACTATTATTAGCAGTACTGTAATCAGTACATGTCGCCCGTGCCTCCATAACCATCAGACAGAAGCGCCACAATATATATATATAAATGTCGGAGAGAAATGCTGTATTGTATTCTCAGTTTAGAGGGAAAATTACAATGAACGATTTACACGGAAGACCCGTTGAAAATGGAGTGTCCTAGGATAGAAGAGAATACAAAACAGATTAAGGCAATTACTTGGATTTTTAAAATGAAAGTTTATTCTCTATTAAGAAATAAAATCGTATCGTAAAGTAACGTAGGGGATGAGTGATGAATTCCTTACAGTATTGCATTTTCGTATTAAACCAGTTTTCTTTTCACTAAATTTTCATTTTACATATTCATAACTCCTTTTTCAGCTTGGTCGAGAGAAAAGTGCCCGATTCGAAAATCGAACTTTGTCTCCTGCAATTGCGCACCATTCGCTCGAATGACGTGTCTAGGCTTCAACTTGTTAAACAAACAAGTAAACATAAATACAATCTTTGTGTCATGTATATATTATGATTCTAAGACGTATTGAACCTGCCATGCCCCCAATCTGGAACAGTCCAAACCTGCACTGTATGGTTGTTAAGCTGTCATATCTCATTTGGGTTTGGGTTATCACAGAATTTGCGTCTTCTTAATTTTAAGAAAATCTAAAAATAGAATAGATCGTGATTTAAAGTTAATTCTGTTTAATGTAACTAAACTTCTGTTTACTCATTATAGTTAGTTTATGCGTGATCAAAGTGGAGTCAACACGAAAAATATTTTGTTGAACTAAAGTTTCAAACAAGCTCAACAAAGATATGTCTTATAGCTTAGTATGACATAAATCGTCTGTGTTGTGCCGGGCCAACAAAGAAAACAAAGAATAGTACCACTGCCACCTACACGTCTTGTCGTAAGAGGCGACTGATGTAGGACCTAGGGTAGCTACCAAAGTAAATAAATAGAATCGCAGAAATTTGATGTGTTGGTCTACTTATACTCACATAACCCGCACAAAGTACAATCACTCTTAGGCTCAGATCACATACAAATCACAAAGAGTGGTTTAACAAGTGGTCGATATGGAGCGTTCGAAGAAGAAGAAGAAGATATATTACATAAATTAAGTCTAGCTTTCATTGATAATAGTTTTGTTGGGTTTTTTTGTGTGTCACCCGCTATGACTTACTTCAGTGTATTCATGGTATTTCTCATTGATTTTTGCGTGAATTCATGCTTTCATTATTCCCATTGCCATTCATCATTAAGACAAGCTTATCTCCTACGTCAGCTGTTCTTTTCATTTAGATCCGAAAGTAACCGATCTAGGTTTTCCGTAGTTCAACCGTGTAACTTGTTCACAACGAGAAATTTCGGCCCGTGCTGGACTCGAGACCCGAAATTCCACGGTAGGTGGTCACTAGCGCAGCTTGCTACCAGCATCACTATCGGTGATACGTCTGACAATAGTCATTGAAAAAACATGAAGTTTTCAATCCAGTCTTTAGATTTAGAACGGGACACTGCGGTCTCAGAGCACAACGCCATATAATGGGTCACATGAACTCGGCTGTCTGCACCTGTGGAGCACCAAAGCAGTCCACAGAGCCCATGCTGCAAGATAGCTCCAGCCTGAGCAGTGTGAGAATGGAGATCTGACCAACAGAAACAACCCTTCAAAACTAAATATGATGGACCGTTGAAGACCTCAAGCGCACCGCCCTGTTATGACACATACCGGGGTAGTCACATAGCAGAAGTTGATAGCAGAAGAAGAAGAAGTTTTAAATATCATAATTTGCTAATAACAAGCGTTGGAGAAAATGAGGACAAAGTCGAAGATTAATACAAGATGCGATAGACTGCTTGAATGTAACAGTAATAGAGGTAAGATTAATACAAGATGCGATAGACTGCTTGAATGTAACAGTAATAGAGGTAGGATATTCATAAGAAAATAATATTGTAAGTCTTAGTGCAGGAATAACGAGATACGAAGAGACGATGGAATGGACGAGACAACGGCGATAGAATGGACAGGTTTTGATGCTAGGAAAGGAAATGTTGGGGGGTATTCTCTATGCCGAAGCAGTTAAGACGTTTAAGTCTGCCTGTCCTGCCTGTCCTTGTCGACCTTGCCTGTCGTGTCTGTTTTACCTGTCTTGTCTGCGTGGCCATTTGTCTTTATTTTATTCAAGTTTTTATGTTCGTTCTTATGTACTTACTACTTATATATTCTCGTGTTTCCTGTTATATTATTATATTTCCTGTTATATTATTATTATATTATATATGTTATATTATATGTGTATATGTATAAAGAAGAGGCCATACAAGAAATGAGGAAATTAGAAGAACAGTCGGAAGAACACCTGCTATTAGATTCATTGAAAAAACAGAGACTCAAATTATTTGGCCACTTCCTGAGAATTAACTCGAATACAGCAGTTGCAAGAGCGTACAACCTGAAAATGGAATCATCAAGAGGAAGGGGTAGACCAAGAAAAGATGGATTGATGGAGTTACAGGCATCTTAAAACTCCACAATACCACAACATATTAAGCGACCGAGCGTGCAATATCTCGGAAACCGATCATCAGTTCAACCTTCTACGACTAACGACAAAAAAGCAGAGAAGGACAAAAGAAAGAAAGAAAGTATATGTACACCTCTTTCATTTTATCACCCTCACACTTTTCAAACCATATTCTGTCTATATCTTCTCTTCTCTAACTCCTCCATTTCTGGTTTTCCCTCATCTACTCCTACTTCAGTTTCAGTTTGGAATATCTTCATTGCACTCTGGACATGTCCATAGGTGCTCAGATCTCTTTCGCAATATCTCCAACAGCGTCCAGCAACTGACCGTACCAGTTCGATTTTGAAAGGTAAGCCTACTCATATACCGGGGGGGTCTCTGTGGCTGAGTGGTTATGCCCTTTGTCTTGTGGAGTCTCTGTGGCTGAGTGGTTATGCCCTTTGTCTTGCGAGTCGAAGGTCGTGGGTTCGAATCCGGACCGCGCCGTTCTGTTCACGAGTGCAGTTTTTTCCAGAGACCCTTAGGATTGTTGCCGAAGCTACGGAGTTCGTGCTTTGTGCAATACTCTCGGCAGGTGGCGTGCTATTTCTGCTGAGAGGGACCAAGTCAGATGGGGTAAAACCCTGTACAATGAAGTCAATCCTTCGGTTTTAAAACCCTTAAAACCCTATACTAATATACCTGTTATGCTGTTCTTTTCTTGCCACACCAATTTTGAAACCCAGCTGCTACTTGAAGCAAATGCTCACTCCCAGTGATGACAACGTATTCATAATTGGAAAAGTGCTGTGGTCAGCTATGTTTGCTAGGACTACACTTAGAACCTGTCCACTTCAAACATGCTCCATCAAATCCAGACTTCCAATCTTTTACCTGTGTCGTAAAACCAACACTGGCCAGGTTTGTTTGTTAAGACTGTTTGAAATTCTTTAATTTTAAGCCACTATCTTTCATGACGCCATCAGAGGTTAGTTGCACTATACCACTGACTAAAGTAATTCATTTGTTGTGATCTTTCTTCTCTTCCTACTTTTTATCTCAGTGAGGTATTGAGAGGAGAGGAAATGTAAGAATTTTCTTTACGTCTTGTGAATGCGCTTTCTAAATTCGTAATCTTCTTCTTCTGCGTTCCCGATAAGTTTGTATTCCTTTCTCTCTAGTTGTTCTTGTTGTATCAGTGTTTAAAAACAGAACGCACAAGTTTTAATAAAATACCATCTTCTAGTTCATATTTTGCATCTCCATCTTTTGCGTGGTCTTCCTCTTGCTCTGTATTCATTATATTTTTTCAGCTGTTTATGACACATATCGTAGTAGTCGCATAGCAAAAAGATGTTCGCAGAAAAAGTTGCAGCTGAAACGGATGACTGGAGTTGATGTATAAGATCGCCCGAGTGGTTACCGGGGCCCAAATTTGGAGTGTAAAGAATAGAACCACTGTTACCTGCCACGCATGTCGTAAGAGGCGACTAAGGAGGTTTGGCTGAAATCGGATGCATGTGTCCTAAACGTGTAGAAGTCTTATGCGTTTAGGGGCCTACCAAACCAATGTGCAACGTATACACGTTCTCTTGGCAAAGATCAAACATATCACAAAGAGTGATTAAAATTGGTCGTAAAGAACGAACGCAAAGAAGAAGAAGAAGAAGATGTATAAGATGGTGTCTATATTCTGTGTTCTATTTGCCTCGTCTCGTAATAGCGTTTCTCTCCTCTTATATCCGCTTCCAATTATCTATGTACATGCAGCGTGATGTCTTATCCATTACTGTTGCTAGCCATGCTAACTATTCTCTGACCTCCTGCTTCCAATTATCTATGTACATGCAGCGTGATGTCTTATCCATTACTGTTGCTAGCCATGCTAACTATTCTCTGACCTCCTGCTTCCAATTATCTATGTACATGCAGCGTGATGTCTGATCCATTACTGTTGCTAGCCATGCTAACTATTCTCTGACCTCCTGCTTCCAATTATCTATGTACATGCAGCGTGATGTCTGATCCATTACTGTTGTTAGCCATGCTAACTATTCTCTGACCTCCTGCTTTCAATTATCTATGTACATGCAGCGTGATGTCTGCTGTTGCTAGCCATGCTAACTATTCTCTGACCTCCTGCTTCCAATTATCTATGTACATGCAGCGTGATGTCTGATCCATTACTGTTGCTAGCCATGCTAACTATTCTCTGACCTCCTGCTTCCAATTATCTATGTACATGCAGCGTGATGTCAGATCCATTACTGTTGCTAGCCATGCTAACTATTCTCTGACCTCCTGCTTTCAATTATCTATGTACATGCAGCGTGATGTCTGATCCATTACTGTTGCTAGCCATGCTAACTATTCTCTGACCTCCTGCTTCCAATTATCTATGTACATGCAGCGTGATGTCTTATCCATTACTGTTGCTAGCCATGCTAACTATTCTCTGACCTCCTGCTTCCAATTATCTATGTACATGCAGCGTGATGTCTGATCCATTACTGTTGCTAGCCATGCTAACTATTCTCTGACCTCCTGCTTCCAATTATCTATGTACATGCAGCGTGATGTCTGATCCATTACTGTTGCTAGCCATGCTAACTATTCTCTGACCTCCTGCTTTCAATTATCTATGTACATGCAGCGTGATGTCTGCTGTTGCTAGCCATGCTAACTATTCTCTGACCTCCTGCTTCCAATTATCTATGTACATGCAGCGTGATGTCTGATCCATTACTGTTGCTAGCCATGCTAACTATTCTCTGACCTCCTGCTTCCAATTATCTATGTACATGCAGCGTGATGTCAGATCACAATACCATGTGTAACTAAAGGAAAGTAACTGATACCCATTGGAAGGATTAGGCTAATACATAAAGCGTTCGTCTATTGTTCGATTACAATTCGTGTCAATTGGTTCAATCCCCCAATGCATGTCGTAAGAGGCGACTAATGTAGACAGTAGGGATGCTCCCTAGTAAATATAAAGCAGCGCAGAAATCGGATGTGCTGGCCTACTTGTAGGCGCATAACTGGCACAACGTACAATCGCTTTTAGGCTCAGATCACATACAAATCACACAGAGTGATTGACAAGTGGTCGATATGGAGTATTCGAAGAAGAAGAATCCTTCACTCGACGTTCCCCACGCGAGGAAAGGAATAGGCCTTCCTACCTCTTGCACACTAGAAGCAAGACATGTTAAGTGAAGTGACTTCAGACACTAACGTCTTAAAAGGCTACATGAAATCTTATTTTATTAATTGACACGAATATTGTTTAGTAACATTTGAGAGTTGGATTTATAGGTTGTCCTTTGAAACTCTACCCTCACTCATGCACCTCACGTATTCTAGCAATCTCAAACCATTCCATAATTAAATCTGTAGTTAATTGCGGACACTGTTTTTACAGGTAAAACATGGAAAGAATTGGAAGGGATGGCAAGAGAGAGGAAGAGCTGGAAGAAGTTTGTTGAAGACTTGTGCTCCGTTGGAAGTTGAAAGGTGAAGAAGAAGAATGTTGTTTAGTTCCATTTGAGAGTTGGATTTATAAGTTGTCCTTTGAAACTCTATCCTCGCTCATGCACCTCACGTATCCTAGCAATCTCAGACCATTTCATAATTAAATTTGTAGGTAAATGTAGACACTGTTCTTGCATATGCCAAATTGGTTAATAAATCTATATATGCCTTCTAATAGACTTGCCACTCGTATACACTGTGTGCGAAATGCGGCTAGAGGAGACGGGGGTTCTATATCTGGGGGAATCTCTGTGACTAGGTGATTACGCCCTTTCCTTGCGAGTCAAAGGTCGTGGGTTCGAATCAGGTCCACGTGGTTCTGTTCACGAGTGCATTTTTTTCCAGAGCCCCTAGGATTGTTGGCGGTGCTACAGAGCTCGTGCGTTGTGCAATACTCTCGGCAGATGGCGTGCCATTTCTGTGGAGAAGAAGCGAGCCATATGGGGTAAAATGAAGTCAATCCTTCGGCTTTTAAACCCTTTCAACTATTCTGGAAACCTCACAGACGAACGCATCATTAGTTATCAACGTGTTTTATTATGTCAATTTAAAGAACATATTTGACCAGGTCTGAAACAACATTAAGAAACACGTCTAATTATTTCTATTCAAAGTTTATATTGACTATAAGCGATGTAAGGAAATCGACAAATCTGAGGTAGTCAGACCGGACCAGAACAGATTTGGAGAAAACCGTTGGGGATGCTGCGGTAATACTGAGTAAATGGGCGATTGAACAAAGACAGATATATATAGTATTATATAAGTACGAGTTATAATTAGGAGAGCCGCTGTAGCATAGTTGTTAGTGAACTCGCTTCGCAAGGCTGATGGTCTGGGTTCAGCTCCCGCAATGCGCGTGGAATTTTCCCGACCACGACGGCTCTCAGGTCGACCCAGCCTCAACTGGGTACCAGACATGCTGTGGGAAAGTAAAGGCGGCCGGCGTGATGCTGACCACATCACCTATTGTGTGCCGACGGTCAATGAAAATACAGGCCTAACACTGTATTGACCTATATACCACGAGGTATGAAAGGGTTCCTTTACTTTTACTTACGAGTTATAATTAAATTTGTATATTTAATCATTAATTTGTCATTACTTATGTAATGATGTATATTCCTGTCATTTTTCAATCGCCTATGAACTAGAAGCTAATATTTTATGAAAACTTATGCGTACTGATTTTAAACACAAAAATATTCTGCACAAACTGGACAATGACCTTTGTGTAGAGATGTTTAATGTGTTCAGCTGACCACGCTTTTAGAAAATAGCGTTGATGATCTTTAAAAACAAGCATGTTTGTTCTTGTGTTTCTGTGACTGTGTGCTTAAATATAACACTCATACAACAAGGGGGGAAATGAGCAAACTGTGAGACATCCAGAATAGTAAGCACTGCGTTGAAGGTGATAGTTGAAGTGTTAACAAGGGAGCTTTGGCGCAGATGTGAACTGAGAATTTTACGTACGACCTGCAGGTGCTGAAATGAAATGAAAATCGTGACATTTCCTTTATAAAACTTCGCTATCAACCACAGTAAACTAGTCGTCCATTTTATAGGCACCACTTATATGTTCAGTAGTTTGTCATTGCTTTCTGAACGGTGAGGTCTGTTGTTACCGTTCGAAAAAATCCAAGCCGACGAAATTTGATTCCAAACCCTCGGCCGCGGTGTTTGAACCAGGTATGCTTGGATTGTGATCGAGCTCACTAAAGCTACAGACGCCCATGTAGGTGTTGAGTGTATTTTCTTTTTTTTCCGATCCAGAAGCACTTGAACTTTTTAGCTCTTCGGCTCGGTGCCATGGACATTGTAACTCTTCGGTTCGGTGCCACGAACACCGTAAATCTGGGGAATCTGTGGCTTTTTCTGCCATCCCGCGGAATTGAACCCGCACACACAGAGGGATAGTCACCAGTAGTCCAACGCGCTACGAAAACACTGGGCAGACTGGCATTAGGATGTATAAGAACACAGATCAACAACATTTTCAAATATGAAGTATGAAGACAATTTGTGAGATAAATTGAAGTATGAAGACAATTTGTGAGATCAATTGAAGTATGAAGACAATTTGTGAGATAAATTGAAGTATGAAGATAATTTGTGAGATAAATTGAAGTATGAAGATAATTTGTGAGATAAATTGAAGTATGAAGACAATGTGTGAGATAAATTGAAGTATGAAGATAATTTGTGAGATAAATTGAAGTATGAAGATAATTTGTGAGATAAATTGAAGTATGAAGATAATTTGTGAGATAAATTGAAGTATGAAGACAATGTGTGAGATAAATTGAAGTATGAAGACAATTTGTGAGATAAATTGAAGTATGAAGACAATTTGTGAGATAAATTGAAGTATGAAGATAATTTGTGAGATAAATTGAAGTATGAAGATAATTTGTGAGATAAATTGAAGTATGAAGACAATGTGTGAGATAAATTGAAGTATGAAGACAATTTGTGAGATAAATTGAAGTATGAAGACAATTTGTGAGATAAATTGAAGTATGAAGACAATTTGTGAGATAAATTGAAGTATGAAGATAATTTGTGAGATAAATTGAAGTATGAAGATAATTTGTTAGATAAATTGAAGAATGAAATCATTAGATATTGAGATTATTATTTAAGTCAGTTTTTGTACGCATACGCACACTCATGCAAATGTATGCGCACGCACAGGTTCACTCGCTCCCTACACACACGCTCACATACGTATACAAACACGTATATACGCGCGTGCTTCAACCCACACATGCACGCATCACACACACACGCACGAACATATTACGAATACACGCACGTACACAGACGCTCACACACAAATACACACAGCACGCATACACGCTCACGCGCGCACGCTCATGTTTACGCACACGCTCGTACAAGCATAAGCACATGCGTATAATCACACATTCACATATATATGTTTTGTTAAACTTTGTTTATTATTGTTCCCTCTAAACAAACCACTTATCAAGCCCTCGTTCTGAGCTGTTTATTCAGCCAGAGTACATCTATTATATATATCGCCCGAGTGGTTACCGGGGCCCAAATTTGAGGTGTAAAGAATAGAACCACTGTTACATGCCACGCATGTCGTAAGAGGTGACTAAGGAGGTTTGGCTGAAATCGGTGCACATGCCGTAAACGTGTAGAAGTCTATGCGTTTAGGGACTACCAAACCAATGTGCAACGTATACACGTTCTTGGCAAAGATCAAACATATCACAAAGAGTGATTAAAATTGGTCGTAAAGAACGAACGCAAAGAAGAAGAAGAAGAAGAAGTGTATATATATATATATATATATATGTACATATATGCACACCTGGGAATTGGTTCAGATTCGAATCTACAACCCTCAGAACGATATGCAAACGTCTAACAACTTTGTCATGGAGCACCCCCGAATGAACTAGCTAAAATCACTCGTACTGAAAGCCTTCAATGACCACGACCTTCACATAAAGTAGATCCTACCCTGCTCTCTCTAATACTGTCACGCCCTAGTTAACATAATGTAATCCTTAGATCAATATGCTCATATCAAAACTAATCCACAAAAAATCACTAAATTGGTTTGGACTAAATGTCTGCTATGTTATTTGTATCATATAGTTGACAAACAATGACTCATACGAGCACATTTTCATCTCAAGTGATGCACCACCTGCAGAAACGACATTGAGATTGAAATGACAAAGTCTGTGTGCATGAGTTTCATTGTATTTGTTACAAATGACTCCTCCCCATACCTAATTTGTTGATCTGGTTTGGAACTAACTTCTTATGTGTAATACGTAATTTATATATATGAGGGTGAAGCATGGACATTTAATAAGGCAGTGGAAAAACACATATGTGCTTTTGAATATAAGTGTTATAGAAGAGTCCTCCGTATACCATGGACATGGACAGCAATTAGATCTATCCAGAAAGAACTCAAAATCAAAGAAAACTGGCTGATGATACAAATAAGAAAGAGAAAATTGAGATATTTTGGACATTAAAAATACATGAAGGGCTGGAGAAGATCATCATGGAAGAAGGCATACTGGCAAAGAGAAGAAGAGGAAGAAGACGGAGAAGATGGATTCAGGATGTAACTGATGGTTTGAATATGACGGCTGCAGAGGCAGGACATCTGGCCTATAAGAGAGAAATTCCGGAGGACTGTTGGGGTGGCAAAGTTCTGCTTAGAGCAAGCAATTTGATGATGATGAATACGTAGTTTATTTATGTGTTTGTGCAAGGTACTTTTAAAAAAAAAAACTGATCCAGAAGCACTTGAGCTGTCAGCTCTTCGGCTCGGTGCCATGGACATCGTAACCCTTCGGTTCGGTGCTACGAACACCGTAAATCTGGAGAACCTATGGCTTTTCTGCCAGCCCACGGAATTGAACCCGCACTCACAGGGAGCTTGTCACCCGTCGTCCAACGCGCTACGAACACGCTGGGCAGGCGGGCACGCAAGGTAGTAAACACGGGACGCAATAGTAAACTGGTCAGAGTTAAGACCAACAGGCTAGACTATTTTTTAAAACTATCTGAACATGTAGAAAACATAAAACATCCCGACCTAAAATACGTGAATCTGAGGACGCGGACGATTCCGTAATCTGGACACGGCAGTTTCATTATGCGACGTTAGGGGGATGACAACGCGCCTATTGGATAAGGATCTTGGTCATTTTGACATTTAGAACCAAAACAAAACCTGAATTTCTTACTACATCCATTGCCTAGATGGTTGTGTACTTGAAAATACTCTAAAGTTTTATTTTTGTTATAGAACTAACTGGTTGAGTACTTGAAAATGTTCTAAATCTTTTTTTTTTGTTATAGAACTAACTGGTTGAGTACTTGAAAATGTTCTAAATCTTTTTTTTTTTGTTATACTCTAAGGTTTTATTTTTGTTATAGAACTAACTGGTTGTGTACTTGAAAACGTTCTAAAGCTTTATTTTTGTTATAGAACTAACTAGTTGTGTACTTGAAAATACTCTAAAGTTTTATTTTTGTTATAGAACTAACTGGTTGTGTACTTGAAAATACTCTAAATTTTTTTGTTTGTTATAGAACTAACTGGTTGTATACTTGAAAATACTCTAAAGTTTTATTTTTGTTATAGAACTAACTGGTTGTATACTTGAAAATACTCTAAAGTTTTATTTTTGTTATAGAACTAACTAGTTGTGTACTTGAAAATACTCTAAAGTTTTATTTTTGTTATAGAACTAACTGGTTGTATACTTGAAAATACTCGTAAAGTTTTATTTTTGTTATAGAACTAACTGGTTGTATACTTGAAAATACTCTAAAGTTTTATTTTTGTTATAGAACTAACTGGTTGTGTACTTGAAAATGCTCGTAAAGTTTTGTTTTTTAAAATAGAACTTCTGGTAGTGTTCTAAAAAGCTTCTCTAAAATAGAACTTGCTGGTAGTGTTCTAAGAACACTTCTCTCTAAAATAGAACTTGCTGGTAGTGTTCTAAGAACACTTCTCTCTAAAATAGAACTTGCTGGTAGTGTTCTAAGAACACTTCTCTCTAAAATAGAACTTGCTGGTAGTGTTCTAAGAACACTTCTCTCTAAAATAGAACTTGCTGGTAGTGTTCTAAGAACACTTCTCTCTAAAATAGAACTTGCTGGTAGTGTTCTAAGAACACTTCTCTCTAAAATAGAACTTGCTGGTAGTGTTCTAAGAACACTTCTCTCTAAAATAGAACTTGCTGGAAGTGTTCTAAGAACACTTCTCTCTAAAATAGAACTTGCTGGTAGTGTTCTAAGAACACTTCTCTCTAAAATAGAACTTGCTGGTAGTGTTCTAAGAACACTTCTCTCTAAAATAGAACTTGCTGGTAGTGTTCTAAGAACACTTCTCTCTAAAATAGAACTTGCTGGTAGTGTTCTAAGAACACTTCTCTCTAAAATAGAACTTGCTGGTAGTGTTCTAAGAACACTTCTCTCTAAAATAGAACTTGCTGGTAGTGTTCTAAGAACACTTCTCTCTAAAATAGAACTTGCTGGTAGTGTTCTAAGAACACTTCTCTCTAAAATAGAACTTGCTGGTAGTGTTCTAAGAACACTTCTCTCTAAAATAGAACTTGCTGGTAGTGTTCTAAGAACACTTCTCTCTAAAATAGAACTTGCTGGTAGTGTTCTAAGAACACTTCTCTCTAAAATAGAACTTGCTGGTAGTGTTCTAAGAACACTTCTCTCTAAAATAGAACTTGCTGGTAGTGTTCTAAGAACACTTCTCTCTAAAATAGAACTTGCTGGTAGTGTTCTAAGAACACTTCTCTCTCTGTAGGGTTTTGCAATTGAAAAAATAAAGTGTTTGGTTCGAATCTTGTGTTGGTAATTTGTGTTTTTTTCCGAGTTCCTTCTTCTTCTTCGAATGCTCCATATCGACCCCTTCTCAACCACTCTGTGGGATTTCTATGTGATCTGAGCCTAAGAGCGATTGTACATTGTGCAAATTATGCGCCTACAAGTAGACCAGCATATCTGATTTCAGCGCTGCTTTTTATTTACTAGGTTAGCATCCCTAGGGCCTACATCAGTCGCCGCTTACGACATGCATAGTAGGTCGCAGTGGTACTATTCTTTGCTTCTCTTGGGGGCCCCTGCACCACACGAGAGTTCTGAGCTCCTAATCCTTGTTGTACACTATCTATTTATTGATCATATGTTAGCAACGCTTTATGACAAATACAAACTTTAATTGCACCCGTTAGTGACCCTAACGGTATAAGTGAACTGATTATAAAACTGAATATGGAAATCATATATCATAAAATTATATGTCTGTGAGAACAGTCATCATTTGAACACCTAGTTCGCCCGAGTGGTTACCGGGGCCCAAATTGGGGTGTAAAGAATAGAACCACTGTTACCTGCCACGCGTGTCGTAAGATGCGACAAAGGAGGTTGGGCGTGGGGCTAGCTACCCCACACCGTAAAAAAAACCCACAGTAGATGGCTACAGAACGGAGAACGAAGCGAGTAAACGCTGGCTGAAACCGGACACTTCGCCTAAGGATAAGCACCAGGACTCCAAATGGTGCTGAAGATGTGACGTAAAACACACCAATGTTAGGATGCACGAATCATGTTTTCACATGAATAGAATTTATGGGGAGGTCTGGTACATCGGTCTGAGCGGTGATCGAGAGAGAGAGAGAGAGAGAGAGAGAGCACCTATCTAAAGATAAAGAAAGCAAAGACCAAGCAGAACATTTAGACGCATGCCGCAAGACGAAATGCACTGAGTATCACTGACATGGAAAATTACACAGAAGACAGCAAAAGATAAAAAGCATGGGGAGTCCTTGTAGAGTTCTCATGTCTCAAAGAATAATATAGTGAATTGTTATTGGTTATTAAACTGACGTCATTGCACTCAGGGCAGACCCATATGTGCTTAGTCTCCTTCAACAGATATCAAAGAGTATGCATACTCAAATTCAATATAAGTTTGTATATGTTTGTGTGATGTGCATATGAATTCTTTCTTAGACATCGTTTGTTGCACGATTTGATGAAGATCATGTTCTTGGGTCTCTTATTTCAATATCTTGAGAACCACTGTTATCAGATTAGATATATTCAATAACGACAACTCCAAACTGAAATATTCGGTTTGCTAAAACAAACAATATGTTTCTATATTTATTGTAAACATGACACGATATCATCTTACCTCCCTTTTTGTATTAGATTTGGGCTCTCACGCGGTTCTTGACTTATCTTTTTTACTGACTCGAACGCCTTGAGGGTGAGATTAAAGTGGTCAACAGAAGCCATTTTCACACGCACTTACGTGAACAGGTTGTCTTTACAAATATTGTTATCTCTAAGTTATCTGTAGATATGAGCAAGAGCTTTGTACTATTTTAGTTATTGCGATATTATGCAATAAGCTTTATGGGTTTTTTGGACTTGTTCATCGTCTTGTCTTTTCTATCACATTTTTAATGTGAAAGTTTCTTGCAGTCACAAACCGGATTTCTTTTAGGGTTATATGTGAATAACTATGTGTGCATGGGGGTCCATACTTTATGGCAGGAGTGGGGTGTATGTGTGTGAAGTGCCCCCCACCACGCCAACTTCCTGCATGGAAAATCACCTCCTGATAAAACAGTTGTATACGAATATGGTCTACATTTCCGCATAGTAAAACTATGAAATAATATTTTTAAATTCATTTTATCACCCCTGGGAAAAAATGTTTATTGACACCTATGTATGTGTGATCTGATCTTTTTTCTTACACTCGAAGAAATCAGCAGAAGCCATTCAAAAATCATCCAAAGGTGATATATGAGGCGCCGTGACTAAGCTTGAATTTGTAGCAGGCCAACAAGAACATAAAACCTCTGCGCCGAGGGTGGAACAGATAGAGATGTTAAAATAAGAATACAGAAGACAAGAGGAGCTTTCATTGCACTGGGAAACATTTGGAAGTCCAAAGAAATCAAATCTAGAACAAAAATTCGGATATTTAACTCTAATGTTAAAGCAGTTCTACTGTATGGGTCAGAAACATAAGAATAACTAAAACAATAGCGCATAAACTGCAAACATTCATCAACTGGTGTCTGCGCAGAATAGAGGGAATAAGATGGTATGATAGGGTCACAAATGAGGAACTTATGGAGAGAACAAGACAGATTCCAGTGAACGAACAGGTTTAAAAAGACGCTGGCGCTGGATAGGACACACTTTGCGAAAACCGGAGAGGAATATAACAAGAAGGGTCCTTGTCTGGAACCCGCAGGGACAACGAAAGAAGGGAGGCCGAGAAATACATGGAGACGAGATTTGGAGGCGGAGATCAACAATATAAAGAAGAGCTGGAGGGAGCTGGAGGGAGGAGCTGCAGGAGATAGCTAGAGATAGGAAGACTTGGCATGAGTTGGTTGAGGGCCTATGCCCCAACCCGGGTAAAAGTCAAAGAGAAAAGAGAGAGCCGAAGTGACCCACATGAACTTTATACCAAACACAAGATAAAGACAGTAAATACAACATTATGCTTATGTACAAGAAGAAGAAGAACAGAAATGAAATAAAACAAAGTCACATATGACTGTTTCTGAAGTGACTGTTAATGACAGTTAAGCTTTTAGAAATCAACAGACGGTAGAGATAACTGTAATCTATAACAACCATTATATGTATCTTTATAGAACACTTGAGCACTTGTCAAACTAGTCTGAAGTTTTCAGTCATATGATTATGCGAGGTCTCTAGAGAAACTTGAGACTTAACTTATTTATTGTAAACACAGACTTTGCGAGTTAATAAAAATAGTTTAGTGTGAAGGATTTAATTGATGTCACATTGTTTCATGATAAGGCTTTAATCTTCTATGCAGAAATGTTATGCACCATACCGAAATTATTTATACAAAGCCTGAACTCCGTAGCTCAAACAAAAAGCCTAGGGAACTTCGAAACTTTCCACTCGTGAAAAGAACGACTATTTTTGGATTCAAACTCAAGGCTTTCAGAAAGTAAAACAAGTTACCTGCCCTTTACCACCACTTCTCCTCCTTCTCCCGCCACCCTTTCTAAAAAAGAATGACGTAATATATGTATATATATAAATCCTCTCTCCCCGTTACACATGACATAGGTCAAGTCAAGTCAAGGAACCCTTTCATACCTCGTGGTATATAGGGAAAACAGTGTTAGGTCTGTATTTTCATTGACCGTCGACACACGATGGGTGATGTGGTCAGCATCACGCCGGCCGCCTTTACTTTCCCAGAGCATGTCTGGTACCCAGTTGAGGCTTTGTCGACCTGAGAGCCGTCGCGGTCGGGAAAAATTCCACGTGCACTGCGGGAGTTGAACCCAGACCGCCAGCCTTGAGAAGCGAGCTCACTAACAACTACGCTACCGCGGCTCTCACAAGACATAGGGCCTGCAAGTAATTTTCCCATGTCGCTCTGTCCTGAACAACTCGTTTAATTTGTTCTATTGTCTATTGGAAGATGCAATGTGTTGTTCACTCTTGCCGTTAAGCGTAGGGGTGGGAGCTTTAATTTTCGTTCTAAGGTCAGATGAGTCGTCCTTGTTGTGTTATATCCGTGTTTATTTAGTGTGGTCTTGATATTGTCTACCATCTTTTTCTTGGGCTTCCCTTGGCTCTAGTACCTGATCTCTTTTTATTGTATGCTGTTATTAGTGGTTGGTTGTATTCCATTCGCATTAAATGTCCAAACCACTGCATTTGTTGTCTTTCGATGTATACGGTTCATGAAATTCTGCCCACTCTGCTTCTGATGTCCTCATTTCGTAGTCTATCTTTCTGGTGACTCCCACTGTCGTCCTCAAACATTTCATTTCACACGTGGTGAGCTTTCTGTGGTGTGTTGTTGCAAGAAACCAAGTTTGGCACTAGTAACAAAGTGTTGGTAGGAAAATACTTTTTATCATCTGTCTTTTCACTTCCATCTTGATCTTTTGGTGTTGTAGTAATAGTGCCAGCTGGTGGGTCACAGAAATTGCTGAATATTTTCTATGGAATTAAATCCGATATTTCCCGACTCTCTCAGTAAATTTCATTTCATGGTTTCCCTAAGGCGTCATTTTTTTATTGAATCCTTTGCCTCCATCTTCAATACCTGCTTTGTGATTCTTTGATCATTTCTTCTCAGAGTATGCCCAACATATCTTCATCTTCTCTTTCTTATAGCAGTTGTTATTAAAATGAGATACTACTGCTACTATATCTTTTTCTTCTCAACGAATTATAGTTCTGCATCGTTCGCACTTCAACTAACTTTATTCTAGATGTTCTTCTTTGTGGTTTGTCTCAAGATCACTGTGACTTTCTTATACACTGTTCTTCGGCATATTTTCGATTCTTGTTTTGTTCACCTCTGTCTATATCTGGTTATAGATTCTTCTTAGAACGTTTCATATCGACCACTTGTTAAACCACTCTTTGTGATTTGTATGCGATCTGAGCATAAGAGCAAGTTGTGCTAGTTATGTTCCTACAAGTAGGCAAACACAACCGATTTCTGCGACGCTTTTTATTGACTAGGTTAGCTTCCCTAGGCCTCAACCTCAGTCGCCTCTTACGACATGCCTTGTAGGTAGCTTCCATAGGCCCTAACCTCAGTTACTGCTTACGACATGACTTGTAGGTAGCTTCCCTAGGCCCTAACCTCAGTTACTGCTTACGACATGCCTTGTAGGTAGCTTCCCAAGGCCCCAACCTCAGTCGCCTCTTACGACATGCCTTGTAGGTAGCTTCCCTAGGCCCCAACCTCAGTCGCCTATTACGACATGCCTTGTAGGTAGCTTCCCTAGGCCTCAACCTCAGTCGCCTCTTACGACATGCCTTGTAGGTAGTTTCCCCTAGGCCCCAACCTCAGTCGCCTCTTACGACATGCCTTGTAGGTACCTTCCTAGGCCCCAACCTCAGTCGCCTCTTACGACATGCCTTGTAGGTAGCTTCCCTAGGCCCCAACCTCAGTCGCCTCTTACGACATGCCTTGTAGGTAGCTTCCCTAGGCCCAACCTCAGTTACTTACGACATGCCTTGTAGGTAGCTTCCTAGGCCCTAACCTCAGTTACCTTACGACATGCCTTGTAGGTAGCTTCCTAGGCCCCAACCTCGTCCCTCTTACGACATGCCTTGTAGGTAGCTTCCTAGGCCCTCAACCCGTCGCCTCTTACGACATGCCTTGTAGGTACCTTCCCTAGGCCCCAACCTCAGTCGCCTCTTACGACATGCCTTGTAGGTACCTTCCTAGGCCCCAACCTCAGTCGCCTTTACGACATGCCTTGTAGGTACTTCCCTAGGCCCCAACCTCAGTCGCCTCTTACGACATGCCTTGTAGGTCTCCTAGGTCACTCGTCGGCCTCTTACGAACATGACCTTGTGGGCGTGTATGTATCCTCTCTTTTTGAAGCTTCATATTGACATCTGGGGTGTTATATATTTTCTTCTTTGAAAGCTTCATATCGACATCTTGGGTCTGTTATATATTTTCTTCTTTGAAAGCTTCATATCGACATCTTGGGTGGGTTATATATTTTCTTCTTCTTTGAAAGCTTCATATCGACATCTTGGGTGGGTTATATATTTTCTTCTTCTTTGAAAGCTTCATATCGACATCTTGGGTGGGTTATATATTTTCTTCTTTGAAAGCTTCATATTGACATCTTGGGTGGGTTATATATTTTCTTCTTTGAAAGCTTCATATCGACATCTTGGGTGGGTTATATATTTTCTTCTTTGAAAGCTTCATATCGACATCTTGGGTGTGTTATATATTTTCTTCTTTGAAAGCTTCATATCGACATCTTGGGTGTGTTATATATTTTCTTCTTTGAAAGCTTCATATTGACATCTTGGGTGTGTTATATATTTTCTTCTTTGAAAGCTTCATATCGACATCTTGGGTGTGTTATATATTTTCTTCTTTGAAAGCTTCATATTGACATCTTGGGTGTGTTATATATTTTCTTCTTTGAAAGCTTCATATTGACATCTTGGGTGTGTTATATATTTTCTTCTTTGAAAGCTTCATATTGACATCTTGGGTGTGTTATATATTTTCTTCTTTGAAAGCTTCATATTGACATCTTGGGTGTGTTATATATTTTCTTCTTTGAAAGCTTCATATTGACATCTTGGGTGTGTTATATATTTTCTTCTTTGAAAGCTTCATATTGACATCTTGGGTGGGTTATATATTTTCTTCTTCTTTGAAAGCTTCATATTGACATCTTGGGTGTGTTATATATTTTCTTCTTCTTTGAAAGCTTCATATTGACATCTTGTGTGGGTTATATATTTTCTTCTTCTTTGAAAGTTTCATATTGACATCTTGTGTGGGTTATATATTTTCTTCTTCTTTGAAAGTTTCATATCGACATCTTGGGTTGGTTATATATTTTTTCTTCTTTGAAAGTTTCATATCGACATCTTGGGTGTGTTATATATTTTCTTCTTCTTTGAAAGCTCCATATTGACATCTTGGGTGTGTTATATATTTTCTTCTTCTTTGAAAGCTTCATATCGACATCTTGGGTGTGTTATATATTTTCTTCTTCTTTGAAAGCTCCATATTGACATCTTGGGTGTGTTATATATTTTTTTCTTCTTTGAAAGCTTCATATCGACATCTTGGGTGTGTTATATATTTTCTTCTTTGAAAGCTTCATATTGACATCTTGGGTGTGTTATATATTTTTTTCTTCTTTGAAAGTTTCATATCGACATCTTGGGTGTGTTATATATTTTCTTCTTTGAAAGCTTCATATTGACATCTTGGGTGGGTTATATATTTTCTTCTTTGAAAGCTTCATATCGACATCTTGGGTGTGTTATATATTTTCTTCTTTGAAAGCTTCATATCGACATCTTGGGTGGGTTATATATCTTCTTCTTCTTTGAAAGCTTCATATTGACATCTTGGGTGTGTTATATATTTTCTTCTTCTTTGAAAGCTTCATATTGACATCTTGGGTGGGTTATATATTTTCTTCTTTGAAAGCTCCATATTGACATCTTGGGTGTGTTATATATTTTCTTCTTTGAAAGTTTCATATTGACATCTTGGGTGGGTTATATATTTTCTTCTTCTTTGAAAGTTTCATATTGACATCTTGGGTGTGTTATATATTTTCTTCTTTGAAAGTTTCATATTGACATCTTTGGTAATATTTCTTCTTGAAAGTTTCATATTGACATCTGTGTTATATATTTCTTCTTTGAAAGTTTCATATTGACATCTTGGGTGGGTTATATATTTTCTTCTTTGAAAGTTTCATATTGACATCTTGGGTGGGTTATATATTTTCTTCTTTGAAAGTTTCATATTGACATCTTGGTGTATATTTTCTTCTTTGAAAGCTCCATATTGACATCTTGGGTGGGTTATATATTTTCTTCTTCTTTGAAAGCTCCATATTGACATCTTGGGTGGGTTATATATAAGACGAGATAATTATATATGTTCGAATACCAGCCCACTGTGGCGTACCAGGAAATGAGAGAGCAGACATGCTGGCTAAGGAGGGAACAACACTTACACAACACAAGCACCCAGTGTTACTACCAGAAATCAAGACACATATCAGAAGAAAGTACAAAGAGGTATGGAGGCAACAAACCCACAGCAAACACCCACAAGATCCCATCAGCAGACTAAACAGAAAACAGCACACAACAATCTTTCGCCTAAGAACAGGTCACTGCAGGCTCACCACAATAAAGCCTGCTCAGACTGCACAGTGTGCATACCAGACAGAAACACAGACTCCAGAGCACATCCTGCTTGTCATGTCCATCATTCATACACCAACGAAACGAAACATGGCCTCATGAACAAAGTTTACAGACCAAGCTATGGGGAACTCTCGAAGAACACCATCTGACATGCAGCTTCATAGAGGCAACCCATCTCATGGTTTAGACGAGCATACGAAACCGAACGCAAAGAAGAAGAAGCAGATATATGTTTTTATTTCTGTACATTGGACAACACAATGTAGTATATCAGAAAATCAAACAAGATAAATAATCGTCATCGTCTTCTTCTTCTGCGTTCGTCTTGATAATGGTATCTTTTAGTGGTGCCTAGAAAATCAACGACTAGTTTACTGTGGTTGATGGCTTCGTCCTTTAGGATATGCCACGATTTTCATTCTAGCTACGAAGAGTTTGTGTGTGATATCTGCGCATTTAAGCCCGTCATATCTACTTTTGGTACGACATATTGCGTATCCTACTCGCTTAGTCAGACTGTTAAGATGAAACCTGTTACCAGGATCATCCCTTGGAGGGGGAGTATTGTCGTTTTCGGTTCACTGAACCTGATAATTAATATGTCAAGGATGAGCAACTTCTTGTCAGCGGGCAAAATGCGGTCCGCGATTTGTTTCTATCAGTCCCACTGGTGTATACTCAAAGTTCAACACATGCAGGGCATGTTTGTTTATTTAACTGATTGGAAATCGAATTGAAAAACGGGTTATGACGGAATTCAATTAATGTCCTATTTTCCCATTAAAGTTGAATATACAAAATTTAGCTGCAGTTTCCTTAATTATTAACCGATTTGTATGATTAATATCGCTCGCCTGTCCAGCGTGTTCGTAGCGCGTTCGACTTCGTGTGACAAGTCCTCTGTGAGTACGGGTTAAATTCCCTGGACTGGCAGAAAAAGCTATAGGTTCTCCAGATTTACGGTGTTCGTGGCACCGAACCGAAGGTTACGATGTCCATGGCACCGAGCCGAAGAGCTGGAAAGCTTAAGTCCTTCTGGATCGGAAGGGGAGTGGGAGGGGGGTATGAGTAATATACCATTTTGTAGATAAAACGAATTTTCTTTAAGATAGATTTAAAACAAATAGACAGGGGCGCTCCTAGCGGCTCATGGGAGCGAATCAGTGTAAGGAAACTGAACTGAAAGTGGACAGTACAAACTGTTATCCTACATCACCAGTTCAGTGCATAGAATCATTTGGAAAATGATCTCATTGCGATATTTGATGATGTTTTTCATATCATTGATACCATCGTAAAATAAATTGTCCTCTAAGTTTTCACGTTACTTCGATTCGAACATCTAAGCGGAAATGTCTCACTCAGTAAATTTGTCTCTAGGTAAAGTTATTCTCGTTGTATACTCAGCTTGATTTCTTCCTTCAAAAGGTAGTATCACAGTAATGCATCTGTCATTGATTGGCCAGGTAACACTTCACTTTACTTAGACTCTTGTAAATAACTAATTATCTAACTAATTATTTCTACATTTTTAGTAGAGACAACGACATCGAGCATGACTATGGAAATCACCGCTGCCTCCAGGGCTTTGTCATGGGTGGCTGAGCAACAGGTAGCCCGTACGGTTATCATATCAGACTCGATGAATATGCTTCAAATGACTGAATCTGGAAAGTTGCGCGTGGAGTAGGTGAACATTATTGGGAGATCACAACTCAAGAAAATGACATGGTTGTACACACCTGGACATGCTGGAGTTTAGGGTAATGGACGTGCTGACTTTCTTGCAAACAATGTCCCGACTCAAGAGGGCAGAAGTATGGACAGAGCCGATATTATCAATGCGGTATGCTCTCATTTATGTAACATGGGCAAGTCTCAGATAATGGAACGAGGTCGAGAACTAGGCATTAAGTTTGGACATGTCAGTGTCGTCTTCATGGTAGAGAGAAGATATACTAATCAACTTCTCATGGGTACGTTGAGCAAATGGATTTTGGTATGGCTGCTGCAGCGGAGAACAGAGAACGAATGGGAATGCCCAATGGGCCATGACACCGATCGCGTAACATAACATCAAACTAATTAACTAACCAACAAGTAAACAGCCAATTAACCAACTACTTAACTAACTAACTAACCAATTAAAATACTGACGAATTAACTAGCCAACTAACAAACATCAAACTAACCAACTACTTAAGTAACTTACCAATTAACTTATTGACTTATTCAATAAGAAACTAATTGATTACAATTGTTTGTTTGATATTCTTGACATTAAAAACACCTTGCCTAAACATTTAACTGTACTACACTTGTCCTATCGTTCAAAAAGCAATGGTAAACTACTTAACGTATAGGTGGTGCCTAGAAAATCAACACCTCGTTTACTGTGGTTGATGGCTACGTCCTGTAAAGGATATGCTACGATTTTCTTTTTTCATGCTTGTCCTATCGACGAGGACACAAGAGGGTTGTAGGTTGAATCTCACACTTGACGTTCCACGTGTGAGGAAAAGAAGTGGCTCTGCTACCACCTGCACACTAAGGTCTAGAAATGTGAAGTGACAAACACTTCATACCTAATGACCTGAACAATGATACGGGAAACTTTATTATTTGATTATACTGTACATCAGGGGTGGCTCGTCATTAAGGACCAGTGAGGCCTGGCCCCACCAATAATCGAAAGGGGGCAACTTCCCGGAATAGACAAATAATAGTAAATACTCCAAAAACCATGATTTTTCCGAAAATTTGCGTCTGGCCCCACCAAGAAAAATAACTAAGAGCGGCCGCTGCTGTACATACAAAAAATAATTAAGAGCGGCCGCTGCTGTACATACAAAAAATAACTACGAGCGGCCGCTGCTGTAAGCTGTACATACAAAAACACCACTCCTATATTTTAGTCATGACTTTATTTACATGGTGTAGATGCTTAACAATGATAATATTGTGTTCATATTAAGTATGATATTTGCACCTCCTGACCTGTTGTTGGTATTTCCCATTTAAGATCATGAATAAACATATAGGTCCCTATGACATGCCCTAGATATATAAACTTGTCAAATATACTATTACATGTAAGGTAGGTACGCATTAATGGCTGTGTGTCAGAGACGTGGTGAACTAGCCTTGACCTTTCTTTACAAGGGAATCTGTATGGTGAAGTCGTTTGTTTTACGTTCTAAAGTTCGTGGATTCGAATCAGGACTGCGTCGCTCGGTTCGTGAGTGCCTTTTCTTATAGAGATCCCTAAGATTGGAGCTGCTCGCGTGCCCAGCGTGTTCGTAGTGCGTTGAACTACGAGTAACTAGTCATCTGTAAGTGCGGGTTCAACTCCGCGGACTGGCAGAAAAGCTACAGGTTCCCCAGATTTACGATATCCATGACACCGAGCCGAAGAGATTTCAGTTCAAGTGCTTCTGGATCGGGAAAAAAAAAAGAAAAAAAAGATTGGAGCTGGGGATACGGAGAAAGTACAGTACTTTAGGAAGGGAGTGTCATTTTTGTGGAGAGTGATCGAGTCATATGGGAAAACCCCGGTACAATAAAAAAACCCATTTAAAATGCTTTACACTGTGGTGTTTTAGTAACATACTTGTTTGGCTAATGAACTAGGAATCGATATGACCTCCGAGTTGGTGTAATTTTCTAAAGACATATTTCTGTCTATTGAGAGATATTCTTCTTCTTCTTTTTTCGCTCGCTGTCAATTCAGGAAGTAATCATGACAACGGGTATTGCACCTCTGACTTATTTTTGCGTGAGGCCTGCTTACCGTTTGACTGGTGCTCCTCGTCATAGCGGCGAGCCTTCGTCGACTTCGGGGGTATTTCAAGATTAAATACTTTTTTTTTTCCGATCCAGAAGCACTCGAGCTTTCAGTTCTTCGGTTCGGTGCCACGAACACCGTGAATCTGGGGAACCTGTGGCTTTTCTGCCAGCCCGCGGAATTGAACCCGCACACACTGAGGGCTAGTCACCCGCAGTCCAACGCGCTACGAACACGCTGGGCAGGCTGGCGATTAAATACTTCAAGTGTGATCGTTATAGGAAATCTGTGGTCCGAAGCACTTGCCATGAGTCCTCGTACCATCGGAAAGAGCGGTATTCAATTCTTTCATCACCCTCGTGTCTTCGAGACTAAGAAAATCGCAGAAAAGTCACATTTCTTTGGTTTTTTAAAAATGTATAACACACCACACCGTCAGCTTTTGTGGCCGTTTGAGACTTCAATGTGCGCTGTTTTGACTACGAAGTTAGGAACGAGTTTTTCCCTGTGTCGGACACATATTGATTGATTGATTGATTGGATTAGTAGAACCATCATCCTTGCACTTCGGTGAGCAACCGTGTGTTCTCCTATCGCGTTCTTACACAGGAACATCTCAGCTGCAGTGTACGAGCTTCGTAGCACCGGCGAGGGTCCCAGATGTAATTTTGAAGATGGTGACGATATTTTTTTGAATTAAATTTTTACTTTTTTTCTAATGAATTTTTCCCGGGCAGCGGCTTTCCAGCCTGCTCTTCTCGATTTTCAACTGACAAGGGTTATTTTGCGTGCTCAAATTGAACACGGAATCTACGTTTTATCGTACGTCTCCGATAGGACTGGGAATTCGATCTCATCTACACTGAGATCAGGGATCTCTGGAATAATATCCAGATGGCTACACAAGGGAGCTAACCTGGTACCTTTGGCACGCGATTCGAGCACCTAACCTCTATGTCACCGAGAACCCATGGACATATACAGGGTGTTCAACTTAAAAGCAGCCTGTGAATGGAACTAATCTGGCATATATGTATGGACATGAGAAGGTTCAGTTATGACGTAGTATAGGTCAAGGTTGTGTGATGGTGTGTAATTGTAGTGCGGGAAGGGGTGATGAACAAATGTGACGTAGGACAAGCTAGTCAGAACCGGTTTAAATAGTAAATAGACGAGATGCAATGCGTACCTGGCAAATTTATATTTATCACTGGGGCTGCTGTTAAGTTGAACACCCTGTATTATTGCAAGTACATGGGAAAACTGCAGTACAACTGTGCATCAAAGGTGAAACACTTAGAAACGAAGGAAAACGTAGTTTTCATCATCATCATCATAAAGTGGGGTATCTGTGGCTAAGTGGTTAAGCCCTTTGCCTTGCGAGTCGAAGGTCGTGGGTTCGAATCCGGACCGTGCCGTTCTGTTCACGAGTGCAGTTTTAGGATTGTTGCTGGAGCTACGGAGTTCGTGCTTTGAGCAATATTCTCGGCAGGTGGCGTGCAATTTCTGTGGAGAGGGATCGAGCCATATAGGGTAACACCCGGTGCAATGAAGTCAATACTTCGGCTTAAAAACCCTTAGAAGCCACAGGTTTACCAGATTAATAGTGTTCGTGGCACCGAACCGAAAGGTTACAATGTCCACGGCACCGAACCGAAGGGTTACAATGTCCACGGCACCGAACCGAAGGGCTACAATGTCCACGGCACCGAACCGAAGGGTTACAATGTCCACGGCACCGAACCGAAGGGCTACAATGTCCACGGCACCGAACCGAAGGGTTACAATGTCCACGGCACCGAACCGAAGGGTTACAATGTCCACGGCACCGAACCGAAGGGTTACAATGTCCACGGCACCGAATCGAAAGGTTACAATGTCCACGGCACCGAACCGAAGGGTTACAATGTCCACGGCACCGAATCGAAAGGTTACAATGTCCACGGCACCGAACCGAAGGGTTACAATGTCCACGGCACCGAACCGAAGGGCTACAATGTCCACGGCACCGAACCGAAGGGTTACAATGTCCACGGTACTGAACCGAAGGGTTACAATGTCCACGGTACCGAACCGAAGGGTTACAATGTCCACGGCACCGAACCGAAGGGTTACAATGTCCACGGTACTGAACCGAAGGGTTACAATGTCCACGGTACTGAACCGAAGGGTTACAATGTCCACGGTACCGAACCGAAGGGTTACAATGTCCACGGCATCGAACCGAAGGGTTACAATGTCCACGGTACTGAACCGAAGGGTTACAATGTCCACGGTACCGAACCGAAGGGTTACAATGTCCACGGCACCGAACCGAAGGGTTACAATGTCCACGGCACCGAACCGAAGGGTTACAATGTCCGCGGCACGAAACCGAAAGGTTACAATGTCTACGGCACCGAGCCGAAGAGCTGAAAGCTCAAGTGCTTCTGGATCAGTTAAAAAAAAAATCATCAGTGGATGTCCCTTCAGGAACGTGGCTACCTGAAGACTTTTCCTGGTGATATTGGTTTCTGAAGCTTGCTGTCAACGCCACGAAAACCCCCCAACATATAACCATAACAAACTCTACTGCACGACAACAAGAATACATAATACAAAGCTTGTTCTCCATATGGGATCGACTAATCTTGAACAACAACAATATTACTTACAAAGACCATATATTTTATTGACAATGTTTGTACCAGATAACACCGTCAAGGTGTGGCAGTGTGCAATCATCTATTGACAGTCACTTAGTTCTGATTGTATTTCTTTATGGGTTTACGCACTTGGCAATCTACTCTGGGCCATAGCTAATAATCTTTTGCTTTGTCATTTTCCTGGTTGTTAGCGAGTGTTAGACATTTTGTGTTATTTACATCCAGCTGTAAAAATATTCGATGCACAATACTTGCAAATATAAACTATCTTTACTAAGAAATATTATCAATAACAACAACTACGCCAACCACTAAAACGAATATGTTTACTATTACTAATACTACTATAACTACTGTCAATCAATCAATCAATCAATCAATCAATCAATCAATCAATTAATCAGTGGCGGCTCGTGATCGTTTTTGTTTGTGGGGCCAGACACAAATTTTCGGGGAAATCATGGCTTTGTGTTATGTTATATTTTAATTTATTAAATAATAAATGCACGTTACATATTATTTTTGGTGGGGCCCGGCCCTCTGGCCCTTAACCTTTGAACCCACCCTCCCGATATTACGGTATTATCATTAGTACACGTATACCCGGGGTGCCTACATATCGGGATGAGAACCCCTACTCGTTATTTGTCGGTGTTCAGCGATAACTTGTGTACTAGTGTGACGTCAAACACAGGAAATGCTTCCTTAAAGGTTTATCTAAATGGCGGTTTGCATCGTGTTTTGAAACATAGTGATTTTATAATATTTTATTAATTTTTAAAAGATGAAACGACAGGCTGAAAATTTCGGAAATGGTCACTCGAAAAGGATGACAACAGAGCAAGCTGTTAAACTTCTTTTAAATGATTCTGAAGATGAATTAGACTTAGAATATGATTATTCTGATAACGAAATCGAAAGTGAGTCGGATGATCATTTAGAAGAATTATTTGAACTGACTGATGTTCAAACATGTCAGTGACTTTCCAAACATGGATTACAAAGACAGACCAGTCAAGAAAGTGAAGATACAATTTTGGTGCACATTTTGTCAAAATTTCCTGTGTCTAAAGAAAGTATCTACATGTTGGGAAGACTGGCATAGTAAGCAGGAATACTCTAGATGATGGGGTAAGTCGATAAAAAATTATAGGACACTTAATTCTGCCAATCTATCGTGTTTTTCAAACAATTCTGATATGTGCTGTTTTTGCTCAGGAGCCCAGGGGCGAGGGTTTTTAAGGTATAGTTGGCCAGGGTTCAAAGGGTTAATGACGAGCCGCCACTGAAATCAATCAATCAAGGAATAAGCCTGCCGGTGTTGGCAATAATGTTTCTCCCTAACTCTCTTTCCCTGTTTCAGTTTATCAGTTCTGATGTCGTTCTCGTGTCAAACCACCATGTCAGACGTTCCAACTTATTATCTTTGATTTTCACTCTCTGGTGTATCTTTTCTGCATCCTAGAATGATGCGCATAGCCTTATTCTGAATTCGTTCAAGTCTCACTATCTGTGTATGACTAATTTTCAAACTGAGATGATATAACAGAGTTGCAAACACAGACCTGTAGATAAGAACAGGACAGGAACTCATGATGACCCAGATTAAGAGGAGAAAATGGCGATGAGACGGACATACCCTACCTATGAAAGCAGTGCCGGATTAGGTTAGCGCGGGGCCCGTAGCAAATTTTAGCGCGGGGCCCTAGGTTTTGTATAATAATAAAATAAAACACAACTTTTACAAACAAACTTGTCTCAATTTAATGTGAGCAAATTTAGAGATAATACTAGACAAATCAATTTCTCTAAGTAAATTACATTCAATGTTCATTAAGGTGAGGTTATTTAGACGATCTTGTCCCATCATATTCCTTAACTCACTTGTTATACACTTTAATGTTGAATAAGACCATTCTCCGCTGCAGTTGGTAATCATTAAAGACAAGTAAATTCGTAAGACTATTTCTACATTTGGGAAACACGACTCAAATGAATTTTCCATTATACGTTTATAAAATTGCAGTTCAAGAGCCTCATGCTTTTTGTTGCTAATAGCAGCAGCTACATTAGTTTAAGAAGTTCAGTGAACTGCATAAGTTCGTCGCCTAGGCTTTCTTCCAAATCCTCTTGGTAAGAGCTGACAATATTTGGAGTTCTTTTCAAGATCTCTTCTGCTGTAATAGATTTTAACTGCCGAAGTATTCCAAATACACCAGTCACTCTATCTCTCTTTAGCCTGTTACGCCCTTGGCGCTTAGGACAGCAACAAAGGCACACCATTCTTCCCTGTTCGTGGCCTTCCTCTGTATTGTGTTCCAGCTATGATTCATTTCCTTCAGTTCTTGCTCTATCGTTCTCCTCCAGGTCGTCTTGGGTCTTCCACGCTTTCGCCTACCATCTGGAGTCCAGCTCAGTGCAGTTTTCGTGTCGGAGCCAGTCTCCATGCGCATCACATGTCCAATCCATCTCCAGCGTCGTTCTCGGATGATAGTGCCCATATTCTCTTGTTGGCATCTTGCAAGCAATTCTTGGTTCGAGATAGTAGTCGGCCAGTACACGCGTAAGATTTTTTGAAGACAAGTTGTATGAAATGTGAAGAGTCTGGACATATCCTGTTTTGACATTCAGGACTTCCGTCCTCATGAAAGTAGCTTCAGTCACTCTATGGTACAGCCTAAATCAATAACTTTGCAAACAAAACAGAACAGTTGTACTTTAGTTTCTGTATAACACAACCAATCTCTCACGTGAGTTTTGTTTGTTGGTGTATGTGTGTATGTGAAAAACGACTTTCGACAAAATCGTGAATTGTTTTCTTTATCGTATGCTTTTTGTTTTTTAAGACATGAAATCACTGTTCATATGTTACACTTCGCTACTTTCTTTCACAATCCAATAATCTCGATTGAAGTTGTTTGACCATTCACCAATATCGTTGGAGTACATTTTACTTTCGTTGTGTTTTTGGCTTGTAGAAGATGTTGCTACATTGGAAGCATGTGCTGTGCTTTATGCCTCTCTTTGGCTTGAAGATGATATGGCTAAATTGGGAGGACTTTCTGTACATTCGATTTCAGTTTGTCTTGTGAAAAATGTGGCTAAATCGTGAAAAGTTGCTGATCTTAATGGTAATATTTGTAATGATGATTCTTCTATAGCACTGCCTTCACCTACTACACAGTGAGACGCGACTTCTGTATTTTCTGCTTCGATTTCGTTGGATTCATCACCATCACACACGATATTTAAACATTCAGACAGCGTACGTGTTTTTGATATAACATCTGGTTATTTTTCCATTTTCATCTCTGTCACACAGGCGCGGGGCCCCCTAGAAGCGCGGGGCCCGTAGCATTTGCTACTTCTGCTACTAGGCTAATCCGGCGCTGTATGAAAGACACAGTCGAGTGTCACTAGACAAGCACTTGAGTGGAACCCGTAAGGAAAACGATAAAGAGGATGTCATAAACGGACCTGGAGACGAAATCTTCTTGAGGAACTGAAGAGTGCTCGACTATCCTGGGAGACCACCAAAAAAACAGCGAGAGACCGAAGAAAGTTTCGAACAAATTTTGAGGCCATTTGCTCAACGGGGAGCGGGGAGGAATAAATAAGTAAGTCATTGCTTGTATAGCGCATGCATATTGTATACATGAGAGAACGAGGATTTCGTAGAGGAGCACAAGAAGGCGCCTCTTAATGTTATCAACCGCCATCATTTTCAGTACGGATAGTGCGTTGCGAGCCTTGATAATAATTTTGTCGATATGGTCCCTAAAGCATCGACTGCGATCGAACTGTACACCCATACGTAATTTACATAGCTCAGTGTATCAAAGTTAACATAGACCCATGGCCGTGCGGTATATTTTCTGAGTATGATGCAAGTCTTCGAAATATCGCCCCTTAAATTTTTTTCTTTAAAATAACCTTCAATTGTGATTTTGATTTCACTGCTTATGCCGCCCTCCTTACGGTGCAGCCTGATGCGACCGTCTCTCCCTTTTCATAGCTCGGTCCTGCACAGACCCCACTCCATCTTCTAGTAATGGCCTTTGTATCACCAGCAGATTGCTATGGGCGCCGTAAGAAATAAGAGTAAGGGGTTCGAAACCTGTGTTTGGTAATTTGTTTTTTCGAAATCTCCTAATTGTCTTTTATACACTGTTTTTTTTAATTGATTATATTAACTGCTTCCCGAGGAATTCTGACAAAAAACGTCTTGTTCTCATACCCATACATATGCATTTAGTCAGGACTTTATTTGTATTTTGTAGATACTCTGTGAGCGTCTGTAGCTCAAGCGGTAGTGAACTCGATCACAAACCCAAACGTACCTGGTTCAAACCCCACGGTTTGAATCTCTCTTGCGTTCGTTTGTGGGATTTTTTCGAAAAGGTCAAATAACCTCACCGTTCAGAAAGCAATGAACAACTACTGAACGTATAATTGGTGTCTAGAAAATCAACGACTCGTTTACTGTGGTTGATGGCTACGTCCTGTAAAGGATATGCCAGGATTTTCACTTCAGAAACTCTACAATGATAATATGGTGTTCATATTATATATAATTATTTGCACTTCGTAACCTGTTGACCAAGATATGTATATGTACGTATATATATATATGAGATATACTGTTATCTCCAACGTCTCATTTTCTGTGTTATTTCTCCATTCTTTTCTTGATTGTATTCATTACTTGACGAATGCTAATCTTGGCTGTATAGTAAGAGTACATCGTCTACTCGAATGCCAATCAAGACATATGTGCAATTTGTTAATGAGATTCCCTAGGATTACTGCCGGAGCTACGGAGTTCGTTCTTTGTGCAACACTCGACAGATGACGTGTCATCTCTGCCAACAGAGACGAAGCCATATGGGGAAACCGGTGCATTGAAGTCAATTCTACGCATTTGGACTCTTTTTGTAATGTATATGACCTTTTTTCGTTCTTACAGACTGTCAGTTGGCAAGAGATTTACTGTGACAACTTCTGAGTTTACGACTGTCTACCTTGCTTCTATGCTCATCGCTAAACCTCTTTTCAAAAGATTCTGCACCTTTGAGTAATGTTGCTTTTCACATAACTTGGTCATCATCTAGTTTTTTTCCCCATTTGCTGGAACCGTTAGAAAGGTTCTTCGTTGATGCCTTGCATACATCCTTATATCTGAGCAGTGATCTGCATTTTAATGTAGATCCCCAGTAGGGTGCAAGGTTTCACGTAGTTCCAACCGCATTCTCGTGCACATCAATAACTTTTGGCCAAGCTGGCCTCGAGAATGAAATTTCCACGACACGTGGTCATTAACACATCGTGTTACTGAAATGCAAGCATGTCACCATGAATATTACAAGAACATTGCACAACACAATCTTTTCTCCCGACATTGTGCTATCAGTGCCGAACCTGGAAGCAGACATCACACGATAGAATAAAGCTAGTCATACAGGAAGTGTCTACACAGAATACATCAAGAAGAGACTGGTTTAGAAATGAATATACTAGGAAAATAGTACTATGAGCACAATCAGTACTTAGTTTCACCAAGAAACAACAAAATTCAAAGGAGAAGGATTGCCTCCATTCACCGGGTTTCTTCGTCTCTGTCGGCACAGTTGACATGAGATCTGACGAGAGCATTGCAGAAAGCGCGAAATCCGTAGCTCGGCTAACAGTCCTTCAGATCTGATGAGAAAATTCCACATGCGTCACGGTGTAGACTCGAATAGACAACCTTCAGTACGACAGGCAATCGGCTTATCCACTTCACCATTGAGACTACCCGATATTAAATTTAAGTGGGTCAGTCACAAAGTCAGATTGTCAACAGACGTGTCCCAAAGAGCAATGCTGCCCCGATACAGGGGATCTTTCTTTCTTTCTTTCTTTCTTTCTGGATTCCTGTATGCCTCACAGCGTCAGGTCAGGAAGAGATTTCTACAGGGGATAACAAGCGAAAAGGGCATCCACGCAAAGGTGGAGCATAGAAACAGCAAAAAACGTAACGCACACAAGTTAGTTTTTTTGTGTGTTCTTTTTTCGATCAGAACCACTTGAGCTTCCAGCTCTTCGGCTCAGTGCCATGGACATCGTAACCCTTCAGTTCGGTGCCACGAACACCGTGAATCTGGGGAACCCGTGGTTTTTTTCTGCCAGCCCGTAGAATTGAACCTGCACTCACAGAGAGCTTGTCACCCGCAGTCCAACGCGCTACGATCACGCTGAGCAACACACAAGCCAGTTAAAGAAATATTTTCTTATCTAGACGCTGTGAGACAAAACATGATTCAAGACAAAAGAAAAAGAAGAAAATATCAACTAACAGACCCTTTTCGAAAATAAAACAGCATTTTATATCACCACATTTACTGAGTTTTACTGTAACATTATGTCAGATCTGAATGTTCTAGTGATGTCGTTACAACTGACTCATGCCCTTGAACTTAAATACAATAATATTCTATTATCACACAAGGAACAAGTCAAAGCCTCAGTTTGTTTGTGTTGTTGTTATCGCTAACCTGCTGGAGTTTCCAGGTTCATTGCGTTCAAACATGATGTCATATGTGCTGTAACATCTGTCGGACAGGTCTGCCCTACCCTGGGATTTATGTCTTAACATTATTAAGTCTAATAATTATGGGAGAATGTGTATTAATGAAAGTATTGATGAAATAATGATGTGAATGACAGGTAATATATGTGCTTGTTCTGAACTTATTCAATATATTGGAATTTGCTTTGTTCGTCGCATAACTGTTATAGTTAACTAAACTGTTATAGTTAACATAACTGTTATAGTTAACTAAACTGTTATAGTTAACATAACTGTTATAGTTAACTAAACTGTTATAGTTAACTAAACTGTTATAGTTAACTAAACTGTTATAGTTAACTAAACTGTTATAGTTAACTAAACTGTTATAGTTAACTAAACTGTTATAGTTAACTAAACAATGGCGAAACGCGTAAAAACAAAGTACTGTAGTTTTACAAAAACAATAACAATATACAGCAACGTTTCGACCAAAAAGCCCTTATCAGGCAAAGGATTCTAAAGAATGAGAATATAGTATAGATATATACATCTCTTTTTCTTCTGTGCGTTCGTTCTTTACGACAAATTTTAATCACTCTTTGTGATATGTTTGATCTTTGCCAAGAACGTGTTTACGTTGCACATTGGTTTGGTAGGCCCTTAAAAGCATAGACTTCTACATGTTTAGGACACGTGCATCCGATTTCAGCCGAACCTCCTTAGTCTCCTCTTACGGCAGGCGTGTTGGGTAACAGTGGTTCTATTCTTTACACCCAAAATTTGGGCCAAAATACATCTCCATATTTGCATTTTCTCTTGTTTTTTCTAGATCTATCTTTCTCTGACTATGTATATCTTTCTTGTTCTTTCGAATTCTTTCTCTCGCTCTATCTTGCTCTTTTTTGTTTCATCTCTCGCTAATTCGCTCACTCTCCGCTTCATGTTGATATATCACTCTCTATTTCTTGCGTTCTCTCGATCTATCTTGCGTTCTCTCGATCTATCTTGCTCTATCTCACTCTTTTGTTCTATCTTGCACTTTTCTTGCACTTTTCTTGCACTTTTCTTGCACTTTTCTTGCTCGTTCGTGTCCCAACATTCCTTAATCCTCTCAGTACTCTCTACCGTTCCATGTTGATATTTCTCGAGAGAGAGTAATCTTGCTACCTCTCTCGCTATTTTTGCACCCTCTCCTCCTCTCTCGCTTTCACTTTTTATTGGTCTCTCTCTTGATATATCTCTCCTGTTTATCCTCTTTCTTTCTCTATTAATATTTATCCTGCATCCCTCTTGCTCTATTTGTTTCTGTCTTTTGTACTAATGCTCTCACTTTCTCTCGTTTTTGCTCTCTCGCTTTCCATTTCTAATTAGTGTTCTTTCTCTCTCTCTCTCTCTCTCTCTCTCTCTCTCTCTCTGACTCTCTTTCTCTCTCTCTCTTTCTCTCTCTCTCTCTCTCTGACTCTCTTTCTGTCTCTTTCTCTCTCTGACTCTCTTTCTCTCTCTCTCTCTCTCTCTGACTCTTTCTGTCTCTTTCTCGCAATCTATCTAAATGACTCATCATATATTTTTATTTTTGTACCTGTTTAAAGGATTTTAAAGCCGAAGGATTAATTTCATTGCACCGGGCTTTACCCCATATGACTCGGTCCCTCTCCGCAGAAACGACACTCCACCTTCGGAGAGTATTGCACAAAGCACGAACTCCGTAGCTCCAGCAACGAAGTTTGCTTTTGACCTGTTTTTTTTTAACAGGAAGCTCAAGCTTGCATACCACCGTGCGGTCTTTTGGCTAGCAAAGAATAGGATGACTGTCTCCTTTAAACGTATGTTGTAACAGATGACCACCAAGAGTTATACGAAGTTCTAACGACGATAAGCTGTTAAAAAACACACCCTCAAACAGCTACAGAAAGATAGAAAAAATCTAAACAAAACCCAACCTTGCTGGATGCAGTGCTAGGTCAAGAACACACATTGTCGATTTGACTAACAAATTGATTATCGATCTATCGATTGTTGTTTCAGACCTATATGAAAACATACGTGTTTACTAAGGTTTTTTCTCTACGTACATAACCAGCTGGAAACTTGATCAAAACTCTCTATAACTTTGTAATGTATTGAAACACACCATATGTTGTTTTTACCTTGAAAATTATAACAATGTAGGTTGAAGGAAAGAACATGAATATGTCAGTTCTTTTATTAAAGTACATTTTGTGAGCGTCTGTAGCTTAAGAGTTAGTGAGCTAGATTACAACCCAAGCGTGTCTGGTTTAAACTTCGCGGTGGGCTAGTTTGGAAGCAAATTCGTTTCCTTTTGATTTTTAAGAAAGGTAAAAATAGACGTCATCGTTCAGAAAGCAATGACAAATTACTGAACGTATAAGTGGTGCCTAGAAAATCAACGACTCGTTTACTGTGGTTGATGGCTACGTCCTGTAAAGGATATGCCACGATTTTCATTTTTTCATATCTTATTTCCTTATTATATCATATTTTATATCCGTGGTATCCGATAACATATGGACGGCGGGCTCAGGTAAAAATTCACATAAATCAGACCACAATCGTCGCGTGACCTCGCATTCCAGTATTCTTAGATATAGACAAAATCATTTTAAAAACATCACACCAAGCTAAATCAAGGTTATATTATGTTTCAAGTTAAGTTTAACACTAAGGAATATCATTATTATTAACATTTTCCTCAATAAATAACCATAGACTCGTAGAGAACTGTGTAAAATTGCAGAAAACCTGACAGCTTTCTATCATATAAAATAAAATAACATAAAAACCAGCCCCCATTAAAATGGAATTTTAATTTTCATATCTGAGCTAGTCGGTCTTCTGTTACCGGGGACCACGGTTAGTCAAGCGAATATTTTGTCCAGAAAAGATCACAAAAAGTAGTTGTGAAAGATAACTAAACGTTACGTTATCTGCAAAACAACTTTTAGAGGAAGAAGCTGGAGATAACTTGCAAATGTGTGTAGAATGCATCCGGACATTTTGGCAAAGACATTCTATTTTTTTAGACAACGGAGGAAGGAGATTGGGCCGAGACAACGAAACCATGGAGATGGACGATGGATAGCTACAATGGGAGGAGTACTAAAGACCTCACATGTGTTCATTTCCTTTTTTTCTTTTTCTTTTTCGAACGTTCCAAATCGACCACTTGTTAACCACTCTATGTGATTTGTATGTAATCCGAGTCTAAGAGCGACCGTACGTTGTGCCAGGTTGTGCCTTCTACAACTTCAGGTATTTCATTATTCATAAACAATGACACGTGATCGCATTGTTCTAGCATTGAGTTTCTGAAACCTGTATAATATTTCTCGACAAGAAACCGTAAACATTTTTACTTTTTACTTTTCCAAATCTTAACTTCTTAATTCTTCTTCTTCTTCGAGCACTCTATATCGAGCACTTGTTAAACCCCTCTTTGTGATTTGTATGTAATCCGAGCCTAAGAGCGATTGTAAGTTGTGCCAGTTATGCGCCTACTAGTAGGCCAGCACATCCGATTTCTGCCACGCTTTCTACCTTCTTATCTCTCACTTCATCTCTTTTCTCTTCCTACCTCTCACCTCCCTCTATTTCCTCTTCTTCTTTTACGTCCGTCTTTCCCATTTTCTCTCTCTCCTCTACACATTCTCTCTCTCTCTCTCTTTCTCCCTAGCCCCTCTCTCTTTCTCTAATTGGCTTACAACGATCATTATTTTTGTTTCTGAACGTCCATGTCAGAATACAATACTCAAGGACATTTCTGTTGACGATTGAATATAAAAACAAACCACATCAAATTAGATCTCACTCTATCCCTTTCCACATCCGCATACATCCTCCTCTTGGTGCATTTCATTTGATTTCTTTATACCTTAAACCAGAGGGATGAAAAAAATATTCGTTCTGTTGCCTTCAGAATATGGAGCAGAATTTTCATTGATTTTTTATTAACTTTTATTTTCTTTCAATCATGACCTTGCTTGTTAATGAGATTTGTAGAAGTCTTTACTGAAATCTTCTTTAAATGTCATAAAAAATAGATTTCGGAATCTGAATACACGATTTGTTTAGAATAAATTTGTATTTTTGGGGTTTTGTTTATATATATATGATTAACCCGACGTTCTGAGTTCGAATCACGCTGCGGACAGTTTGGTTGCAAATTGTTTCCGTTGATTTTAACCAAAGGACGATGACGCCACCCGTTCAGAAAGCAATGGCAAACTACTGAACGTATAAGTGCTGCCTAGAAAATCAACGACTCGTTTACTGTGGTTGATGGCTATGTCCTTTAGGATATGCCACGATTTTCATTTTTCATATAGATGCCCGCCTGCCCAGCGTGTTCGTAGCACGTTGGACTGTGGGTGACAAGCCCTCTTTGAGTACCGTTTCAATTCCGTGGGCTGGCAGAAAAAGCCACAGGTTATCCTGATTTACGGTGTTCGTGGCACAGAACCGAAGGGTTACGATGTCCATGGCACTGAGACGAAGAGCTGAAAAGCTCATGTGCTTCTGGATCAGAAAAAAAATAAATATATATGACCTAAAAAACGAGTGTACTAACCACTGCGCTTTAGCGGCTATCTATCTGTTTATCTATCTTATCTATTTCATGTATTTATATTTCTTATCTATCATCTTATCTATCATCTTATCTGTCATCTTATCTGTCATCTTATCTATCATCTTATCTATCATCTTATCTATCATCTTATCTATCATCTTATCTGTCATCTTATCTATCATCTTATCTATCATCTTATCTGTCATCTTATCTATCATTTTTTTCTTCTTCGAACGCTCAGTATCGACCGCGTGTTAAACCACTATTTTGAATTGTATGTTATCTGAGCCTAAGAGTGATTGTACGTTGTGCGAGTTATGCTCCTATAAGTAGGCCAGTACATCCGATTTCTTCGACGCTGTTTATTTACTATGGTAGTTTCCCTTGGCCCCTACCTCAGTCACTTCTTACGACATGCCTTGTAGATCACAGTGTTACTATTCTTTGCGCCCTTGTAAGCTCAACAACATACGGGTGATCACGTCGAAACTGAAAGTTATATAGTTTGAAAACTAAATTACACATCTCCAATGCCAATGTTGTAACAATGCTAAAATATGCCAATGTTGTAACAATGCTAACATATGCCAATGAGAGTTTGAAAACTAAATTACACATCTTCAATTCCAATGTTGCAACAATGCTAACATATGCCAATGTTGTATCAATGCTAACATATGCCAATGTTGTAACAATGCTAACATATGCCAATGTTGTATCAATGCTAACATATGCCTATGTTGTAACAATGCTAACATATGCCAATGTTGTATCAATGCTAACATATGCCAATGTTGTAACAATGCTAACATATGCCAATGAGAGTTTGAAAACTAAATTACACATCTTCAATTCCAATGTTGTAACAATGCTAACATATGCCAATGTTGTAACAATGCTAACATATGCCAATGAGAGTTTGAAAACTAAATTACACATCTTCAATTCCAATGTTGTAACAATGCTAACATATGCCAATGTTGTATCAATGCTAACATATGCCAATGTTGTAACAATGCTAACATATGCCAATGTTGTATCAATGCTAACATATGCCAATGTTGTAACAATGCTAACATATGCCAATGTTGTATCAATGCTAACATATGCCAATGAGAGTTTGAAAACTAAATTACACATCTTCAATGCCAATGTTGTAACAATGCTAATATTTGCCAATGAGAGTTTGAAAATGACTAAAAATATAGAAAGTTGTTAAATACACTTGGAAATAAATGTTTATATACATATATCATCATCATGTTCAAACCATCAGTTACATCCTGAATCCATCTTCTGCGTGGTCTTCCTCTTGCTCTCTTTGCCGGTATGCCTCCTTCTATGATGGTCTTCTCCAGCCCTTCATGTCTTTTTATAAACATATTATATTCCTCTCGTACCGTTGGATGCTACATAGGGCATGCAGGCAATTTCTCTATACGTCTCCGTCCCACTCCATAGAAATGACACAGCATCTGCTGCGAATACTTCGCAAAGCACGATACCTGTAGCTCCGGCAACAATCCTAGGAGCTTTGAAAACAAAAAATTGAAACCGTAAACAGAATGACATCGTCAGAATGAAAACCAACGACATTCGGTACACAGGGCAAATGGCTTAACCACTTCGCAATAAAGATCCCCATATCCGTCGCATTTTATTTTACTGATAATTAAATTATTGATATAACCAACAGCGTAGCCCGCCTGCCCAGCGTGTTCGTAGCGCGTTGTACGACAGGTGACACGCCCCCTGTGAATGCGGTTCAGTTCCGCGAGATGGCAGAAAAACCACAGGTTCTCCAGATTTACGGTGTTCGTGGCACCGAACCGAAGGGTTACGATGTCCCTGGTACGTAGCCGAAGAGCTGAAAAAGTTCAAGCGGTTCTGTATCGGAAAAACCCCCAAAAAACAACAGCATTGTACTTCAGTGAATAACAAATTGTGCTCCGATTTTGTTTTTTTGGCACAAAAATATCTCCCCAGCAGATCACAAATTCCGCAATTGTAATCTATTGTAAAATCTTCATGTAATTTTCAAGAGGATGAACATTTGTAGAATCTTTACTTTAAGTGGTGTTAATAATACCTCTGAAATCAGAGATGGCAGGCCTGTGTGAGGGGGTACACTGATAAAAGGGAAAGCAAGCCTTCCCCAAAAAAATCACTCAGATGTGCCATACAAGGCGTCCTGACTACCCCGGAAATCATAGCGGGCGAACGCAAGAAGAAGACGAAGAGGAGGACCATCAAGAAGTGAGCAGACAATATTCGGGGAAAGTGTACCGTCAGGGTAACAACTTGTCGGAAATTCATTACAACCAACTTTTGATACGGAGACGGTACATGGTTGGATTGATTGACAACATCTAATCCAAAACACCTTGCAAATCTGCTTTATCCAGTTCCAAAAACATATTTGAACTTTGACACTCATTAGCATTAATAAATTAATTTTTCACCATATCTCCACACATCATTCATTCGTGTCCTCGCCTGTCACTCAACGAGACCAGGTTACATCGAAACTGAAGACAATTTTCCCACATTACAATGTCGACCTTGAATATATTCAGAACACAATGTCTCAAAACCGAGTTGTAGAGATAATTTTAAAAATGTAATAATATATATATACTAGTTTTAGTGAACTCTGTGTTGTTGATTGATAGAAAGAAAACTTAACAGTGTTTGATTTATTGCATTTATTTGTTGGGGAGATCCGGTGTCTAGCAGAGACGGACGGTAAAACGTAGGTCCCACGTTCATTATGGACAAGTAAGAGAACTGCCGGTAGGTGAGATCCAATGTTCATACGAGTGGTTACAGTGGTCTAAATTTGGAGTGTAAAGAATAGAACCACTGTTACCTGTCACGCATGTCGTTAGAGACGACTAAGGAGGTTTGGCTGAAATCGGATGCACATGTCCTAAATGTATAGAAGTCTATGCGTTTAGGGGCCTACCTTATCAATATGCAATGTACACACGTTCTTGACAAAGATCAAACATATCACAAAGAGTGATTAAGATTGGTCGTAACGAACGAACGCAAAGAAGAAGATGCAGTGTCTAGCAGAGACGGACGATAAAACGATAAAATGTTGGTCCCACGTTCAATGTGGACAAGTCAGAGAACACTATGCAGGTGAAATTCGTTAAGAGTAGGCTGGAAAGCTGCTGGGAAAAAAAATAATCGTTAACACTAATCTTCTTCTTCTTCTTCTTTTTATTTTCGCCCGCTATGAATTCAGGAGTGTTCACCGCACATTGGTATAGAACTTCTGACTAATTTTTGCGTGAATGTTTGCTTTCCTTTTCCATCAGTCTTCCTCTGTCATACAGTATCTTCTTCCTCTTGTTTTCGTTCACTATGAATTCAGGCGTGTTAAGGAGCAGTGGTATGTATTTTCTGATTTTGCGGAATCCATGCTTTCCTTTTCTATTACCCCCGGACAGTAGAACAATATAAGACATTGGATGGTAGGAGTCAGCTTGGACGGCCACAATACAACCATTCAGAATTGAAACCATGGTACAGTATAACTCCAAATGTGGTAATTGATTTTTGTTTTTGTTTTTTCGATCCAGAAGCTCTTGATCGTTCAACTCTTCGGCTCGGTGCCACGAACACCATAAATCTGGAGAACTTGTGGTCTTTCTGTCAGCCCGTGGAATTGAACCGCACTCGTAGGGGGCTTTGATATGACAATTAAAAGGGGTATTTTTGTTGGTAAAATCGTACAATTACCAGAATGTACACATGTGCGTCCTGTTGGATAAAATGCATACACTCTTGCCGAAATTTAGATGTCTCTGTTCTTCATGATATGCTAGCATAATGGGATCGCAAACTACTCATGTTCTCGGCACAAACCACACTTTGTTCATAAGAAAACACTCACACAAAATAACAAACAAAACTTTGAGATTGATAGATTCTATATGTGGCATCTTCTTCTTCTTTGCGTTCGTTCTTTACGATCAATTTTAATTACTCTTTGTAATATGTTTGATCTTTGCCAACAACATGTATACGTTGCACATTTGTTTAGTAGGTCCCTAAACGCATAGACTTCTACATGTTTAGGACACGTGCATCCGATTTCAGCCAAACCTCCTAAGACGCCTCTTACGACATACATGGCAGTTAACAGTGGTTCTATTCTTTACACCCCAGATTTGGGCCCCGGTAACCACTCGGGCGATGTCATCATTATTCGTAACACATCCTATTGTTTTGAACTTCTTACGTTCGTGTGTTGCCAGTACTGCAAGGGAGCAGAGAATAGTACCACTGCAACCTACGAGGCATGTCGTAAGAGGCGACTGAGGTGAAGGCCTAGGAAGCTACCCTAGTATATAAAAAGCGTCGCAGAAATCGTATGTGCTGGCCTACTTGTAGGCGCATAACAGGTGCAACGTACAATCGCTCTTAGGCCCAGATCGCATACAAATCACAAACAGTGGTTTAATAAGTGGTCGATATGGATCGCTCGAAGAAGAACTTCTCAAAGCGTGAACTTAGAAACGGACAGAGTAATAACTGAGTTGGCTTGTGTTTACTGCACATTTCAGCTCCGTGACTATCATGTCATATCATATCATATCATATCATATCATATCATATCATGTCACGTGTAGTGGCTTGATTGATTGATAGGACCATCATCATTGCACTTTGGTGAGTAACCATGTGTGCTCCGATCTCTTTTTTTTTCCTGATCCAGAAGCACTTGAGCTTTTCAGCTCTTCGGCTCGGTGCCATGGACGTCGTAACCCTTCGGTTCGGTGCCACGAACACCGTCTTCTTCTTCTTCGCGTTCGCGTTCGTTCTTTACGACCAATTGTAATCACTCTTTGTGATATGTTTGATCTTTGCCAAGAACGTGTATACGTTGCACATTGGTTTGGTAGGCCCCTAAACACATAGACTTCTACACGTTTAGGACACATGCATCCGATTTCAGCCAAACCTCCTTAGTCGCCTCTTACGACATGTGTGGCAGGTAGCAGTGGTTCTATTCTTTACACCCCAAATTTGGCCCCGGTAACCACTCGGGCACCACGAACACCGTAAATCTTGGGAATCTGTGGCTTTTTCTGTCATTCCGCGGAATTGAACCCGCACACACAGAGGGATAGTCACCCGTAGTCCAACACGCTACGAACACGCTGTGCAGACGGGCGATCTCTTTCTTAAAGAAAGATTTCACCGGCAATGCACGAACCCCGTAGCACCGGCGAGAGTTCCCAATGTAATTTAGAAGAAGGTGAACATATTCTGTTGGATTTTTATTAATTAATCTCTCAAATGGATTTTGCTAGCGCAGCGACTTTCCAGCCTGCACTTCTCGATTTTGAACTGCCAATGGTTTTTTCATGTGCTCAACTTAAACACGGGACCTATGTTTTATCGTTAGTCTTCAACAGAGGCAGGAACTCGATCTCACGACAAATATTCAGATGGCTACACACGGAAGCGAACCAAGTACTCTTGGAGCGAGAGGCGATCAACTATCCTCTTTGCCACAGAGACTCTTTAATACTGTGCATACCTGGGCAGATGACGCTCATCAGCCCGGGAGGGCAGGTCGTCTTCGAGTCACTGCCCTGAATAGCAACATGCTGCCTTGTGGGTTTTGGCTGGGGACAGCAAAAGGCTAACGGAGAGCGAACCCAGTAAACGTTGGTTGAAACCGAACACACCACCGAAATATAAGCACTTGGGCTCCAAATTATACTGAAGGCTTGTGCACGTACATTCCGCTCTGATGTTTACTTACTTACTTACTTAATCCCGTCATGCCTAGTGACACATGGGGCTTCAGAAAGGACTTTCCATGCTCTCCTGTCCCGTGCAACCTTCAGCGCAGAGCCCCACGTCAGAGATGCGGTGTCCAGTTCCTCTTCCATCATGCGCCTCCATGTTGTCCGTGGTCTGCCTTTCTTTCTCTTTCCCTCTGGCGGCTTTTCTGATGTTTGGCTGTTTATAAATCACAATAGAATGATAAAAATGGCTTAAGAACGATCGCGAGAGAGAGAGAAATAATGTGCACACTAACTAGCAAAATAATGAATGTGTTCATATTCTTGTAGAGCTAATCTAGGCTAGATAATATTGATGTAAACTTTCATTATTAATGGTTTTATTTGTGGGCACCTTGGTGTTGTTGACAATGAGAGAGCAGACAGACTGGTTGGCTCTACCGCTATATCAGAGGGTCAGCCAATGGACAGAGCTGACACCTTGAACGTCCTCATAGAGTGTGGCCGCAGAGAAGATTTTCATCTACACTTGTATACCATCACATTTTTGTATTAATGGCAACGAGTCAAAGGACATACTGGTAAAGACAGATGCTAGCACAGACAGACACCAGTATGAGACATTAGGAAGAGAAATCACGACAAATGACAAACAAGAAGAAATGGGCAAGTGATAACTCTGGTCAGCAAAAAGGTGATGCTTAAGACCAACTCGATACAGAAGAACAGGTTATTGTTAGTAGTCAATAGAGTTCGGTAATAAAATGAACTAATTCGAAACAAATGACCAAAATAAAACATCGACCTCTAGGGGCATGCTTTGAGAAAACATCGATCTCTAGGGGTATGCTTTGAGAAAACATCGATCTCTAGGGGTATGCTTTGAGAAAACATCGATCTCTTGGGAAATGCTTTGAGAAAACAGCGATCTCTAGGGACATGCTTTGAGAAAACATCGATCTCTAGGGGCATGTTTTCAGAAAACATCGATCTCTAGGGGTATGCTTTGAGAAAACACCGGCCTCTAGGGGCATGCTTTGAGAAAACATCGATCTCTAGGGGCATGCTTTGAGAAAACATCGATCTCTAGGGGTATGCTTTGAGAAAAAAATCGACCTCTAGCGACTACTAAGTTAATAGAAGTCGCTTTACGAAAATAACAAGTTTGAAACGAAAAAAATGTGCAAATAATCGCATCGAACACTTACTTACTTACTTAATCCCGTCATGCCTAGTGACACATGGGGCTTCAGAAAGGACTTTCCATGCGCTCCTGTCCCGTGCAACCTTCAGCGCAGAGCCCCACGTCAAAGATGCGGTGTCCAGTTCCTCTTCCATCATGCGCCTCCATGTTGTCCGTGGTCTGCCTTTCTTTCTCTTTCCCTCTGGTGTTCAAGTGAGGGCTATCCTTGCAGGCATTTCTTGTCTCATTCTCATAACATGTCCGAGCCATTTCCATCTTCTCTTTTTGAGTATGTCATTCATTGCCTCTTGTCTTGTGTCTTGGAGTAGTTGGTTATCTAATATTTTTACTGGCCAAAAGATTCCCAAGATTCTGCGAAGACAAGAGTGGTGGAAAACTGACAGCCTGCTAGTATCTCCTTTGGTCATCCTCCAACACTCTGATCCGTAGAGCAAAACTGGCAAAACAATGCTTTTATAGAGTTTAAGCTTTGTGGTCCTATTGTAGATTTTGGACTTCCATACTGGTTTCATTCTGGCAAAAGCGGTTCTGGCTTTACTTAGACGTGCATCGAACACTAGTGACCAATAAGTCACTAAAAGTCGATTTGGGGGACAAAATTTGCAACGACTTCTAAGTTGCTAGTAGCAGAAGAAAAAGAGGAGCTAGAGGGCATCTGAGAGAAATGGCCCCAAAAAACCGGTCTCTAGTAACTACTAAGTCAAACAAAAACTTCAACATTGAAAGAAAACCGGAATGTTAGCAATTTTCCGTGTTATTTTTAATTGCTGGATTTGTTATTTTATTTGAAAAACAAAATTCGACATCAAGCAACTACTAACAACTATAAAGCAACTATATAGCAACTACTAAGAGGTGAACATTTTTTTGAAACGATGACCTCTAAATTGTTCAAGGTCATCTGAAAAAAGTGGCCAAAAAAAACCCCGGCCCCTAGTGACTACTAGAGGCCGGTCAAAAAAAAATTCAACATCAAAAGAACAAAAGAATGCTAGCAATTTCCATTGTTCTTTTTAATGCCTGGAATTTTTATTTTATTTAAGAAAAAAAGTCGAACTCCAGCGACTAGCTAGAGGTCGATTTTCGAAAAAAATAATTGAAATGACCTTTAATTTTTTCAAGGTCATTTGAAAAAAGTGACCAAAAAGCCGGCCCTAGTGACTACTAAGTCACTAGAGGCCGGCTAAAAATTAACATCAAAAGAACAACGGAATGCTAGCAATTTCCATTGTTCTTTTTAATGCCTGGAATTTTTATTTTATTTGAGAAAAAAATGGACTCCTAATGACTATTAAGTCACTAGAAGCCATTTTACGAACAAAAATCGTTTTTAAACGATGACCACCACTTGGAGGTAGTTCGAAGCAAAACGCAAATAAAATGCTGAATGGTGCATTTTTTTTCAATGTTGAAGCTCTTTGGCAATCGTGTTGCCAATTTGTTGGCGAGAGAAAGGTAGTTGAACTCCCAAGTAGTACGATCCACTCAATACAAATATGAATAGGATTGATTATGTAGGGTTTTAAATATCCTTCGTACTATATAAGTCTTGGCAAGTCACTGGTGTTTGAGTACGTTAACCACTACGACACCATTCCTGTTCAATTTGTTGAGTAATCCACTACGGGAGAACTGTCTGTCTGGCGTGATATGCTCCTGCGCAACTAAACAATCAGCTAGGGAGCAATCGTTCAAGCTGTGCAGGAATAATCACTAAGTCGTTGTTTAATGTCCAGCGTGACGCTCTTGCGCAACTTGACAATCGGCATCGCATGATACCTATCGTTCAAGTTGGTGCATGACCAATCACTATGTAGTTGTCCAAAGTTACCTTCCCGCCAACGCACCAACGAATACATAGCGTTAATATATACATTGCACGGACCTCCAAGAAAATGTTTCAATATTAGTCGTTTTTGTTACATGTTTTTATGAATTTGTTTGCTAAGTGTCGTTATGTTCTGAGGCACACGGGGCTCATGTGAAGACTTTACCTGCTTCTTTGTTTTCTGCGGTCATCAGTCCTGTATTTTCTGTCCAATCAATTAAGTGCTCTGCCTGCCGGCGTAGGCGATCATGTCTCTGCACAACTTTCGCTCTCCTTGATACAACCTATCAGTTCTGAAGTAGAACTTTGTCGAACCACGATATTGTCCACAATTCAATATTATCTAGCTCTGCTTTTCAAATCTTCTTCCTTGAATTTGTACCCGTTGTAACCAAATGTTCTAATCCTTCTCTTCGCATTACGTACCCGAAGAGCTATGATTGTCTGATTCTTATTCATTTTAATAAGGTATCTTTTTGTGAAGGTATGTTTTAAAACATCATTTGTTTTCTTCGCTGTCCATTGGATGTTCAGCATTCTTGTGCAAAACAACATCTCTGGGGCTTACAGTGATCTTATTTGACTGCTTGTTCATTGTCCATGATTCACTGCCGTACATAATTATTGGTTCAATATAGCACTGGAGTACTGGTTTCCGCAATGTCATTGGAATTCACGCATAGTAGGCTTTTTATTTATATCAGGTACCCTATGATTCACGGAGGTACACGAGCCCATCACAACTGCAAGGTATTGTCTGTGAGGTAGTCCAGTCCATCCAAACTGCAAGGTAATGGTCTGTGAGGTAGTCCAGTCCATCCAAACTGCAAGGTAATGGTCTGTGAGGTAGTCCAGTCCATCCAAACTGCAAGGTAATGGTCTGTGAGGTAGTCCAGTCCATCCCAACTGCAAGGTAATGGTCTGTGAGATAGTCAAGTCCATCCCAATTGCAATGTAATGGTCTGTGGGATAGCCCAGTCCTTCCAAACTGCAAGTTAATGGCCTAATTCGAGTATTTTGCCAAATATTTTTCCAGTGTGGCTCAGTAGCGATATTCTTCTATACTTTGTACAGTCCCTCTTGCTACCTTTCTTCTTCCAGATGGGAACAATTGTAGTATTCCTCCAATCTTATGGTGTTTCTTGTGTGATCCAGACTTGGTTGAATAGTCTATGGAGCCAGCTGTTTTCTACCTCTTTAGTTGCTTTGATTAGGTCGGCCTGGTGTTTTGCTAGGTGGAGCCATGTTTACAACATTTATAATCTCTGATAGTGTTATACTTGGTTCTAGCTCTGAAGTTACGTTTACTGTGTGTTCTTGAGTGTTCAGTTGGTTCTCTTGTTGTAGGTTGAGAAGTTCATTAAAGTATTGTCGCCATCTGTTCATTATCATTTTTGGATCATTAAGAGCAGGGCCATTTTCATCATTAATAATTTCATTTGGGTCATATTGTTCTTATCTTTCCCGCTTGGCTTCAATATTCTTGTAGAACTTTCTTGTTGAAATTTTCTCAGTATTTTCTGAATATAACCATTCCAGATTGGATCACAGAACCTTCCACAAACTTACAAACAACAGAAGAGTTGATAGATTTGTCAACAAATGAAGAGTTGATAGATTTGTCAACAAATGAAGAGTTGATAGATTTGTCAACAAATGAAGAGTTGACATTTTAAAAATGGAAATAAAGAATGTTGGCTAAAAAGTCAAATTCCAATATTATATCCAGAATTATGGGCTGCAGCAAAGCAGTTTTTGTTTTGCATTCCCATCATCATATTTAGCCGAAAGAGGATTTAGCATGGCCACCAGTCTATTAACAAATCTCTCTCTCTCTTTGCCTTTTACCCCGGATTGGGGCATAGGCCCTCAACCAACTCATGTCAAGTTTTCCTATCTCTAGCTATTTCCTGCAGCTTCCTCCAACTTATTAACAAATAAAAGAAACAAATTATCAATAGAGGAAAGCGGCGATTACTGATGACAAAAATGAAACCAAACATCGAAAAATTAGTTTTATCACATCAAGCTCAACTCTCTCACTGATAATATTAGATTCATTTTTTTAATAACCTATATTTTTTTAAAATCATACTGTGAACAATACATCGATATTAGGTTTATCTTCTAATAAAATCAAATCATACTGTGAGCAATACATCAATATTGGTATTATCTTCTAATCAAATAACTGAAAAATGTGTTCGTGTTTGTCAATATATAGCATGTACAATATAGTTATTGCGGTAATAATAACGGTGACTGCTCCAAAGAGATCCCAAGAAGATTGGCAATAGCAATCAAGAAGTTAAATACAATGAAGAAATGTGGCAAAGCACCAGCAAAATATTAAAATTAAAAATATGGAGAACATGTATTTTTTCAGTGGCTACTTACGGTTGTGAATCATGGATCATTACACAAAAATTAAGAACGAAAATCCAGTCCTTCGAAACTAAATGCTACAGAAAGATCCTACGAATACCATGGACAGAAAAAGAAAGAACACTGATGTCCTGAAAGAACTAAATGTGAAAGAGAATTGGCTGATAAACAACATACTATACAGAAAAATTAGATACTTTGGTCACATCAAGCGTCACGATGGCCTGGAGAGAACAATATTCGAGAGCAGGGTCCCAGAACGCAGAGGCAGACCAAGAAAAAGATGGCTACAAGATTTTAAAGAAACCATGAACATGACCATCGACGAAGTGGGTGAACTGACAAGAGACAGAGTGAATTTCAGATGTGCTGCAAAGAGAGCAACGTCCTATAAAGGATATGCACCTTAATGATGACAATATAGTTTAACCAAGGGGGCGCACGAATAATTCACTGAAAAAGTGGGTGCTCATTAAAAAAAGGTTGGGAACCTATGATCTAAACTATAGATTTCCAAACTTTTTGGTCCACAGCCCACTTTGCACAACATAAACTTTGTAACTCCCCAATTCACATTATAACAGTTTGCCAACGCCCCTTCCCTTCCCACATATATACATGCTCTATTTTCTCTTTGACATAGAAAATTGATATATATTTTTGTAATGAATGGTCAATTTTCAAATGATTATATACGCGAAATAGAAAATTGATGAAAAAATGGATCGTTTAAGACGGGCATAAGATGAATTAAAATGCAGAAGTCACAATTTAAAAATTAATCAATCGCAAAATCACGATAAAATAACTGTCCCCAAATGCATCTGAACCCACCAATGCCCCCGGGAAGGCTTCAACGCCCACAGAGGGGATGGGGAGTGGGGTGCCGCCCACTTTGAGAAATGCTGATCTAAACCAATCCACCTCAACTACTAGATTGTGCGAGCTGGGTTTGAAGATTGGAACAGCAAGAAATGAACAGTAAGACAGGTATACGAGTAGGCTCATCAATCAAAATCAAACTGGTACGGTCAGTCGCTGGACGCTGTTGGAGATATTGCGAAGAAGATTGAAGCACTTATGGACATGTCCGGAGTGCAATGAAGATATTCCAAACTGAAACTGAAACTAGTCTTATTTAATATACAATAACAATTTGTTTCAATTGTTATATGTTATTATTCGATCATAGTCGGCCATGTTGGATACACACTTCTTCCCCACCATTGACTTCTTTATAGAAATGTTGGGGGGAGGAGGGAGGAGGAAAAGGAATGTAGTTATCGTGTGTGCTTCTAAAGCAGTGTTTCCAACCTTTTTTGTGCCATGCCCCACCAAAACCTTTCAAATATTCGTATGCCCCCTCTCCCCTACCTGCCCTCCTACCCCCTCTTCCGTATGTAACATACACACAAAATTTTAGTTTCCAAAAATTGAATTGTTCACTGTAGAAACTTTTAAAGTAAGGTTTTAGGAAGAAATCACTAGGAAATTGTTAAGAAAACACAGTAAGTAAATTTTTCAAAACATAACGGAGAACTGAAATTCAAGTACGAAATAATTTTAAGGACAGATGTTTCTATATTTTCTTAATTATTAGTAATTATTTATTAATTACACTTAGTGAAATTTTTGCGCTTGATGCATGCTGCAAAGAGATTTTATGTTAGGTTCCAATTTATTTATCTTCAGTCTCAAGTCTCCTCGTTATGCTACATCCAGCCGATTTATTTTTTAGCAGCAAATCAGTTATGTCACCAAATCCATATTCAGCTAAATATGAAGATGGAAACGGTAATAACAGTTTTCTTGCACATTTGGTGGAATTTTTATATTTGATTTCTGTTTCCTCACAAAGTCATGCCATGGCTATTTTTTTAATATTAAATAAAGTTTTAACTGACTCATCATTTTGCATTTCTGAGAGTTTTCTTGATACTGTATATTTGAAATATCAGACAAATACACTAACATTGGCTGTAGCATCCAAGTTGTAAAATCAATTTGTTTCAAATCAGAAAATCTTTGTTTTAAATCAGCCGGCAGAATTTTCAGATGATCGACAATAACAAGTATAACAGTATCAGTCACTTCACATTTCTGGAGCCAAAGAAACTTTTCAAAATATTTGTTGCAAATATATTTCTGACATAATTCAATAAAGATAATGAAAAACAATATCTTTGCGTAGCATCAACAAGAGTATTATTTGTTCCTTGAAGTTGGTTATTTAATATATTTAGTTTTCAAAGATATTGGTCAGATAACTTACAAATACTTTACCATCGACCGTTAACACATACTTCATTTCAGGTTTGTCGCTTCAAAAATCACTAAGAGTATCAACTAGTTCCATAAATCTTTTCAAGCAGGTCCCTTTCAAGAGCAATCTTACTTCAGTGTGAAAAAACAATAAATTATTAACAATATTTATACTACCGGTTTTGTGGTCAAATCTGCTCTTCTGAAAAAGTATGCGGTGTTCTCTTCTAATTAGCTCTGATAAATTCTAACTTCAAATAGTTATAACTTCTACGTGAAGCTGTTCGGTTCTCTTCTGCTTTTCTCATATAATCTTGCCCAACAGTCCTGTACTTTAGCTGTTCTGTGTCTAGTTCTCTAATTTTCATTCTAGCTACCTCACAAGCTGATCTGTGTTCGGCTCTCTATCTGCTCTATTATCCCATCTTCTTAAAGTCCACCATCCATATATATGGGTGAATATTCTATTACTTTACTATTCCAAAACTTTGTTCTCATGACTGCAATTTCCCACATCTGTTATTCTCTTGGAAAAGACTCATTTTACTTCGACTAACGATACTCTTTTGTCATTGTCTAAAAATGTATATCCCAACCATGTCTTCTCAATTCTGCCGCTAAACATGGAAAACAAAATCTCATGACATTCTACTGTAATCTATATATAAAATTCTCCTTCGCTAACTATACAACTACAAAATGGTACTCTAAGGACACCTGTATAATCCAGCTGCACAGTGAGTATCCATTACTCTGGTAATCAAACTAATGGTCCATAACTTGTATTTGAGTCAAACCACCTTGATGTTTCTTAGTTTCTTTTCCCATCGTACCTAACATTCCAAGCCAAATCAAACTTCGGACCTGTTTTCTATAGCGGAAACATGATATGCGTGGCTCTGTCCAATACTATTACATACTTAAGATTGCACTGTATAAACTCCTTTTGGTCTTCGTGACAAGGTTGACAAATGTCGGACACATTACAGTTTAAAAAAAATATGACTCGATTTTAACACAATAACACAAGCTTTCCCGCTTTCAAAGCTTTGTTAAAAGGAAGGTAGAAATGTACCTAGATATAAGTACTGTCCGTTTATTGAAGATTTTTAAACTTCAGTAAAGTGATTGTGAAGCAACATTCGTTTTTGTCAACAGACATCCAAAAGCCGATATATCGGTTTTGCAACACCATGAACATTAGTTAAACTCTGAACGAGTCCATTGCCCCCTAAACAATGAAAATGCCCCCTGTCGATGGCGTGCGCCCCACGTTGGGAAACAGGGTTCTAAAGCAATTTGTAAGTTGTTATTCATTTTCTTAAGGCTGTTCTTGATGCCGTAGATGATGTGTTGGCTGAAACACACAATTAGACCGCCTGCCCAGCGTGTTCGTAGCGCGTTGAAAGACGGGCGACAAGCCCCCTGTGCGTGCGGTTCAATTCCGCGGGCTGGCAGAAAAGCAAAAGGTTCTCCAGATTTACGGTGTTCGTGGCACCGAACCGAAGGGTTACAATGTCCATGGCACCGAGCCGAAGAGCTGAAAGCTCAAGTGCTTCTGGATCGGTCAAAAAACACACCAAAAAACACACCATTTAGATGTACATCGCAATGTACTATATAACAATCAACTGATACTACAGCTTAATCATCTTAAGCAATTATCTTCTAGTAACTACAGCTCCCATGTTTTTCAATACTCTTATTTCCTTCCAAATTTCACAGCACGACTTCTGGGTACTTCAGTCTTTGAATACCTTCTGAATAAAAGCATCTAATGTTACAGACAACCAACTGTATATCAACTAATGAATAGAAACGCAACACGCGTCAGATAGACTCAAATCTGGGATTAAAGTAACAGAAACGTTAGGATTATCATTGTACCTCGAGCTGAGAATAGTGGGAGATTTAATAACACAAACTACATAATATACAGAAATAAAAAAAGAAGAAGACGCGGTAAATCTTCACATAGTTAGTTCTAGTAGTTATTAAGAATTTGAAAACGGGTTTCGCACATCCTTATTGACAAATCCCCGGTGTTCGCAATTCAATATAAAAATTAAACTATTGAATAGGTTAACCTAAATCTCCTATTTCCTTCCGCATATGTACATGTAGAGCGTGACAGTAGATTTAGAAAGCTTTCAAGATCCAATCCTTTGTGACCACAAACAGCGATATGACGACATCATGTGGTCCTTTAATAAAATTCAAAATGAGAAAACTGTAAGAGATCACATAACTGACATTTCATTTTTGGTTGATGTTTTATGTCAGATTATCAAAACTGATAGCATAACTGTGAGTGATTTGGTGAAGCAAGGATTACTGGTCAGGGTGTACGAGAGAAGAATGTCACTTTTCCTGTGTCATTATGTTTTTAAAAAGTGTTATTAGAATTAAGCACGTTTCTTCTGGATTTGGAAATGGTTGAAAATAACAGTCCACATGAAAGGTAGTACCTTGAATCTGAATTCCTCCCAAATAGTTACCGGGGCCCAAATTTGGGGTGTAAAGAATAGAACCGCTGTTGCCTGTCGTGTCGTAAAAGGCGTTAAGGAAGTTGGGCGTCGGCTAGCTACCCGACACCGTAAAAAAACACTAGATGGCTACAGAACGGAGAGCGAGCAGAGTAAACGCTGGCTGAAACCGGACACATCGCCGAAGGATAAGCATCAGAGCTCCAAATGGTCCTGAAGTTGTGATGCATCTAAAACACACCAATGCTAAGGCTGCATGAATCAGGTTTCCACATGAATTGAATTGATGGGGGGATCTGATACATCGGCCTGGGTGGTGATCGCGAGTGAGAGAGAGAGAATCTGAATTCCGCCTGTGTGTTGCCGGGATCCTGAAGAGGAGCAAAGAATAATAACGCTGCGACTTACAAGGCATGTCGAAAGAGGCGACGAAGTTAGGGGCATAGGAAAGCTACGCTAGTAAATAAAAAGCATCGCAGAATTCTGAGGGGCTGGCCTACTTGTAAACGCATAACTGGCAAAACGTACAATCGCTCTTGGGCTCAGATCACATACAAATCACACAACGTGGTTAACAAGTCGTCGATATGGAGCGTTCGAAGAAGAAGAGAAAGAACAAGCTCATAAATAACTGATCACATTATTCACTTTTCTGCCTGTATAATTTAAAAGTCGTTCCCATCCTATGTATCTCTCAGGACTGGCACAACGCACACTCGCTCTTAGGCTAAGATCACATACAAATCACAAAGATTGGTTAACACGTGGTCGATATGGAGATTTCTAAGAAGAAGAAGACTATACGGAAATAGATTTGTACAAACTATTTAATCAAAAAGCCATTTTCCAGGGGAAGGAGGGAGGTGGGGAGAGGGGGGGGGCAGCATGCCTTAGCGTATGTACGCCCATGACTGCATATATCGCGTGATTCTTCAGTTCGCTCAAGCATAACATTTTTCTTGTTTGTCAGTTTGCACTTAGTTTCATTTTTTTTTTAAATCATGAATTCTCGTTTAACTATTATATACATTTGTTTTCTATTTGTGTTCATTTCTATACTATTTCATTTCTGCTGTGCACATTAGCTTATACTATACGTTCAGAAGTTCCCACATAATTTCTATACTATTTCATTTCTGCTGTGCACATTAGCTTATACTATACGTTCAGAAGTGTCCACATAATTTCTATACTATTTCATTTCTGCTGTGCACATTAGCTTATACTATACGTTCAGAAGTTTCCACATCATTTCTATACTATTTCATTTCCGCTGTGCACATTAGCTTATACTATACGTTCAGAAGTTTCCACATAGTTTCTATACTATTTCATTTCTGCTGTGCACATTAGCTTATACGTTCAGAAGTTTCCACATAATTTCTATACTATTTCATTTCTGCTGTGCACATTAGCTTATACTATACGTTCAGAAGTTTCCACATAATTTCTATACTATTTCATTTCCGCTGTGCACATTAGCTTATACTATACGTTCAGAAGTTTCCACATAATTTCTATACTATTTCATTTCCGCTGTGCACATTAGCTTATACTTTCAGAAGTTTCCACATAATTTCTATACTATTTCATTTCTGCTGTACACATTAGCTTATACTATACGTTCAGAAGTGTCCACATAATTTCTATACTATTTCATTTCTGCTGTACACATTAGCTTATACGTTCAGAAGTGTCCACATAATTTCTATACTATTTCATTTCTGCTGTACACATTAGCTTATACGTTCAGAAGTTTCCACATAATTTCTATACTATTTCATTTCTGCTGTACACATTAGCTTATACTATACGTTCAGAAGTGTCCACATAATTTCTATACTATTTCATTTCCGCTGTGCACATTAGCTTATACTATACGTTCAGAAGTGTCCACATAATTTCTATACTATTTCATTTCCGCTGTGCACATTAGCTTATACTATACGTTCAGAAGTTTCCACATAATTTCTATACTTTCATAGCTTATCTTTTGCTACCACTGAAAGCGGAGAAGGCGCGCCTGTATTGTGAGGATCAGTGATAACAATGAAAGTAGGCCTTCACGCAAAACTCTGTCAGAAGCGCCATACAAAGCGCTATGACTACACCAGAATTTATAGCGGACAAACGCAAGAAGAAAAAGATCTATATTTGTTAGTTTCTTTTTCTTCGAATGCTTCATATCTACCACTAGTTAAACCACTCTTTGTGATTTGTATGCGATCTGAGCCTAAGAGCGATTGCACGTTGTGTCAGATTTACGCCTACAAGTAGGCAAGCCCTTCTAATTTCTGCTACGCTTTTTATTTATTAGGGTAGCTTCCCTAGGCACCTACCTCAGTCGCCACTTACGACATGCCTTGTAGGTCGCAGTGTTACAATTCTTTGTTCCCCTTGTGAGCCCCAGCAACAGACGGTCGATTTGTTAGCTTGTGTTTATGTTTCCGTTTCCTGCCACCATTAAAGTTCTTAAAATAGATTTATTCTAATTTATCACGGCGCAAGTTTATCTGTCTCAATTATATTGCAAACTGTTACGTCGAGTGTCGAGAAAGCATTCACATATTGCTCATAAATCGCCCTTATAGTGCCGGGACCCGCTAGGGAAGTAAAGAATAGTACCACTGCGACCTACAAGGCACGTTGTAAGAGGCGAATAATGTAGGGGCCTAGGGAAGATACCATAGTGAATAAATAGCGTCACAGAGTAATTTGGCTTTCCACACAACTCTGTCATGAGCTAGTCCCTTCCATGTGCTGGGACCTATAGAAACATTTTTCATTGAGGCTTTGCAGACATCTTTATATCTGAGCAGTGGTCTGCCCTGGTGCCTCTTCCTCCGAAAGTTCACAGAACAACATTTGTTTTAGTATGCGATAAGTTTCCATTCTTCTCACATGTCCCAACCATCTTAGTCGTCTACTGCTGAGCATGCCCATGATGGAAGGTAGATTTGCACGTTGTAGTACGTCAGAGTTGGTTATCTTGTCGTACCACCTGATGTTCATAATCTTGCGGAGACATCGAAGGTGAACGATGTTAAGTCTCCTCTCGTGTCTTGAATAGGCTGTCCATGTTTCTGAGCCATATAGTAAAGAACTAATTACACAGGCTCGATATATTTGAGTCTTCGTCTGCAATGTCAATTTTTTGTTGTTCCACGCTCGCTATGATAGTTTGCCGAATGTAGTAGCCGCACTACCTACACGAGCGTTGATTTCTTCATCAAGAGAAATGCTGGTAGTGACCGTGGACCCAAGATAGCAGAATTTTTTAACTGGTGTTAGATGGGTGCCATTTAAAGTGATATTTGATGTCTTACCTTCCTGACATAATACAACTATTTTGGAGACACTTATTGTCAGAGAAAAGAGGTCGCATGCGTTTGACAAATTATTAATTAGACATTGCAGTGTAGTCTCACTGTATATAATATATACGGATTAATACAAACGATATATACGATATATAATATATACGATATCTTCTTCTTCTTCTTTGCGTTTGTTCTTTACGACCAATTTTAATCACTCTTTTGATATGTATGATCTTTGCCAAGAACATGTATACGTTGCACATTGGCTTGGTAAGTCCCTAAACGCATAGACTTCTACACGTTTAGGACACGTGCATCCGATTTCAGCCAAACCTCCTTAATCGTCTCTTACGACATGCGTGGCAGTTAATAGTGGTTCTATCTATTCTTTACACCTGAAATTTGGGTGCCGGTAACCACTCGAGCGATATACGATATAATATATACGGAATACAAACAGTAAAAACATCACTTTAAAGTACCACATCCGAGGATATTGTGTAGCATGGTATCAGATCTTATTTGCTAACTCTGAAGTTAGAGAAGGCACACATGTATGGCGGGGAACAATGTTAAGAAAGGAAAGCAGGCCTTCACGCAAAAATTAGTCAGAAGTCGCCCGTGTAGTGTCGGGGCCCGCAAGGAAGCAAAGAATAGTACCACTGCATCCTACAATGCATGTCGTAAGAGGCGACTGATGTAGGTCCTAGGGATGCTGCCCTAGTAAATAAAAAACAGCGCAGAAATCGGATTTGCTGGCCTACTTGTAGGCCCATAACTGGCACAATATACAATCGCTCTTATGCTCAGATTACATACAAATCACACAGAGTGGTTGACAAGTGATCGATATGGAGCGTTCGAAGAAGAAGACGAAGAAGTCAGAAGCGCTATACCAGGCGCCCTGACCACGCCTGACATTCATAACGGGCAAACCCAAGAAGAAGAAGAACAATCTGATTAATCATAGTGAGGCCGTCAAATCTGACTCATGCTAAACTAGCTCTGGCGACTCCGATTGTAATAAAATTGTAATTTATTTGAACTTTCTTTTTGAGAAAATACAGCTTCAACATTACAAACTTTGAGCAATTCGTTACAAAATTGCACATGTTTGTTTAATCGTATTGCCATAAACAAAATCCTCCCCAAAAAAATACCAGAAATTTCTGAAGCAGACTGCAGCTATTCGTGTGAGAAACTTCAATGCTAATCAAGCAAGAAGCTCTATTAGCTTACTGAGAACGCGTAATCGATAATCATCAATGTTTTCTTGAAGTATCTCAGCCACTTTTTCCCCAAAGAGGATTCACAATTTTTCTATGTGAAGAAGAGACGAAATCCGTATTTTTGTGCGTATTATGCTACTCTAGACTACATTTAGAACTGAACATATCTGGCTCTTTAAGATGCTGTCAAATTAATCTTTTGGAATATTCGTATCTTCATCTGTTTCTTGCTCTTTCTCTCATTACTCTCTCTCTCTTCTCTTTCTCTTCTTTTTTTGTTTGTTTCATCTAATCTATTTCTTTTTCCATTTCTGTTTATTTTAAAACTATCTTATGTCTCGCTCATCAATTTTTCCTGATTATTTTATTTTATCTCCCTTTCTTATTTCACTCGTTTCATTCATTCTTTCTTGATACCCAACCGACCATTTCTTTCTCTGTTTCTATCTTATTGTTTCTTTAATTTTGTATTTCTTCCTCAACTCTTCGTATATTTTTGTTTCTTCTTCTGGAATATGTGTTTTCTTTCGTTCTCTTGTCTGAGAGTAAACATAACACACTGTTTTCTTTCGTTCTCTTGTCTGAGAGTAAACATAACACACTGTTTTCTTTCGTTCTCTTGTCTGAGAGTGAACATAACACACTGTTTTCTTTCGTTCTCTTGTCTGAGAGTAAACATAACACACTGTTTTCTTTCGTTCCCTTGTCTGAGAGTAAACATAACACACTGTTTTCTTTCGTTCTCTTGTCTGAGAGTAAACATAACACACTGTTTTCTTTCGTTCTCTTGTCTGAGAGTAAACATAACACACTGTTTTCTTTCGTTCTCTTGTCTGAGAGTGAACATAACACACTGTTTTCTTTCGTTCTCTTGTCTGAGAGTAAACATAACACACTGTTTTCTTTCGTTCTCTTGTCTGAGAGTAAACATAACACACTGTTTTCTTTCGTTCTCTTGTCTGAGAGTGAACATAACACACTGTTTTCTTTCGTTCTCTTGTCTGAGAGTAAACATAACACACTGTTTTCTTTCATTCTCTTGTCTGAGAGTAAACATAACACACTGTTTTCTTTCGTTCTCTTGTCTGAGAGTAATCATAACATACTGTTTTCTTTCTTCCTTTTCATAATTACTTCTGTTACATTAACAATAAAGATATCTATACTTCTGATATTACCACTACTACAACTACTACTACTACCACCACTACAACAACTACTACTACATCTACTACTACTACAGGCACTACTATTGGAATCACTAGTACAATTACTACTACTTCTACTACAACTACTGTAACTACAACTGTCATTACTACCACAACTACAACTGCTACTACTACTACTACTACTACAAATACTTCCTATGCTATTATCAATCATTTTATGCTGCGATCTCTGATTCTCTGATATAGTCTGCTTGTTATTTTATAATTTTAATTCAACTCTCAGTATCTCTTCAAAGTTGTTGCCTATATTCTTTTAGTTCTGCGTGCAGTCGATATTTTTTAGGAACACTTTTCTGTTGTCATGTCTGCTAATTTATAATAACAGGGCTATAGATGTTTTTCTTAAGTTTGGTGTACACTGGTTGTTTCATGTATTTGTGTGTTTTATTTTGAGGTGAAGTACAATATCTGGTCTCGTCTGGGTGGTTAGTGATATCCATCAGTCATTTGTTATTGCTTAAAATACACGTCAGGAACTCAGAGAAAGTACTAAGCAGTTAGCAGTGGAGAAAAAGCTAAGGAAGAGACGCTGGCGATGGATATGACACATTGAGAAGACCGACCGGAAGTATTGTAAGACATGCACTGTTTTGGAACCCGCAGGGAAAGAGGAGTAGTGTAAGGCCTAGACATGCCCGCGTGCCCGCGTGACTAGTCCTCTGTAAGTGCGGGTTCAATTCCGCGGACTGGCAGAAAAGCTACAGGTTCCCCAGATTTACGGTGTTCGTGGCACCGAACCGAAGGGTTACGATGTACATGACACCGAGCCGAAGAGCTTTCAGCTCTAGTGCTTCTGGATCGAAAAAAAGGCTTAGATATACCTGGAGAAGTGAGCTGTAGGCTGATATTAAGAGGATAGGTAAAACATGGAAAGAATTGGAAGGGATGGCAGGAGAGAGAAAGAGCTGGAAGAAGTTTGTTGAAGACCTGTGCTCTGTTGGGAGTTGAAAGGTGAAGAAGAAAAGATACGTCAGAGTAACAGAGTCAATTTATATTGTATAGAACTAGCGCTTAATTACATGTATAGTGTTTACCAGTGGCGGCTCCTGCTCATTTCGGTTGGTGGGGCCAGACAAATATTTTCGGAGATATCATGATTTTGGGTTAAGTTATATTCTAATTTATAAAGTAATAAGTACACGTTACACTTAATTTTTATTGGGGCTTGGCCCCAATGGCCCTTAATGACGAGCCGCCACTGGTGTTCACGATTTTGTTATATTTACAGTGGGGTGTATATTCTGCTTCTTCTTCTTTTTCGAACGCTCCACAACGACCACTTTGTTAAACCACTCTTTGTGATTTGTATATGATCTGAGAATAAAAGCGGTTGTACCTTGTGCCAGTTATGCGCCTACAAGTAGGCCAGCACATCCGATTTATGCACGCTTTTTATTTACTAGGATAGCTTCCCTAGGTCCCTACCTCAGTCACCTCTTACTACATGCCTTGTAGGTCACAGTGTTTCTATTTTTGGTCCCCTGTCAATCACCGGCAGCACGCGGGCAGGATCAATAACAATAACATGAATTTGTGGTGGAGAGAATCATCAAACTTATCATCTGGAGTAAGGTCAACTTTAGCAAGATTGTTCTTTGAAATATAACCAAGAACCAAAACATTCAAGAATTGTCGAGACTATTACTACGGATACTATCTAAATACACATCAGCATCAGGTGTCGTGCCGGCTGGCGTAGACGATCATGGATCTCCACAAATCTCTGTCGTTGGTGTTTGCTATCAACTCAGATGTTGACGCTCTACCGTTCCATGAAGTCAGGCTATCCAAAATTTTCTCTCTCTGTCTTCCCTGTCTCGTCTACCCTCGATTTTACCGGTTGTCACAATGTGTTCTAAACCTCCCTCCTCATCACATGCCCGGAAAATGATGACTGCCTCTTTTTCTATTGATGATAAGCTTTCCAAATACTGATCCAAATACTACAAAAGCGAAATCCGCGATACAATTTTATTGTTGTAACAAAACTATGCGTAAACTATCACCAATGATGGGATTTCTGTCCTATAATGTGACTGATAGAGGCAGTTAGCTATTTCTGTTCACATTCATCTATTTTATCTGATGTCTACCATCCTTAAAAGTTCCTGGTTGTTTAGTTTTGTTCCGGTAAACTGGTCTGAGACAGGCAACAGGCTTTGTAAATAAGTACACTTCGTGAGACAGGGAACAAACGTGGACATTGTGTGCGAGCACACTCGGTCGTTATCCTTAGCCAACATCGAGGATTATTTGAGCTCTTGATTTCTGAAGATTGGACTAACGGCGCCAATAGTAACCCGTCTGATCCACTTGATTTGCGAGTCTTTGTTTGATCTTTGAAGAACCATAATTTACAATACATGAAAAAAGTAGATCGTATGTACAGATTTCTTCTGGATACCATTTATAGGTTTCGTATATAAAAAAAAAAACTTAACAAAATAAGGAGTGAATCATTCGCGTGTACACACAGGCCCTAGGAATGCTATCCGAGTAAATAAAAAGCAGCGCAGAAATCGGATGTACTGGTCTACTTGTAGGC